>CM064911.1:32778990-33341851 GCA_032727855.1 Quercus ilex subsp. ballota | reverse complement strand
AACTGCCTCCAAAAAGTCTCCTCCTTTTTGACCGGAATGGCCAAAGGGTCACTGCTCCTGGTTGGTGGAGAGGCTGTCAATCTTTGCTGAAAGCATATCAATCTGATCCTGCATCACGATCATCCTTTCAGTCTGCTGACTTTGAACTTCTCTGAGTCCATCAAGTCTTTCCATGATGATCTGAAATGCATCAGGAGGAGGTGTTGCTGATGAAGTTGAGGCTCGACTCCTCTTTCTTCTGCTCCTGGGTGTGGCTGATTGTTCTGCAGCTTCTGTTTCAGTCTCCATTGGATCCTCTTGTTCTTCACTTGGAAGACGACTCTGTATCCGTATGAAAGTAAATTTGTTGATGGCTGATAGAGGAGGCATGGGACTGATATCTTGTGGGATTGCAACACCCTTTTCTTTGAAAATTCTCATGAGAAGACTTGGAAACACCAGCTTGGGCCTCGAGGTGGTTTTAGTTTCATCCATTATAGTATCATAAATGTGGGAACTGATGTCAATAAAGGTGTTTTCCTTAAGTTCCATAAGAAAGATAGCTCTGGCATTCGTCAATGTAGTCATCTTCCTTATAGGGTACAGATTGTACATCATTATTGTTGTTAAACACCTCATGTCTTTAGGAAAGTCAGAAGTGTTGAGACATCTCTTTTCTAAAACCCCACCAATCTTTTTCTGGACAGCTTCTAGAGAGACCATTTTGTCCTTGTAGTTAGTGAATTCATATTCTTCTAACCCCTCCAGCCCTAAAACCTTATCAATGTCATGAGCATCTAAGGTAAACTCCTTTCTCCTCACCCAACAACTCAACTCCTCCTCCTTTATCACAACATTTGCATAGAATTCTCTGATTAGTGGTTCACACACTAAAGGTAAGTCACCCAGAAGTTTCTCCCAGCCTCTTCCTTCAAAGCATTTTGGAATGAATATATCCCTTAAGTCATGTAAATCCAAAAATCTCTCATGGATAATTGTTCCCTTTATGAAGGAATCTCTGTATCTCTCAAAATGCTTGACTGACCTAAATAGGTTGTTGTCCATTTTCAATCTTTTATCAGCCTTCTTAGCAGGAGTCTTCTTCTTAGAGGATGTGGAAGCCATCTGTAAACACTCAGAAAAGTCCACAACAAGGGCACAACACAATATGTGGAAGTATACTCAAATTAGTAACCATGTAGTTATAAGGAAGAACAGAGTGTTGGGCAAAACACAAACCAAGAATAGTTGATAACAAAGAAATAAGGCATCACATAATAATCACAGATCAAACAAGTTCAGTCTGTAAAGATGAAACTTTCATACAGACAGATGAAAGCATATGTCACTGATACTTGACCAAATGAACATGGAATGTGCAAGAGAATCTCCAGAGACAGAGCCACACACAAGATATGGTAACACACACACAGAACAGAGTGAACCACATAGACATAAGGACATACACATGGCAAACCCAAAATTTTCATTTAGGGAAACATCACAGAGATACCAAAAACCGTATACCCAATGGATATAAACACTCAAATATCAAAATTCAGATCATGAATGAGAAGGTAAAAACATGAAAACCCATAATCATAACCAAGAGGGAACAAACCAAACCACCAAACCAGCATTTTTAAGCATAAATATGTTCGAATACCCAAAAAACAATCCAACAGTAAAACACATAAATTCAAGAACATTTTACTTAAAACATGAAATTGGAGTGAAAAACAAGAAAACCCATACCTTTTTCTTGAAGATTTATGCAAAAATGATGCAGAGATGAAGGATTTTTCAGTGAGAAACGAATGGTTTGAGTGAGAGAGTGAAGAAGACAATGAACAGTCATTGATATTCGAGGGAAAACTAAATTTTTTTTTTTAAAACTGTCTTTAAAATACAAAACACGCGTTTTTCACGACTGGATCAAGTCGCCAGTAAGTCGCCAGGTTAAGCCGCGAAACACTGTGAAGAAAAGAAACTTGAGAATTTCTCTAAGTGTTTTTCGCGACTGGAAGGTCTACCCTTGAGATAGTCGCGATATGAGCCGCGAAATTCCCTGAGTACCTCTCGCGACTGGACCTTCCACCAGCGAACCAATCGCCACACTGACCCGCGAAAGCTGGAAAACTCAAAATTTGGAAAAAATTTCTAAGTCTTTTTCGCGATTAGAGCATTTACTCGCCAGTTAGCCGCGACAAATCTCTGAATGATCTCACGACTGGGACGTGCGACTGGGCCAACCTGTGACTTAGTCGCCAAAACAGGGCAACACTGGTTTTGAAATTTTTGACATTTTTGTAAAAACAAAGTACTTTCCAAAAACAAAACAAAACACTCAAAAATCTTTTTGTGTTTGACCAACAAAGATTGAGCATGTGAAAACACATTTAATCAAGTACAATCACACAAATGAATATGGCATTCATTGAACATAGACTTGTGTGTTGTGTGTGGATATCAAAAATGAGATAGTCCTTAGTCCAATGTGAAGCTTCAATGATCAATTCAATCAAGGCATACACAACTAGCACTAGATAATGTGACCTATCTCAATTATAGAAACACGCATATATAACCTCCCACAAGTACTGGATAACAATTCTTTGAAGCTTTTCATTTGGCTCCATATTCAACATATCATTTGCTAATTTTGAGCAAAGAAAATCTCATTGTGAGATAGATGCCTGAAATTTTTGATATTTCAATTGATGAGTTAGCCTTTGGCTTTTTGAGCATCATACATTTTATTTTGGTCGCTTTCCCTTTTTCCTAGTCAAATACTAGTATGTGCGACAGGCTTTTGCAGCTCTATATCTCTTTTCATTTGGAGATTTACATTTAGAGAGCTCTTTAAAGAATAAAAATAAAAGATGGGAAGATATATAGGCATGAGTCTATGCATGTCTCAAGATCAACAAAACCATTCACTAATCATTCATGACAAGGTTGAAGATCAATTTACAACAATCACATAGATTTCAGAATTTCTTCCACAATGATATGAGTGCATGAGAGACAGGCTAAGCTCGTTAAATGCACAAAGCCATTAGTACAAATGTACAAGGCAAAACATGCTTTGAGACAAAACTCAACAAAGTGATCAAACTTTTTGGATTTTCAACTTTTTATGTGTTTTTGGATTTTTGACACAAAAACAGTAGAAGAATGATCAAAAACAAGAGAAATGTAAAAACATTTTAAACACAAACAAACCACAAATAAAACAGATACTAAAAAAAAACACAAAGCAAATAACCAATCATATCCACAAAGCATAGGAAGAATTGATGCATGGACATGTTATAATGCTTATGCATGAGTACTCTTTGTCACCCACACGTCACGTGCGTTTGGGGTGATATCCTTGACAAATCGGGTACGAGAGTTAGGGCTGTCAAACCTTCGTATGAAGCTTTCCAGGCAGTTTGTGAAGGCACCGATCATCTTCATCACGTCCATAGTTCCTGGATCACGGTTTCGACTTCTTGGCTGCTCACCACCCCAAGTCCTCAAGTCATTTCTTCTTCCTCGTGACCGAGGTACACTCGCATTGTTGTCTGCTCTTAGTTTTTGACAGTTGGGTCTAGTGTGTCCTTGCAGTCCGCAATAGTGACAAATATAGTTTGTTCTAGGACCCTGCTGCTGTCTTGGGAAAGATCTTCCTCTAGCTCCAAATCTGACTTCAGATTGATTTCAGGACTTATTAAACACCCGTTGATTAGTCACATTCTTTTTCTTTTCAGCTTCAACTATCTCTAGAGTAGGCTTATCAACAGCCGTCTCTTTGGTTTTCACAAACTTTACTTCCTTGGTGACTTTGGCTGATGAGCTGCTCCCTCCGGTATATCCCAACCCGGACTTGTCTGAGGCATGTTTTTGAGATAAAATAACATCATCTAGCTTCCTGGAGGAGACTCTATCTACCTTGGCATGAGCTTGTACTACCTCTTGCTCGAGAAACCTCACCTTCGTGTAAGCTTCTGATAGCTCACCATTAAGTGCTTCAATCTCACACTTTGTCTCCTTATATCTGACCAGCAGGCTTTTGAAATCTTCCTCAGCTCTCTTCATTTTCTTCACGGCTGCCTTTGCCACCTTTGTATACTCTCCTGATTTCTTAAGAAGTAATGCGTAATTCTTTTGAAGGCTGGATGCATCTTCTTCTTCTTCAGCTTCTGATTCTTCAACAATCCCAATGGACTCCTCACCAGAACATTCACCCAGCTCATTCACAAGAGTACTCAAATCATCTGAAGATCCCACATGTGCAATGGTCATGAATGCGGAGTAATTTCCTTCTCCGTCACAGCTTTCTTCAGAGTCAGATTTTGATGAGTCTGAGTCACTTAAAGTAGTGGCATAAACCTTTCCTTTTGACTTCAAATAATTTGGACATTCATTTTTGAAGTGTCCATGTTTGTTGCACTCGAAGCACACAATGTCCGAAGGAGATTGAGACTCTTTCCCTTCTTTTCTTGTAAACTCTTTCTTATCACCTCTTGAAGATGAAAATTTCCCTCTCTTAAATGGTTTTCCATTGTTCTTCATCTTCAGAAATTTTCAGAAGTTCTTCACAAGATATGCTACTTCCTTTTCCACTCCATCTTCTTCGGAGGGATCATCCATTCTTTCGGTGATGGTAGCATTTGCTGCTGCGAGAGCTGCTTTATCCCAATTGGCCTTAGGAGCCTCCGGTTTAGTCCAACCTATCTCAACCGCATCCCAAACGGTATCTTCTATAGAGCATAAAAATGCCCTCATTCGGACTTTCCAAAATGCATAATTATTACCATCAAAAAATGGTGGAACATTAAGAGATTGAGACCTATCCATCTCAACAAGGGGTCAAGGATCACACTCAGGTATTAAAACCACAGTAAGTGTACCCGCTCTGATACCAATTGAAAGTTCAAAATGGGTATAAAACACCCTTGAATGTTTAGACCTCAAATTACAAAATTACCAATTCAAGCTTTATATCAAACAATTAATGTGCGGAATATGATAACAAGCTTATAACAGAATTGATAAGCAATCTAAGCCAAATATAAACACATCCACAACAGTAAATATAAGGCAAAGATAAAGGAAAGAAAGATGCAAACACACAGACAACACACGATGTGTTATCGAAGAGGAAACCGAAGTCCTCGGCGTAAAACCTCTCCGCCGCCCTCCAAGCGGTGATAAAATCTACTAAAGAATATAGTTGGGATACATGAACAGCAGAAGACCCTCCAAGCCTAATCTACCCAAGTACCTAAGCCCTCCAAGCTTCTTGCTCCAACGAGGTTACGCCGAACCTATTTCTTCTTTAGCTTCCCTGATTCTGCTACTTGACCATAGCATCAACCAATGTATATTGGTTCCTTCCCAAACTGCTTTCCTAAGCACCAAATGGACCTTCTCACAGACGTGGGTGTGGTGAGATAAGTATTTGGTAAATGACCTCTCAAGGGTATGACAATGGAGAGGAAGAGAGTAGAGGAATTTGTAGAGTCTCTTAGATGTAGATTGGGGATGAGGCAATCTTGTTTTTCTCTAGGGTTTTCTCTCACAAAATTCTCTCTGGAAGCTCTCTCAATTTAGTGGGTATAAGGGTGTATATATAGTAGGGTGAGAAGGGAATGCAAAACGTCAGTTTTTGCCAAACAGAGTAAACTGGCGACTTGGTCTCGCGGCTTGTCCAAGTCGCGAGTTCAAGTCGCGACGTAACGGCCTGGCCAGCCTGGGACTTTTGTCCTGTAGTGTGACAGCTGGCGCGACCCTTCAGCTTCCCAGTGTGCCTCTCACGTGCCAGCTTTTGGCGGCTTGCCAGTCGCGATCCACCCGCGAGCCCTAGCCGCGAACCTCTGTTTTTCTTGCACACTCTTGAGCTTTTCTTCACATCTTCTCACACACTACCCTTACAATTTTCCCACCTAAATATAGGGTTACTAAATGCTTAAATTACAAGCAAATTGGCACGAAATAAAGCCAACAAGATGGTTGATAAATTTTTCAACCTTACAGTTACAAAATCCTAAAGCACATAAAAACGCAATAGCTTCACACAGAGTGTATGAGTTCTCTGATTGAGTCTCTGTGTCTTTGATGACTTTAAAATAAAAATTTTATATGGTCTAGAAGTTTAGTGAAAGAAAAACTAGCAATCCAAGTCATCGTGGGCTGAAATTCAGATCTGAGAATTCTGAAATTGCAGAGCTTGATAGATCGAGAGGTGTCGAGCTTGTGTCAAGAATCCTCCATGAAGTCTCGATAGATACTAGTGTCGAGCTTCACTGAATCAACTTTTTTTCACTTGTTTCTTGGTTCAATCTTCATGTCTTCAATGATACACGTCACTTGTAAAGTAAACTTTACATACCTATTGATACATTAAATCCAACTTAGATCTACCCAATTACAAGTAAAGTGACATTTGTCAAAGGATAAGTCAATACATAGAAAATATGATCCTAAAATATATTCATGATGCGTCTATAGGGCTCTAAATGCCATGGTTCATTTTAAACATAAACACAAATAATTTTTTTCTAAAAGAAAAAAAAAAATGCTAAGATATGGTGGGCCTATTTTACAAATGGGGCATGAAATTTAAATATTTAAATCATGTGGTGATTCACCTAAGTTTAAAGTACAAATTTTATTCAAAACCCTCTTTTGAAAGAAATTGAGCTTGAGGCATTGGTGGTACACAGGGGAGTATAGCCCATGGTCAAAACGTAAGCGAGAAGAGTTAACTAAGATCTCGGAACTAAAACTTAAAAATAAATGGGGGCACAAATTCATTCAAGCTATCATTCTCTAAGACAATAACACCTCGAGGTTTATAAGCACATCTCTTGTCATTTTAGAGTTCACTCGTTAAACAAGGGAGTTACCAGGAGCGAAAGGAAGGATGGTTACTGTAAAATAGCCACGAATGAGAGGTTTGCTCAAATAGAGAGGCACTTAGAGGAATATAAGTTCTAATACCATTTGTTGGGTCCCAACCTAGTATTGTGTGAATTAAGAAAATCAACTAAAACTTTTATTAAAACCTCTTGCTTTTCTTTGCGTTCATACACACAATTGTTATTCTCACTATGCTCACACTACAGCCAAACCTTTTTCTTTTTCCTTTTTTCATTATGCAACATTAATCAAAACCCTACAAATTCTCCTTGATTTCCACACTAAGGGTCTGTTTGGATACCGCCTATGGCTGAAAACTGAAAACTGAAAACTGAAAATACTATAGTAAAATAATTTTAAATGTGTAAATAGTGTTGTGAGACCTAGTTTTAAAGAAAAAATTATTGAAATCCGTACTGCGAGTCCCGTGAACAATGCACGAGACCCACACAAAAAGGCCAAACACCAGCCATGGGAAATTGCAAATGCTATCCAAACCAATGCTAAGAGTCTAGCTGGTTGAGGGATAGAAAAGTGGGAGGATATAAAAGATTTTAGTTTCCCCTATTTGAGTTTGGTTGGGAGGTGGAAAAGTGGAGTGATGAAAACTAGTGTATTTGCTTGAGGAGAAAAGTGAGAGAATGAAAGATGTAGTTTATATAAACTTACTTTTTATATCCTTACTACGTGATATATAGGAAATAATTTATTTATGCTTATTAATATTACTTATTATCAATAAAAATTAATAAAATGACATCTTAAAAAAATTAACACATTACACATTATTTTACTTTTTTTCTGTGTAATTAAATTTTTATATTTTGTTAAATAAAAATTAAATGGAATCGTCCAGTAAATGCTTCCATGTTGGGGGAAAAAATCATGGACCTTCGCTAATTGAAAAGGAATAGCACAAAACATGAATATACAAAACAAGAAACAAGTGAAGAAAAACTGTTCACTAAAGCTGGACAGATAGCTCGACAGCTGCTCGATAGATAGCTATCTATTGAGGTTTAATGAGGCTCGACAAATACTATCTATTGAGGTATCTACCGAGAATTACGAAAATCAGTTTTTCAGATCTGATTTTTGACCCATGCTTATATATTTGTGTAGGGTTTCTTTTCTCACAACCTTAGACAAATATAAGGCTTTTTTTAGAGCCCATCACATAAGAGAATACAAGGAGAACACATGCAAAAGGTGACCGAAGCTTTATTCTCTCTGAAAGAAGCTGCTGCGTCTTTGCGCCTTAGGGTTTTGTAACCAAGTGCTTCTTGATCTTCATTGTTGATGAAGTGAAGAACTTTGCAGCCAACATCTTCTTCAAGTTGGTGAGTTAGTCACGTACTGGGAGCCATGCATCATTGGTTAGTCACGTACTGGGATCCGTGCAAAAAGGGTGGCATTCATGTATTGAAGAGTTTAGAGATTCTAAAGCGGTAGAAGATTTCTGCTGTAAGTTCATCTACGGGGATTGTAGCGTCTACGGACAAAGGTTTTGTATTAGATTTGAAACTTCTCTTTACTATAGTGGATTGCTTTTTGGGAAGGTTTCCCCCCCAGGTTTTTACTGTGAAACTAGTTTGTTTTATTGGTTTTCCTGGGTCATCATATCTTATCTTATTTATTTTTCCGCTGCATGATTTTGACATGATATTGATGTTTGTTTGTTTTAACAAGTTTTATTTATAATAAATCTAATTAACAACTTTGGTTTAAAACTTGTTAATTCTATCAACTGGGGTTTATATTTCCCAACATATATTATTTATGTTTTAAACTAGGCTCTCTCTTATATGGATTTATTTTAAATATTTTTATACATATAAATTTGAGGATTTTGCATTTGTTCATTGATATTACGCATTTGCCAACTAATGATATATAGCCAGAGTGATATAATGAGTCTAGCTCCCAAAAAATGAACACATCCACAAACGAATAGATGATTTGAATTTTAATTTAAGCTTTGAGAAGGAGGAAGCAACCACACACCTTACAATAAAATAAATAAATTTCTAACTTAAAAAAAAAAACATTTAAATTGACTATTGTTCCAAAAAAAAATATTCCTATTTGTACTAATTATTCCAAAATGAAACAATTAACAATCAAGTTACAAGTAACACATTAAATGGATCATGATTATGGAATGCTAGCCTTATCACATGCACTTCACATGTGCAATGAGACCTTTTTTTTTTTAATTTAGTGTCATAATTTTTCATTGATTCCAATTTGAAATTTACACATTTTCTTATTAATATTACGCATTTAGAATTGCTAATACAACCAAGAGTTTCACAAGGCTAGCTTCAAAAAATGAACAAATATGATTTCAATGTCTTTTCGGTGTTCATTTTTTGGAGTTAGCCTCATGATACTCTTGATTGTATTAGTAGTTCTAGATATGTAATATTAATGAGAAAATATGTAAACCCCAAATGAAAATGAATGAAAAATTATGACACTAAAAAAAAAAAAAAAAAAAAAAAACCCCATTGCACATGCGCTTCGCTCGTGTGAATGTGATGAGGCTAGTATATAATATGTGAATCTAAAAGAGTAATTTTGAGAGATTAAAACTATATTATTATTGATAATATGTCTCAAATTGCAACAATTATGTAAATGTAGTTCCAAGATATGATCTATTACAAATTAGGATATACTTAACAGTAGACATAAGTCACATAACAATAATTTCTGCTTCTACAATTATAGAATCATTCACAAGGAACCCCTTTGATGCATCATTGAGATCCTTCAGAAGCAAAAATGGTGAAAACCCCCATCCCTTACTTGAGTTAGAAAACCATCTTTTACCTGTAAAGGAAAAAAATTTAAACAAAATACTCTTACAGTAGTAGAAAACAATCAAAAGAGAACAGCTAAAAATTACATGGTGAAGAAAGGAAACCCAAGTTTGACCAGTTCTGGTACAATATCAAGCATGTTGAAAACACGTCCCCACACCCCCTCCATCATTGAAATGAAAATGATGGAATATTAGATTTACCTGTTTTTTCCTTGTGACTTCTTCGGACTTGGCCCCTTATTCGCAGCTTGAATTTTGCATAAACGTTGTGCATTGATAGATGACAATCACGGTAACACCCCATAATTTTATTACTAATTTCTTTTTAATACATTAATTAAGAAGGAGGTTCACAATTAAATGGATTTAATTGATTTGGACCTAAAATATTTAAATCAGATAATTATTATAATATAAGAGGACCAAGTGAGATGGCATAATTAGTATATGATAAGCTTTAAAAAAAAAAAACCCTAGCCTTTTACCTCGTTGGCTACATGTGTTTATATATAAGAGGTTTCCTTTTGTTTCAGCCATAACACACAATTGAGCTTTTCTTTTCTTCTCTGCGACTGTGCGTAGAAACAGCAGGTATGGTTTTCTCTTGCTCTAAATTTAGGAAGTTTGAATATTCAATAGTTAGCAATTGTCCCACGCTTACGAGATGGGTTTTTGCATGAATTTATTTTAGTATAATAGGCGTCAGTCCATGAACCTAATCTATCATTATATTAATGGAAAAAGGACTCCTATGATTGTTATTATACTAGACTAGGCAAAGTACATATAGGCATATGTCATGGAATGGAGCTAAGAGGCGTTGGTCTCATGGGGTTCGGCTTATGTCCAGTGGCCAGTGACCACTAGACTCATTAGGATACGAACACGTGTCCAGTCTTGGACACGTGTCCGCATCGCAACGTGTCCAGTGGCACTGGCCACTAAACACAAGCTCCACCTGGTCTCATGAATCTCCACCTATCCTTATATTAATGGAAAATATGTCCTATAATTGTTATTATATAAGATCAGGAATGATGCATATAGCTGTATGTCAGGAAAGGGGTACTCTGAAGGCTTTAATATTGATAGATAAAAATATAATATGTGGCTTCTACTATTTGATTAATGTATGTGAATATTAGGTTGATCATATATGAATATAACATGTGGCTTCTAAGGAATAATAGATTATATGATGGCTAGACATATAATGAAATGCTGGAGTTTTATAGATTTGCAGTACAATCATGCCAATTAATAGATAGTAAGAATATGTGAAATAGAACAATTGGATCAAAGCTGAAAGTGAACTGGACAGTAAGTAAATAAATGGAAAATTTTGAAAATATCAGTGTTGCCTAAGATTATATTGTTTAAGTATGAAAACAGATTTTTAAGTGGGAAATTCGTGAATGATGGACTTATTTTTGGTGTTGCTAGGTTCTAATTCTACTGATTTATTGTGACTCAAGGGTGGTTGATTTCTTTTTCTTTTTTTCTTTTTTTTTTGGCAAATAAAAGGTAAGTGGTATTTACTAATTTTGGGGGTTTTTCCAAAACAGTTTTGATTATCAAACTATCTTTATATCAAAGAATTATGTTGATATTGTATAAATATATTGATATTCTATAAATGTTTGATGTGCACATTGTATGGAAACATTGACTATTTGTTATATGAAAAACTTGTAGGACAACCTAAACTTATTTAAACTTGTATGTGTGAATAAATCTTTGTATTTTTTAGTATTATGACTGGATTATTTGTTGTGGGCATCTTGAATTTGTTTTGAATTCTATGACAAGTTGTGATTAAAAGCTCAGTATTGTATTTAGTCCCTAGCAAGGGACAATCATACTGTAGCTAGTCCTTAGCAAGGAGAGGTCCCTGAAAAGGGGGATAGTGCACATTTGGTAGCTCCTTAGCAAGGGAGTATACCATTAAGGATTTGAAAAGGGAGCTCCTTAGCATGGGAGTGCACCTTTAGGTTCCAAAGGAGCCACCCTTAAGAAAGGGGATGAAAAGGGAGTTCCAATTCCAAAAAGGGGACAGCACAACCTGGTCAACGGGGCATAAACGTTGACCACAAGAAAAGCCTAGAAAATTATTTATAGAATGGCATTGATATATCATAATGGCTCACAATATAATGATATTTTTCTATGAAATATTTTATGTTAAAAATATAGATGGTTTGAAAGTTATAAATTTGTTGTATGGATTATTCATTTAAAAGGTTTGTTCTCACATCCCAATGTTAGAAAATTCCACTTATTGAGTTATCTCATCCCCCTTTTATTCCCCTTTATAGATACATTAGAGGGATTATTGGAGTAGAGATTCTTGGAAGACAACAGTTACAAATTATTTTGTAGAACTGAGGATTTTATGATTATTTTTATAATATTAAATATTGTACTAGAGAATTATTTCGTGAATGTTTTATCTTTGGTGGGATTAGAGCTCTGACAATTGTGATGAGATTTTAGGTTGCTAGTTGCCTTTATTTAATATTTTTATGGATTATGTAGATTGAATAGACTTTTATTATTTATGATTTTGGGGCGTTACAATCACATGAACATAAGTAGATGGACATCGGTTTTAGTATTTCATCAATTTCTCCTTTGGGACAGACCATTAACTTCCTAGATTCAATGAAAAGAGTTGGAAACAATAGCTTACAAGTCCAGTCTAGTATAATTAGCTTCCCTTTTTATAACAAATAAAAGTGCAGCTTCCAACAATAATATTAATAATAAGGGTCATGCTAACGGGTGCCCTTAAGGTAATAGTTAACAATCAATTTTAGAAAAGTTTTTATACTACTTTTATGGAAAATAGAAAAATTGTTAGCATAAAAACTTTTTTTAAATAGATTATTAACCATTACCCTAAAAGCATTCGTTAGCATTTTCCTAATAATAATACCATTTTAAACCTTCAACAATGAATTCTTGAGGAGAGTAAAACTTTTTATCCAATTTTGAAAGGTGTTCAGTCTTCCAAGTAAATGTACAGTTTGAAGGTTCTTTAATCATGGAAACAAACTCTCGTTTGCGACTACACTCTTAAACAAAAACCTCTACACCAAATACGCAACAATCATTTACAAGGTATCCATGGGACGCATAATTGAAAGTGTCAACGGGAAGAACTTTGTCAAAGCCCCATTCAGTCTTTATGTCATGAAATCTTCTAATTGTCTCATCAGCATCTATATGTACACAAGAAAATATATAACAAATACAATCATTAAAAATAATAATAATATTACGCATGCATGTTTATTGGGAGAGTACAAACCTTGGATGATCAAGTACTTGTCCCGTATCTGATCATTCACAAAAAACTTGAAGCTGCATTAACCTCCTAACCGAGATGAAGTTTTTCGGTCTCCGCAATTGCCAAGTAAAAGGAGATGTGACCAATTTCATTCATTTTATCCTTTCCTTTTGGATAGAGAGACAGCCTCCTGGAAAAGAAGACAGATAAATTGAAAAAGCAAACAATAATTTAATGGAACGAACAATTATGAAGGTAGAGCGTTAGAGTCCACCATTAATGACCGCAAGATTCAAAAACACCGGACTCATACTTTTCCAGTACAGCCTCAGACGATAAAGCATAGTAGCATACGATTCTATCTTAAGTAAAAAATGAGTTGGCGGAAAATGTCTTATTGATCTTGTGATTGCTGAAATACAGTATGTACAATAAAGAGGCAATCATTAGATAATCACAAATCTTCTGCATTTCATTTGAGAAGCCAAATCCAATCACGATTCCAATGGGTTCACGATTCAGTATATACAACTTAGCAAACGACATGTTGAATGGAATTGCATGTTCTACTAGCTCAATTTTTTAGGAAAGTGAAATTCAATCATCTATATCTACTATAGAAAATAATAATAATAATAATAATAATAATAATAAAAGGATTAGATTTGAGATAATATCCCTATGTTCGATGGGATTGGGTCCTTTGGAATGGGGTATTGGCATTTATGAGTCCTTTTCTTACCTTCAGAATCTAATGTCATCAAAAAGTCCAACATAAGTACTTGTACGCTAGAAAATATGTACATTTTTTAATCATAGAAAGTAATATATACTTTATATGAACATAAAAATGAATAAATAAGAAACGAAATAACTTTCGAGGGAAAGTGAACATACAGAGTTCATTCTGGTTGATAGAAGAACCGCCCAATACTGAAGAGTTTGGTTACTGGATCGTGAACACATATATTGAAGAGTTTGTTATCTTTTATAACAAGATAACAATATATTGAACTAATATGAGCGAAAAATAACAATGTAAGACATGTATTTATAGATAGAAATCAAAGGAAATCAAACGGCATGTGTACTTAGCAACAATGCAAAGAACTTTATATCAATTACCATGGCTATATTTATAGAGGGAAATCAAAGGTCATGTGTACCTTGGAACAATCCAAAGCACTAAACATATCATGGGAAATCAAAGTGCATTTATACTCTGCAACAATGCAATGCACCTTAAGGGTCCGTTTGGTTGGAGGGGTGAAAAATTGAGATGATAGAAAATGATGGGATGATGAAAAAGTAGGAAGATAGAAATGATTTTAATTTTCCTCCGTTTTGTTTAGTTGGAAGTGGAAAGGTTGATGTATGGAAAAAATTAGTTTGTATAAATTTACTCACATACCCTTGTTAAAAAATAATGTCCAATTAAAAAAAAAGAAAAACAAAAAAGAGAAAGACAAACAAGCAAACAAACAAAAAAAAGAGCAATTATCCAAATTTATTAAAAAAAAAAAAATCATGTCAAAAAAAAAAAATCATTGTCACCTCATGCCCCAAGAAAAAAAAAGCGATGCCCAAGAAAGCAACTGGGGGCATTTTTGTCCATATAACAAATCATACTCTCTTTCCTAGTTTTCTCTACATTTTGGAGAGAAAACATTTTAGTGGGCTCAGGGGAGCAAACACCTAAGCCCTACCACATTTTTTTTCTCTCCCCCTCCCAATCAAATGCCTTCTAAAAAGTTCTCCCTCCTCATTTTCTCTCTAAAGTTTTTCATTCACCTTATTTCACCTCCAAACAAACACACCCTAAAGTTAAACACACTGAACAGTCTTTGGTTTGAACTTGGAAGTGAAGGGGAGCAAGGCTATCTAGTTAAATTTGTAGATACATAGAAAAATAATGGTACATTTTTCAGGCGAAATTAGTGATTGACATATATAATAATGATCACTATTTTCTAGAGCCACTTTTTTTTTTTTTTTTTTTTTCTTTTAAAGAAAATTTTCTATAGCCAATTAAGAAGGACAATTGTGCATTGTAAGGGCATTCACGTCAGTTTTACCAATTTAATATTTCAGCAAAAAATTATCTAAATTCAATCGAAATAAGCATGCATCAGTCTCACTAAATTAATTAAAGTTTTTAAAGATGATAGTCTCATCTTTACATGTAGTAAGTTTCTATTCTCACTACATTAAATTTTAATGTTAATAAAATATTGAGGCTGATGTATGTGTATGAAAATAATAAATAGCTAAACAAGCAAAAGTAAATTTTTTTGGATTAGTTTAGCTAAACATTTCCAAAACATATAACTTAATATATAGAGGGTATTTTGTTTTTTATGCTTACTGTAGATTAAAAGATATTTGCAACAAGTAGTCAATATGGCTGGAGGGTCATGGATTTGTCGATAGTGTTGCGAGATGGCCATGGTTGATGAGAGAGAGCGAGAGATCTGCTGCTGTGTCTCGCATGGGCTCTAGTCCCAATTCGGCCTTAGGTGGGTCAAAGTTGTAACTATGGCTCTCGATGGGTCTTGATGGGTTTGCCGGTCCGCGGTGATGAGTGGGGCGGGGGGTCTTTTAAATAGACAGCTTGATTACTTAAGAATAAATTGTGAAAATAAATAAATTCACAAGTATTAAAATTTGACACCATACCAAAGTTTTTCAAGACATTATCTATATGCTCTGATTTCCTTTTAGAATATATACAATATTTAGGCTTTGTCTGGTTTGCTTTTGGAGGGGTCAAGAAGTGTTTCAAGGGGTTAAAACTCTAATTGCCAACGTTTTTGCAATTTGGCTAAAGCATTTTAACAGGGAACTTAAAGCTGAAAGCAATTTTGAAGTTTAAAATTGAAATTCAGAACTTTTAGGAAAAAGCACTACAATTCACCAAGTATTGCTGAAAGTAATTTTCCAACTGCTAAAGACCTTCTATTCTGTTAAATCGGGTTCTCAGTTCCTTAAAAGTTAAAAGTGAATCTCATCAGCTACAACCCAATTCTGCAATCACAGGACAAACAGGAATTTTCTGGAAGAATATTTGGGGCTTATCAACTCCAGCTAAGGTTAGAAATTTTATTCGGAGAGCCTGCAAAAATGCCATTCCCACAAAGGCTAGCCTTGCTCACCGAACTGTGTTTGATGATCCAACCCGTTACGTGCCATCGCGATCCGGAAGATACCCTCCACGCATTGTGGTCCAGCCCAGGCATTTAAGAGGTTTGGAGAAGAGATTCCCAGTGGGACTTTCGTTTGGATGTTATTTTTGATAGCTTTCCAAAGTTAGGCCATTATGTTATGGAATCCAGGACAACGTTAATCTTTTTGCTATGATTTCATGGACGATCTGGTTTAGAAGGAACAAGCTTTGGAATTCATCTCAGGTCTTCCCTATTAACTCAGCCTACAAGCAAGCTCAGGACTCACTTTCTGAATTTTTGCAAGCACAACCACGGCCTACACTTGCCCCGAGTTACTTGGATTTTGCCTTCTACAACTAACCATAAAAAAAATAAAAACCCTTCTCTATATATATTTTTGATAGGTACCCTTCTATATATATATATATATATGCGTGCATGCAAAACACTAGGAGCTAAAGAGATTAGTCAGAACATTCATGTAACATAACATGCACAATCTACGATAACCATGACAAATATATAAGTTATTCCAAATTTGATATTATATCTACAACTGCAATAAGGATAATCTCCCAGTCTCCAAAAAGAAAAAGAAAAAAATCTCCCTATCTTACCAAATGCGGTTCCATGAAAAATAGTAGGCACCATCAGTTTGCGAACTGCTTAATGTTGGACACAGCCATAATTTCTGCTTCAACAATTAAAGTGTCATTCACCAGAAAACCCTTCGATGCATCATTGAGATTCTCTAGAAGCAAAAATTGCGAAAAGCCCCCGGCTTTCAATGATTTAGAAAACCAATGTTTAGCTGAAAAAAGAGAACGAAACAAAGTTTACAGTGGAACAAAACAAGTGAAGGAGAACAGGAAACACATACACAATGAGGAAAGTCAGGTTTAACCATAGCTCTGGCAGAATATTAAGCAAATTGAGAAACAAAACCCCCACCAGAGCCTATATTTCCCCAACATTTGAAATTAAAACATGATTAAAATATTTGATTTACCTGTGTTTTCTACATGATTTTTGTTGATTTGGTCCCTTATTCGCAGCTTGAATTTTGCAAAATATTTGAGATCCGATAGAAGACAATTACATGAGCAGAGGTAGACAGAAATCGCTTTGGCTTTTCCAATAGAATTTCCTTTGGGATAAACCAGTATCTTCCTGGATTCAGCAAAAAGAATTAAAAATAATGCTGATAAACATAAAAATTAACTTTCCTTTTAATAACAATAAAAGTGCAACTTCCAGTAATAAAAATACCATTGTGAATCTGCAACAGTGAATTCTTGAGAATAAGATTCTTCATCTAGTGCCGAGAAGTTTTCAATCTTCCAAGTCAAAGTACAATTATCAGGTTTTTTTGTCACGGAAACACACTCCAATTTGCCACTATGTTTATGAACAAAAACCTCTACACCAAATAGGCAACAATCATTGACAAGGTATCCATGAGAAACATCATTGAAAGTATCCAAGGGAAGAAATTTGGTAAAGCCCCATTCAGTCTTCATGTCATGAAATCTTTTAATTGAACTATTATCATCAGCATCTGGACAAAAGATGATATAGAAAATAAATTTACGAAACCATTATACATACATGCATATTTATTTGCATCAATTATGAGAGAGCTAACCATGAATGGTCAAGTACTTGTCCCGAATCTGATCAAACACGAACAATTTGAAGTTGACATAAATCTCCCAACCAAAAGGAAGATTTTCTGTCTCTACAATTGCTAAGTGAGATATGACCAGTCCCATTCATTTTTTTGTTTCCTTTTGGATAGAGAGACAACCTCCTGTAAAAGAAGACAGACCTCTTGACAAAGAAAACATTTATATTTTAAATGAAAAAATAATTAAGAGGGTAGAGCATTAGGGTCCACCATTTGTGCCCGCCAGCTTCAAAAACACCAGACTCATACTTTTCCACAGTCTCAGACAGTATAGAGTATGACTCTATTTTAAGCATGTAATGAGTTGGAGGTAAATGTCTTTTTGATCTTGAGATTGCTGCAAATACATTAGGAATATTTAAAAGGCAATCTTCTAAATATTGGGTAATGACATATGGATTGGGGTTCGGAAATATTTTCAAACAAGCAGTCCTAAAGCAGAATCATTGAACTCAAAGAAATTTAAAAATGAATAATGCAGTACTGGTTCATGCAAATGCAGCAGATGTCATTTTGTAATCTATCACATATATTCTCTACTTGATCAAGACTCCCACAAAAAATACTTGGACACTCTTTTTCTTTAATGATTTTCAATCATCCAACTTGAAAATACAATGATTTAATTGAAGTACAGTGATAGAATCTAATTTTAAGTTTGGACATGTCATACAAATAAACATAAAATATTTTGGGATCATAAATTGACAACTGCAGACCTGTTACATGAAAACCATTTTTCCCCTCTATATGGATACTTAAAAGACCACTTTGACTCTTTCTCTTAAATGGATCCCAATCATCCAACTTGAAAATACAATGATTTAATTGAAGTGATAAATTCTAAATGTCATGTTTGGACATGACATACTTCGTGAAGTGCAAAACACATTTAGAAAGTACTTGTAATCCTAAATTGAGCCATTTTCTACAAATAAACAAATTTTAACTAAAAAAAATCTCATTATTGTAAATTGGAACTTAACACTCTAATCCTTCTATTTCCAAAACCTACAATGTCATCCCTATCAAAATAGTCACATAGGTTATAACATGAATAAAGACCCCAACTCCAAAGTAGAAACACATAGATATCTCTATAGGTTCAAAAAATAGTTCAAGTCTTTCTCAGTCTTGTGTTCACTCTCCATTTTATTTATTTATTTATTTATTTTGTAGCTTTTAGAAGAGATTAAAACGTAGTACTCAGCGCACCGACCTATTTTCCAGCAAAAGACTATCATATACTTCTCATTTGAGATGCCAACTTCAGTTATGACGATTCTAATGTTTATCACATACAACTACAGCAAAATATTTGTGGGCTCTACAGACTGATTCAAAAAAAAAAAAAAAAAAAAAAATCGAACTTATTCCAATTGCTTAATTCTTTTTAGAAAAGCATTTGGGAAATTCATATAACTCACATGGAAAAATAAATAATATTCATGATGTACTTTTATGAACACTGAAATGAAATAAACAACAAAAAAAGCAGAGCATAATAGAGTCAAATTTGTTAATTGTGAAGAGGAGGGAAAAGAGAACATACAGGGTTCATCGCAGAAGTTGGTAGTAGCAGAGTCGCCAGACTTCATCACTTCACACTTTTCTGGTTTCCGGAAATCCTCTTTTTGAGAAAAATATTGATAATTTGCATCCTTTTTATATATAAAAGATGGAGGGAAATAAAGGCGCGTTTGGGGGGTCGGAGGTAAATGTACAGAGCACTGGTATCGGTGGGACTAAAAAGCTTTATGCTATTTTTATCACCACCAAATACTAAAATGTGGCTGCATTAATGAAGCTAAAACCAGATTTTTGGACTCCACATCTAGAGTGCAGAGCTATTTTTGGTTATGCACTGTAACTTATATGTAAATAAAAGAAAAAAAAATTAAATTATTGTGTCCACACTACTTTTTAATAATAAAAAAAAATTCTTTTGGTTGTGTTCACATTGCTTTTTAATAAATTTTTTATATTATTTTAATCAAATAGCTAAAAATATAGATACAGTATATTGTAAAGTGAGAAAGTAATATAAATAAAGTAGTTTCTTTGTAAAGTCATATTGCTAAATTTATGGGTCGACTAATGTCAATACTCTTGATAGAAAAAGAAAGTAAAAAAAAAAAAAAAAAATTAGTGCTTGACAACTTTGTGTTGGCATCCCCACAATCTGGACTGACTATCTATGACCCTGTGAAAAAAGAAAAAACATTCACCAATGCAGCATTTCAACCAATGAGTAATGACCCTAAAAAAGGGTTGATTGGTAACGTTGTTTTAATAATGTTGTTTGTATTTTTTAAAAATATGTGTAAGTAAAAAAGTATGTGAAAATGTGTATAATGTTGTTTAAAAATTGAAAATATGTTGTTAAACCACTCTACCAAACGGGGAAGTGACCCAAATGGCCCTAAAAAGAAAGAAAGAAAGAAAGAAAAATTGTCTTTTTGTTGTTGTTTTTTTATTTTTTCCTTTTGTTGGCAATTAAAATATTTTCTTCAATAAAATATTATGTCCAACTATTATTTTAAACAATTAAATTGTCTTTCAGTTGTCCAACTCATCTGTTATCTCCCCTTTTACTCCCAATATTCAAATTTGCTTTTATTCATTCAAAATCAACTCAAATCCATTCCAAACATCATCTTAAGCTAATCCTAATCCATCTTTCTCATTTTTGAATCATACATTGTGTCAACCATGGTTGGGTTTTGGTTAGTTTTAGTTGGGTTTGCCATTGTCCTTCTAATTTCTTGATTGAATTGGGTTATATGTGGATTTGTGATATTGGTATTGCCTCCTTGTGGTATTTTAAAGTATATTTAGGCCAAATTTTTGGTGAACCCTCACTAGTTGAATTGGTAGCCAATTTCCTCTTATTATACCATGCCATTGCCTTCATGCCTTTCATGCTTGTTTGTGCCTATTTTGATTTTGTGTGTTTGCTCCTTGCTTTTCATTCACATAGGCTAGTACATGCATATCATATACACCTTACATTTTGGGATTGGTCCTTATTCTTGTCTTGTCTATGCTCATTTTTTGGACATATACTTATTTGTTGATGGCTACTAAGCATGGTCAATCTTTTTCAGCACAATCCAAAGGCAAGGGAAAAGTATCTCAAAGCTCCGTTTGGTTGGAGGAGTGGAAAAGTGGGAGGATGAAAAATTAGTGGGAAGATAGAAAAATGAGAGGATAGAAAAATTTGGTTTTCCCTCGTGTGTGTTTGGTTGGAGGGGGTGGAAAAGTGGGAGGGTGGAAAACTTTTTTGTTTGGTTGGAGAGAAAAAGGAGAGGATAAAAAATATAGTTTATATAAATTGACTATTATGTCCTTGTTATAATATATAAGAAATAGATATATTTACACTCATTAAATAATATAAAAATTAACACAAACACATATACATTTATATTATTTTCTTTATTATATATAATTTAAAATTTATGAGCAACAAAAATTGATTATGCATTAACTAGGAAGACATTTTCAAAAAAAAAAAAAAAAAAAAAACTTTATCCACGTGACCATTGTTAAATAAACTAGGAAGATATTTTCAAAAAAAAAAAAATTTGAATGTCATACAAAACAAAAAATAAATAAATAAAAATAAAATCAACAAGAAACCATAGATTAATACAATATAATGAGGACAATGCCAAAGAGAGAGAGAGAGAGAGAGTTCATGTTGTTGTGCTATGAAGATGCTAAAGAGATAAGGATGAAGAGGCAAAAGGTTAATCAGGTCACAAGTAGTGGGAAAGTGAGAGGGGTAGGTGAAAGCAATAAAAAGTAAGGGTATTTTTGTCACCCAATAGGCCTCAATGTTTTCTCCCCTATTTTCTCTCCATTTTGGAGAGAAAAGTTTTTGTGGGCCCAAGTGAAAAATACTTGCGCCCCACACAAAAGTTTTTTTTCCCCTCCTGCCAACCAAGCAACACACAAATTCATTTTCTCTCCAAAGTTTTCCATCCTCCCTATTTCACCTCCAAACAACACACATCCTAAGAGATCAAAACCCTCTTTTCCTCACAGTTCATGATATTGGGGAACTACTCCATGAGGATGTTATTTATTATGATCTGATGTAGAACAGACAGCACATGCCTTCCTTGAGCAGCAGGGGCACAGGAAGTCACAACGCAAGATCAAAGGGGGGTGCCAGTAGGGGCCATCGGGGTAACAGTGTCAGAATTGCATGAAATTTGGCAGGTTGAAGGGAAACGACGTTCTGATCCAGAATCATGCCATGAACGTCGCCAAAATTTAGGCGAATTCCTTCATTAAGGCCCCGATAACAGTGTTTTTGCTATTTATAGTAATATTCGTTTTTCCTTAATAACTTTTAGTTTAAAAGTCAGAATAAGGTCCCGTCTATTTTGGGACGACCCTTAAGGTCAGTAGTTTATGATTCTGTATTTAACTCAATTTTGCCATTTTTGGTAAAATTCGGTAAATTTGTCACCTAATCGCTTAATTAGTGCGAATTAGGGTTTTAAACGTTTTTTTCTCAGTATTTATATGTTTTGTAGCCGTCAGAGGCAAGATAGACTATTATCAATCAACACAGACCTTTTGTCAAATTTTCTTCTGGTGGATTCCAGTTTATCTCCTTGTGGATTCAGGGAAAACCCATCGTGGATTCGAGGTTTACTACCAGAAACTAACAGTTTAGTTTCTGTTTCATTAAGAGAGCATCGTGTGTGCTTTTCTTTAGGCTTCCGCGACATCATGATCGATCATCGACTTGAGTCCCTTTGTCATTTCATGACAAAAGGGGTAGATAGTGGTGCATAGAAAGCTATGTTCTGAGGGGGAGATTCAGAGCAATTTCAAGATTATAGTTAGTGGATATGCATAGTGACAGGAAGAGTTGAATAGATTCAGGGGGAGTTTGCTTTTATTTTCTTTATATTTTGTTGGATCTGATTGTAGTTTGTTGGGTACTTTTTATTCTTATGTATGGTATTTTGAGAATTGAGATACATTTGGATAATGTGGTTATAATTTGTCTCTTTACATTGATCTTTTGATTTAATTTCAACTTTAGGCATATATGTTCCTTTGAATTGCTTCGTGTCTTCTGTTGCCATATTTTGTCTGGTCTTGATTAGTGTGTCAAAATGCTAGTTTGAGACCTAAAAGGTTGAAAATCATGTTTTCAAAAAAAAAAAAAGTCGGGAACTACATTAAAAAAAAATAAATAAATAAATAAAAAAAATCCTATTTATCCTTATTGAATGTTTGAGCAAATCATTTTAATAACCCAAGAGTCTAAAATCTCAAACTTGCCGTTTTTGGCTAAGTTTGGACAACATTGACTAAACAATAACCGAGATTAGTCAAAAAGTTGACTTTTTGATCCTACCATCCGATTGAGATAAATTTTATCTATCTTAAATATCAAGAAAGTCCCTTCAAAACGATAGTTTGTCGATCAAATTCAAAGCTAAAATGGATGAATTCAAAGTTAAGACTCTGATTAAAAGTATTATTTTTCAAGTAAAATGGCTGTTTTTTTGGCAATTTCGCATAATAAATTTTACCAATCCAGCCACAATAGGTGCAAACTGCTTTCACCATATTGAAGCATGATGGATTAACTATCCTACATAATAAAAAGCTTGACGATATCCTCTCCAGATTAAGGGGACTTAATTTCCCAAGAAAATGTGCTAGAGAAATTTCTACATTGCATCACCTCATTTCCAAGCACATTAGGGTTTAGTGCAAATCACTAAAAGAAATTTTATTAATATCTTTAGGTGTAATTACCAGAGGAGTGAATACCATACTGTATCGGCCGGTAAAACTGGTATTTATCCTACCGATCAGTCAACTGGAATAGAAACACCTCCATGTCATGCCATTCAAACTACAGACTAGTACTGGACTATACCCAATGTACCAGTGAAAATCAGACGTTTCGACTGATAATCAATACCGGATAGGAAGAAGCAAAAAAAAGTCAAACATGGGTCTTCGTTGTCTCTGCCACTCACCACCATGTCTCTGGTTTCAAGTCGGTGATCACCCTCTCCCCAGCTACTGCTGCATCTTCATCTTCATCATTTGTGTTTGCTTCCTATTCTTCTCATCTGCTTCTTTTATTGTTTTGTTCACATGTCAATTGTGTGCACTAACATAATAAGTAAATAAGAAAACTTAAAAGTTGAAGAATTTTGAAATATGGGTAAATTCCATTAACCTACCTTGAGGTTTGGGCTAATACCAACCAGGTCCATAACTTTTCAAAACTAACAAATTTCATTCTTAAGCCCAATTTGGTCCCTACACGCCGTTTAAGTCCGTTAGTGGTTAGTCATTTAAGTCTCTTATCTCTCTCCTCTCTCATCTCTCTCTTCTCTGATTTCTCATCTCAACCTTTTCTCATCCTCTCCCTAACCCTAAACTCTAATCCCCCAAAATCTCATGGCTACCACCAGCAAGCTATAGTCGCTGCGAGCTACAACCAAGATGGTTCTCTCTCTAACTTTCTCTTTCTATTTTCTTTTTCCTTTACTTGTTCTATTTTCTTTTTCTTTCTTTTTTCCTTGGCCAAATTAACCCTTGATGGGTTGGTGGTTTGGGTTAGCTATCTCTTCTCTCTCAAGCAAAGGAAGTGGTGTGTTCGGGTTAGTAGTTTGGCTTGGCTGTGGGTTGCCAATGGTGGGTTTCGATTTGCTGTGGGTTTTCTTGAATTTGGGTTTTCAGTGGTGGTAGGTTCCGATGGTGGTGGATTTGCTTTGGGGGTGGTTATGGGTATTGATATGTGGTGGGTTTGTTGTCAGTTGTTTGGGTTTTATGGCCAGTGGTTGTGGGTTTCGATATGGGTTTGGATTTGTTATGGGTTGTTTGTATATTGTGGTCAGTGGTGGTTTTCGGTGGTGGTGAGCTTTGATATGGGGTTGAATTTTTTGTTCAGGGTGAGGGTGGGGGTGGTTGTGGGTTCTGCTATGGTGGTAGTTTTGCTATGGTGGGTTTGGCTATGGTTGTAGTTTTGCTACGGTGGTGGATTTGATTTTTTGGATTTGGGTTTGTTTTTGTGGAGTTGGCTGAGTTTTGGTATGAGTAGAATTGGGTTATTGTTTGCATGTGGCTATGGCAAATTTGAGGTTAGGGAGAAAGAAAGTGAGGGAAGGAGAAGAGAGAAGAGACTAACGGAGAAGAGAAGGGAGAGAAACTAACGTGGTTAATAGTGTCTTGGATTAAGTTGGCTTTAGAGACCAAATTGGTTTGGTTTGAAATGTGTTGGACCTGGTTGGCATTAAGCCAAACCTCAGGGTTTGTTTATGGAATTTACCCTTAAAATATTTATCTTGATAGGCCATCAGGTCAAGTACAGGTAACGTGGCCATTTTGTGGCCTTATCACCTTGATCTATTAGTTTCTAATATATAGGCAAGTACATTTAATAAGTATTATTTTTATTAGGGGTAATTATAGTAAACCCACCTGTGGTTTGGCCCAAATTCACGTTGCCTACCTGTGGTTTGAAAAGTGTCATTTTGCTCACTTGATGTTTGCACTGTTAGGTTTCCATAATCCACCTCTATTACAAACGAGGAAAAAAATATATTTTTGCTCACTTTTTATGTCTCACTCCTCTCCAAAAAAAAACCTAAAAAGACGAGAAACTAATGAGATCAAAAGTGAGGGTTTTGTTAAATTTAAATGTAACACTACTCACCCACCACCGTAACTCCATTTTAAAAGAGGAAAACAAATTAAATGTAGTGTAAGTAAAAGAAGAACAAAAGAAAAAGCAGAATAACCAAACCAACAAATAATTTAAAATAAAAAAACTTTTATACTTTGTGTTATGCTACTGGTTATTATTGGAGCCTGTACTTGACCAGCCGCTCATGATCTAGGAGTTTGTTCATAGAGGCAATTCCTCAATTCTTTTATTGGGTTTTTGTGGACAAAATTGCTAAATGCCCTTTTTGGGTAAACTAAGCAGCGTTTTGCCCTCTTTCTCAAATTAATTAGGGAAATGCCCATCTTTTGAAAATCGAGTTTCTGAAAATCGATTTAGGCCCTATAACGGCGTTTTTAAGGAGCTTATAGTGACATTTTCAGGACCTATAGTGACGTTTTGTAACTCGATTTATAAGAAATCGAGTTATAGGTAAAAAAAATTAAAAAAAATTGCCTATAACTCGATTTAATGGAAGTCGAGTTACAAAACGTCACTATAGGTCCTTAAAAACGCCGCTATAGGGCTCCAGAAATTTTTTTTTTATAACTCGATTTTGAGAAAATCGAGTTTCAAAAGAGGGTCATTTCCCTAATTAGTTTGAGAAAGCGAGCAAAACACTGCTTAGTTTGCCCAAAAAGGGCATTTAGCAATTTTGTCCGGGTTTTTGTTCATTTGGAGTGAATGGTGACAAGCTGACAGTGATGGCATGGCAGTGTTTGTTTGTGTCTTTTTTTCTTTTTTATTTTTAGAAAAATGTTTGTTTGTGTCTAGTTGAACACATGCGTGGGGGTTTGGTTTGTTGGCTTGAGGGTGCTGTGGGAGTGGTGGTGTTGGATTTGGTGCCACTGGGTCTCGGGAAAAGACACAACCTCTCTGCCGCTTTGAAGAATCCAGTGAAGTTGCGACTGTGGTTGAGATTGGTTTGTATTCTTATGAAATTGGTAACCTCTAGTGGAAAGTTTTAGGTCAAATTGGTAGATCTAACCATTAGGTGAGGCCTTTTTTTTATTGTTGGGTATTGTGTTTCATTAGAACTACAATGAAATACCACAAGTTACATCATATTCCAATTCAGCTAGGACATCATCCAGCCAAACCAGATGTCAACATTCTTGGCTTTCTCAGTCATTAGCAACATAGTTTCAATTCCTTTTGATATGGTTGAAACAAAAATGGCTAAAACTTTGCAATCTTAATTTAATGATATTATCGAAGTGAGAAGTGCAAAAATCCTCCCCTTGCACCAGATTGATGATGACTAAAGCATCTCCCTCGAAAATAAATTCTTGAATGCTTGGATGCAAGGGATTGATGATTGATGATTGAAAGTTGAAACTTTTCTGCTTATGTATAATTTTGTTTTACAGGAAGAAGCCAAAGTGCTTATTTGTAATGGTTTGAAATTTCATTTTCAATGTTCATCCATTTTTGAAAAAATTTCAAACCCTATCCTTTTGATTCAAAGTTATGTTTATTTTTGTCTAAAAATGTGTTTTTTTTTTTAACGGCAAATTGAGAGGTGGATTACAGAAGGTTAACGGTGCAAACCTCAGGTGGGCAAAGTGACACTTTTCAAACCACAGGTAGGCAACGTGAATTTAGGCCAAACCACAGGTGGGTTTACTATAATTACCCATTTTTAGTATTAAGTATAAGGAAAAATGTTCATACACCCCCCTAAACTTTCAACCACTGGCCAAAAGACTCCCTGAACTTTTATATTGGCCAATTTACTTCTTAAACTATTCACACCTATCAAATCAATACCTTGTCTTGCCATCGGTACGCTTTTTTTTTTTTCCCTACTCTCTGTTTTTCTAATCTCAATCTCCATATGTGAATTTTTGCAATTTTTTTGTTTGATTTAATTTTTGGGCTTACCCGTTACACTTTACACATATCCAAGTGTTTCAAGACCTATGGTGGATTGGGTAGAGTTGGCTATGGTGAAATTTCCATTTGATCAAAATTGGTTTTGAGTATGCTATACAATTGTTTGATGAATTGCCTAAGAGAGGTATGATCAATGTTCTAATGGGTTTTCGTTGTTTGGTAGGATTTTAGATGGGTTTGCAATTACTTAAAACTAGTTTTCATGGCTGGGTTTATGTGTGCTTTCATATAAACTAATTGAAATTAGAAATTGCATAAGAAAATTTTAAAAAAGCTGTGGTTATATTACATTTAGTTGTTTAAACTGTAACATTTTCTTTTTCAAATTTTCTTCTTCTAAATGGTTCCGGCACCTTATGGAAGCCTTCAATGCAGAAACCTTCAAATGATTCACCATTTGAGTTCATCTTGTTCATGTCCTTCACAAACTCTTTGAACGTGGCATTACTATTTGATAGGCCACAATCTGAATGACCCATTGTGATAAACCCTAATTAATTAATTAGCCAAGTTGTTAATTAATCAATTAAGCATGCAATTGCGTGGAAGCACAAACAAATCACCAAATACTAAATATGCAGCGGAAAATAAATAACACGGTGATTTGTTCACGAATGGGGAAAACCCTAACAGCAAAAACCCCACCAGGTGATTTTCAGGTCACCATTCCCGAAACTCCACTATTATCAAATCAAGCGGTTACAAGAAAGGAATCCCAAGTACCTTACCAACCTACAGTTGAACCCTTACCCCAATACCCAATTGGACTTGATCTGTAGTGACAATTTCCACCTTTGATGCACGGCTCCCAAGTACGTGACTAACCAATGCGCGGATCCCAGTACGCGACTTCAGAACACCAACTTGAGGAAGAATGGTTGGCTGCAAAGTTCTTCAGTTCATCCACGTGATGAATAGCAGGAAGATGCTTGGTTACAAAACCCTATGGTGCAAAGACACAGCAACTTCTTGATGGAAGATGAACTAGGTCAAGAACTTCGTCTGTTGAGCACAATTTGCATAAACAGAGATTGCTCAATGATAATACAACTTGTGTCACCCAAAACGGCTCTTAAAATAATCCTTTTATATGTTTAGGGTTAGAAGAAAAGAAAGCCCAAAAACATATTCACGGATCCCAAGAAAATCAGATTGGAATTCTGACTTTTTAATTCTCGACAGATAGCAGGTGTCGAGGTAGCTATCGAGAGGTGTCGAGATTTAAAAACTTTGCACTTCAGCTTGCTTTTTCTTGGACAGACTTGATGACTTCAACACTTGACCTTGAAACATTGTTTCTTGAAGTATTAAAAACACCTAGAACTACCCAATTACAAGCAGAGTGCGTTTTGTCAAAGGATTAGCCAATTTACATAACTAAGTGACATATGTTCTTAAACAAGTTAAAACATATATGTCCTAACACTATTCTCATTGGATTCACTTGTGTAGGCATTGCCCAGGAGTAGGATTTAGCCAGGCTGAAGTTTTTTCTATTGTTTCTTAACATCATTGTTCTCTGCAATTTTTTTGTTTGGTTTAATTTTTAGGCTTGGGGTTTGACTATTGTTGGACTTGTATTTGTGTAGTGTGGTTGCAAATGTAGTTGTTTGTACTTCGGTGACATAGAAGAGGGTTGTTTTTAGTGTTGTTGCTGGGCTATTGGTTGTGTGCCCAACTTTGTTTGAAGTTTTTCCTACTAGTTTTTTTTTTTTATCTATATTGTTTTATTTAAATAAGTAGACTAGTAAAAATATCTAGCTTTGAGGGAACAATTTAGCTAATGGATGGGGAGTTTAGCTTTGAGGGAACAATTACCAAGGTGTTCTTTATATATATATATATATATATATTTTTTTTTCTTTCCATTAAGCTCTTTCTATTGATCTTCTTGTTAATTTGTGTTGCATTCATGGATGAATGTCCATTGTCACTCCCTCAAAATAATGCATTGATATTGTGGTTGTATTGTTATATAGGGTACTTGGCAATCATGTATGGGTACTCAACAATCAAGTCAAATTCATACAGAGAAGAATAGCGCTAGTGGAAGCAAGAAGGACAAGGGAAAGGCCAAGGCCAAGGCCTAGTGGTAGCGAAAAGAACAAAGTTGCAATGCATAAGAGGATTTTGTTTAAGTCCAAGTGTTAATGTTGGATGTCACTTGAAGTGACTATTTATGTATGAGTGCTAAAAAATGGTTTGTGACATAATAAGAATGGAACTAGTATTCTGCTTCCACACCTTTGTACCCAATTTGATTAATTTTTTTGATAGTGTTCAATGATTAACAAGATATTGTTGTAACTATGACAAAGGGAAAGGTTAACTTTTTGTTTTTGTAGTTCTCAATTTGGATTAATTTTTAACTTAAATGGGATTATTTTAAGGTGCACTTTTTGTTTTTTCATTGGAATAAAGGGATGAGGAAATTCTTGTCCGAATTGAACTTTATGCAATAATTCTAATGCTCTTCAATTTCTTTATTAAAATATATATATATATATATATCAATTTTTTACATCCCCATAGAAAAATAGAAAATAAATCTTGTCATTAGAGTAATTCAAATTTGTAATGTACTAATATCATTACATAAACACCAAAAAATGAATATGTCTCAATCTGCCATGAATTGAAATATCAATGAGTGCTTACAAATAGTATATTGTTATTTGCCAAAAATATTACACACAATGAATCAACAATTACACTTTTCTAGAAAAATTATAAAACAAAACTATACTGGCTCCATTAGTATTCTCAAAATGATCTCAATTTGTCACGAATTGAAATATTAAATGAGTGTTTACAAATAGTATATTGTTTGCCAAAAAAAAAAACACCCAATGAATCAATAATTATAGAAGGAATTTGGCCCAATATGATTCATTACACTGTATTTGGACCGTGTTATATAGCCCAAGACTCTTTCACATTCAGGGTTTGAATTCCCTTCAAAATGGATCATTGGTGTGGGACTTGACTTGAAGTAAGTGGTATTATTTGGACAAACACTTATCTTTTCATCTTAAGCACTTGTTCACGTAATTATAAAATATATCATGTGATTTGAATTGGAGGAACTTTCATCCATATACATATATAGAGAGAGAGGTAAAGCTCAGAGAAAATCTAATTAAATTCTTAATTTAATTCTCAATTTTGTGTCATGCGTCTCATATAAGTTTTTGAATTTTTATACTAAGTGAGTTATTGTATCAATTATGTTTTTTTAATTTTGCCGCTAAACGTGAAAACCAAAGTGACTACAATAAGGACATGGCTTGGATACAATGCATCCAGCCATTAGGATGGCATTGGCAACATGTGACTATTTTTATAGGGATGAAATGCACTAAGTTTACCATTCATAAAATAAAATAAAATATATTAAAAAAGAGAGAGAGAGAGAGAGAGAGAGAGAGAGAGAGAGAGAGGGAGAGAGAAGGTCCATAAGGCAGAGAGAGAAATTTGAATTGCACCACCATTAGGCTGGCATTCTGTCAAAGCTTTGGTTAAGAAGCAGAAAAAATGAATTTTGATAGGTACCCTTCTATATATATATATATATATATATATGCATGCAAAACACTAGGAGCTAAAGAGATTAGTTAGAACATTCATGTAACATAACATGCACAATTTACGATAACCATGACAAATATATAAGTTATTACAAATTTGATATTATCTCTACAACTGCAATAAGGATAATCTCCCAGTCTCCAAAAAGAAAAAAAAAATCTGCCTATCTTACCAAATGCGGTTCCAAGAAAAATAGTAGGCACCATCACTATGCGAACAGCTTAATGTTAGACACAGCCATAATTTCTGCATCCACAATTAAAGTGTCATTCACCAGAAAACCCTTCGATGCATTATTGAGATTCTCTAGAAGCAAAAATTGCAAAAAGCCCCAGTCTTTCAATGATTTAGAAAACCAATGTTTAGCTGAAAAAAGAGAACGAAACAAAGTTTACAGTGGAACAAAACAAGTGAAGGAGAACAGGAAACACATACATAATGAGGAAATTCAGGTTTAACCATAGCTCTGGTAGAATATTAAGCAAATTGAGAAACAAAACCCCACCGGAGCCTATATTTCCCCAACATTTTGAAATGAAAATATGATTAAAATATCTGATTTACCTGCGTTTTCTACATGATTTTTGTTGATTTGGTCCCTTATTCGCAGTTTGAATTCTGCAAAATATTTGAGATCCGATAGGAGACAATTACATGAGCAGAGGTAGACAGATATCGCTTTGGCTTTTCCATTAGAATTTCCTTTGGGATAAACCAGTATCTTCCTGGATTCAGCAAAAGGAATTAAAAATAATGCTGATAAACATAAAAATTAACTTTCCTTTTAATAATAATAAAAGTGCAACTTCCAGTAATAAAAATACCATTGTGAATCTGCAACAGTGAATTCTTGTGAATATGATTCTTCATCTAGTGCCGAGAAGTTTTCAATCTTCCAAGTTGTAAAGTTGTTATTTACAACTATGTATTTTGTTGGCTTTTATTCCGTGCTAAATTTGATTGTAATTATTATCAATCGTTTATACCCTGTATTTGTTGTGGGATTTGTTGTAAGGGTTGTGTGATAGAGAGAGAGTGTGAAGACTCAAGCAATTGAAGATGGAAGAGTTCTCGCGGGTATGTCGCGACCTAGCTTCCCGCGAAGTGACACATGTGCCCTGGACATGCTGGAATGCGAAGAGTCAGGACAGATGTAGACAGCTGTTTTTCGCGAGTATCTCACTGGTAAGGCCTTCCCGCGAGATACCCGTGAAACGCTCTGTTTAGCTGATCTGTCATTTCTGATACACTCTATCTTTGCCCACTCTATATATACCCTCATTACCCACATATGTTGGTGTGGCTATTCAGAGAGAAAAACCCTAGATAGGTTTTCTACAACTCACCCACCCATCTTTTGAGAGAGAACTACTCCTCCTTAGTGAGAAATCATTGTAGCCTCTTCTCCATCCCTCTCCTATTATCATACCTTGAGAGGAGATCTGTACCCAAACACAACCCACACCTATTCAGAGTGTAGAGAGTGTTTTGGAGTTGCTGGGAAGCATTGGAAGAAGCCAAGGATGGCAGATGCAACATGGAGCTTGTTGCGGGATCCGGAGAGCTAGACAAGACACAGTTCCGAGAAGCCTTGTTGGAGTAGGAGCTTGGAGGGCTTAGGTACAGCGGGTAGATTAGGCTTGGAGGGTCTCTTGCTAACCCATGTATCCCAACTGATTGTCTAGTGGATCGATTTCCGCTTGGAGGGCGGCGGAGAGGTTTTTCGCCGAGTTCTTCGGTTTCCTCTTCGAGAACACGTCTCGGTGTTTTCTGTGTTTGCATCCTTCTTCCCTACTCTTGTTTAATTCCATTATACTGTTGTGTTGCTTAGTTTATGGATTAGAGTAGTTGTCTTGCATATACGCTTGTGTTTACACTATTCCGCACTTAGTATTAAGTTAGTGTAAAATCAACCAAGCCGTAATTTTAATTGGAGGTCTAAATTGCTCTTGTGTTTTCAACACATTTTCGAGCTTTCACAAGTCAAAGTACAGTTAGCAGGTTTTTCTGTAATGGAAACACACTCCAGTTTGCCACTATGTTTATGAACAAAAACCTCTACACCAAATAGGCAACAATCATTGACAAGGTATCCATGAGAAACATCATTGAAAGTATCCAAGGGAAGAAATTTGGTAAAGCCCCATTCAGTCTTCATGTCATGAAATATTTTAATTGAACTATCATCAGCATCTGGACAAAAGATGATATAGAAAATAAATTTATGAAACCATTATACATACATGCATATTTATTTGCGTCAATTATGAGAGAGCAAACCATGAATGGTCAAGTACTTGTCCCGAATCTGATCAAACACAAGCAATTTGAAGTTGACATAAATCTCCCAACCACGAGGAAGATTTTCTGTCTCTACAATTGCTAAGTAAAGAGAGATATGACCAGTCCCATTCATTTTTTTGTTTCCTTTGGGATAGAGAGACAACCTCCTGTAAAAGAAGACAGACCTCTTGACAAAGAAAACATTTATATTTTAATTGAACAAATAATTAAGTGGGTAGAGCAGTAGGGTCCACCATTTGTGCCCGCCAGCTTCAAAAACACCGGACTCATACTTTTCCACAGTCTCGGACAGTATAGAGTATGACTCTATTTTAAGCATGTAATGAGTTGGAGGTAAATGACATATGGATGGGGGTTCGGAAATGTTTTCAAACAAGCAGTCCTAAAGCAGAATCATTGAACTCAGAAATTTTAAAATGAATAATGCAGTACTGGTTCATGCAAATGCAGCAGATGTCATTTTGTAATCTATCACATGGAATGTTATTGATAGCTAAATGCATTGTCTATTCATTGCCTAGTCATATTCTCTACTTGATCGAGACTCCTATAAAATTTTTTTTTTGGAGTCATACATACTTCTTTTGGGGGGATTCAAGCTGTTAGTCCAGTCCCCCAATTTTTACATAGCAAAAGATAATAATAATAATAAGACCTTTGACTCTTTTTCTTTAATGATTTTTGTTAGGACATATATGTTTTAACTTGTTTAAGAACATATGTCACTTAGTTATGTAAATTGGCTAATCCTTTGACAAAACGCACTCTGCTTGTAATTGGGTAGTTCTAGGTGTTTTTAATACTTCAAGAAACAATGTTTCAAGGTCAAGTGTTGAAGTCATCAAGTCTGTCCAAGAAAAAGCAAGCTGAAGTGCAAAGTTTTTAAATCTCGACACCTCTCGATAGCTACCTCAACACCTGCTATCTGTCGAGAATTAAAAAGTCAGAATTCCAATATAATTTTCTTGGGATCCGTGAATATGTTTTTGGGCTTTCTTTTCTTCTAACCCTAAACATATAAAAAGATTATTTTAAGAGCCGTTTTGGGTGACACAAGTTGTATTATCATTGAGCAATCTCTGTTTATGCAAATTGTGCTCAACAGATGAAGTTCTTGACCTAGTTCATCTTCCATCAAGAAGTTGCTGTGTCTTTGCACCATAGGGTTTTGTAACCAAGCATCTTCCTGCTATTCATCACGTGGATGAACTGAAGAACTTTGCAGCCAACCATTCTTCCTCAAGTTGGTATTCTGAAGTCACGTACTGGGATCCGCGCATCAAATTGGTTAGTCACGTACTTGGGAGCCGTGCATCAAAGGTGAAAATTGTCACTACAGATCAAGTCCAATTGGGTATTGGGGTAAGGGTTCAACTGTAGGTTAGTAAGGTACTTGGGATTCCTTTCTTGTAACCGCTTGATTTGATAATAGTGGAGTTTCGGGAGTGGTGACCTAAAAATCACCCGGTGGGGTTTTTGCCGTTAGGGTTTTCCCCATTCGTGAACAAATCACCGTGTTATTTATTTTCCGCTGCATATTTAGTATTTGGTGATTTGTTTGTGCTTCCACGCAATTGCATGCTTAATTGATTAATTAACAACTTGGCTAATTAATTAATTAGGGTTTATCACAAGGGGTCATTCAGATTGTGGCCTATCAAGTGGTATCAGAGCAGGCACACTCTAATTAGGGTTTAATCTTAGCTGTGTTGATCCATTGACCCCTGTTTGTCATGGATAGAGGACAATCCTTAATCATACCTCCTTTATTTGATGGCACTAACTATGCATACTGGAAAGTATGCATGAGAGCTTTCTTGCAGTCTTTAGATGAGAAGGTGTGGCAAGCTGTAGAGATTGGCTGGACTAAGCCAAAAGAAGAACCGGCCGAGTGGGATGATGCTAAGATCAAGGCGGCCAACTTCAACAGCAGAGCACTGAATGCCCTTTTTAGCGCAGTCACCAATGAGGAGTTCAAGAAGATATCCTCAACTGAAACTGCGAAGGAGGCTTGGACCATCCTCCAGACAACCTATAAAGGCACAAAGGCTGTCAAAGACTCAAAGCTTCAAAGGCTCACTACAAGCTTTGAAGAAATAAAGATGGAGGAGGATGAGTCGTTTGATGAGTTCTATGCCAAGCTCAAGGACATAGTGAACTCAGCCTTCAATCTTAGGGAAACCATCCCTAAACCCAAGATTGTAAGGAAGGTGCTCAGATCTCTACCTGAGAGATTTCATGCCAAGATTACGGCAATTGAGGAATCAAAGGATATAGACAAGATTCCTTTGACTGAGCTGGTTGGAAACTTGCAGACCTATGAGATAGGGTTATCCAGGATTGGCAAGACCAATAAAGGCAAAAGCATGGCCTTGAAGGCGAAGAGCAGTGATACAGATGAGTCTTCCGATGATGAAGATTCTAAGATGAAGTCCTACATTACTCGGCAGTTCAAAAAGTTCATGAAGAATGCCAATGGAAGGAGCTTCGACAAGGACCGCAGGCAGTTCAGTTCTTCTCAATTTAAAAGCCAAGACAAAGGGAAGAAGGATGCTAAGGAGGGCGGTCAGTATACTGTTCCCGCAGGACCAAAGTGCTTTGGTTGTCATGGGTTCGGACACATGAAACATGAGTGTCTTACATATCTGAAGAGCATTGGGAAAAGCAAGGCCCTTGCTGTAACCCTAAGTGACACTGAGCCTGAAGATGATTCCGACAATGAGGATGACGGAATCCTAAATGCCTTCACTGCCACAATCAATCCTACTGATGGGATTGTTGAAGAAGTGGATGAAGAAGAAAAATTGGTGGAGTCCAAATTTGAGAAGATGGATGATCAAGATGATATCCATTCAGCCTATGAGAAGCTTTACAAGCTCTCTGAAAAGCATGAGAAATTATATAGGCTGGCCACCAAGAAGCTCAGTGAAGTGGAACTCGATCGTGAAGAGCTGTCCACGAAGTTTGATGAGGCGAATCAAACCATTGGAGCACTGAGATTTGAGAATAACTTTTTGGCTGAGAAGACCAAGAAGCTTGAAGCGGAGCTGTTTCAAGTCAGAGCTCAACTGGAGAGGACCTCAAGTGCAAAGCTTGATGAGATGCTTAGCAATCAGAAATCTGCTTCGGATCGAACAGGTTTGGGGTATGGTATTTCTTTCTTTAATACTGCTTCTACCAGCAATACTGTTTTTGTTCCTCCTGCTAATAACACTGAAATTGAGAATGTTGATGTTAAAACTAAATTAGCTAGTGAGAACTTAGACAAGAATAAATCTATCTTAGGAGCACCCCCTAAGCTAGACAAGAAAGATGCTAAAAACCCTAGGGCTAAGAAGGCTAACTCTCAAAAGCCTAAACAAAAGAAGCAGCATCTCTGTCATTATTGTGGAGCTGCCGGTCACACTCGACCAAATTGCTATAAGTGGTTAGCCACTCAACAAAGCAATGGCATGATAGCATCTGGAAGCCAAAATCAGCTTCAATCCTCTCTTGCTCCTCTTGGAGATCTTCTGAAAGCCCTCATGTTCCTTTCGAACTTGAACGGTTTAAATTCTTCCCCCTCACCGCTTGTTCAAGGATTCTATCAAAGGAAAGGTTCTTCCAAGGAGTGGAAGAAAAAGGACTCCAAGTGATTTCATCACTTTCTTCTCCCGTCTTGTTTTTCTTTTGTTTGTTGCATTGCTTGTGTGTTTTACTTTTCTGCTGAGTCAGTCTAGTTTTTGTTTTGCTTTGTTTAACATGTTTTTGTCTGTTTATTTTCAGTTTTGTTCATTTTGTTTTTGATATAAAAATTTAAAAAAAAAAATTGAAAAATACAAAAACAGTGTGTGTTATGTGTACTTTGGTACTTGTGTACCTTGAATGGCCAATGAAACAAAGTTTTCTAAACTTTGTATCTCTTGTAGCTTAGATGAGCATCTCTATGCACAACTAAGCAAGTGAGCTTTGTGGCTCTTGTTTATGATGAGTAAGATTAGGTTATCTCTTAAAACTTAACACTCATATCACTCTTTTTGACGGGTAGGACTAGAAAATCCTAAGAGAAATGCATAAATGACCATCTCACCACTGTTACCCGCCAATCATTGTAGACACCTGTATGCTTCAGCATAGTAAAAGTGCAGTGTCAAAGACATCCGTATGCTTCGGCATAGCAAAAGTGCAATGTCAATGCTTAACATCTTGGGTATTTCTTTTCTCTCTTTTATATACCCATGTATTATATGCAAAAATAAAAGAAAATATGCAAAGAAAATATAAAGCAAAAAGATTAAAGATGCTTTAAATATGATTGTAAGCGTGTTTTCTAGGAGATGTGGGAGTCATAGGATGTACCTTGAAGGTGATAGTCCCCATCAAACAGTTATGATTGTGTGTGAGTTAAAAGTTATTTACTCATATCTCAGATCGTCATAACATCTATTCACATATGCAATTTTGCGATGTTTTTCACACACAACACGCAATATTCTTTGCTACTCTTGATACATGTGCAGGTACAATGTGATTTGGCCATCACAAGTGTTTTACATGTGATTTGGGTATTCCTAAAAGGCATTTTTTGAGAACTTTTCTAGACGAGGTGTTCATTCGGAATGCCAAGTCATTTTGGCAGACTTCGCCGACACTGACCTTCCCTCTGTCATTCACAGTAGGGGATGGGGGTCACTGTGTGACATCCCGGTCACTTGCCCTCTCGTGCTGATACAGGAGTTCTACTCCAACATCCACGGGATTGATCTTTCAGTACCTCATTTTTCCACTCGCGTTCGAGGTATGCACATTCCTGTCACACCGCAACTTGTTGCGGATGTGCTTAAGGTACCTAGGATAGAGTTTCCAGATTACCCCTCTTGTGAGCGTCTGAGGACTGTGTCCAAAGATGAGCTCATTTCTGCTTTTTGTGAGCGCCCTGCTGATTGGGGTGAGCATCAGTTCACATCATGTAGGCCTTTTGCTAAAGGTCCTAGATTCCTTAACATGGTGATGACTTTTGTTCTCCATCCTTTGTCTCACTATAACTCTATCACAGAGCCTCGTGCTCGATTTTTGCTTTCTCTTCTTGAGCATTTGACCATAGACTTCCCTTCTCACTTCATCCGGTCTATCATAGAGGTTTATCTTGACTGGGCGTCCCGTGATAAGCTCATCTTTCCTTCTGCTATCACGTGGATTCTACGCCATTTTTCTGTTCCCTTTCCTGTGTCCGACCACTTCACACACATATCTGCTATAGATGCCGCTACCGTAAAATGTAGTGAGGCACAGTTCAGGTCGAGACAGCCTGGTGCCACTCCTCCCTCCCGTTCAGCACCATCCAGATCAGCTCCATCTACATCTGCTCCTTCTTCCTCTTCGAGCGATGTATCCCTTGGTGATATCATGGCGCAGCTGCAGCGCATGGACACTCGTCTTGATACATTCTCTGCTGAGTTGTATCAAGTGAATGTTCGTGTTGGTCGTATTGCACGACGGCAGGCGACCATGGGTGGTTTTGCTCCAGAGGCTACTCCTTCACCACCTACTCCAGTAGCTTCAGATTCTAAGGATGAGGATGATGATGATGATGATGATGGAGATGCTAGCTCTGCCGATGAGATGTCTACATGACACTCTACCCTTTGTCACTCGTGACAAAAAGGGGGAGTAGTTTTGGGTTATGAGAGTAGTCATCTTAGGGGGAGAGTTAGTGTAGGACATTTTTGATAGGGGGAGTGTTGATACTTTTGAGGGATGTAGTGAGGTTTTGATGTATCTTTTCTTTTCTTATCCTTTTAGATACATTGTTCTTGTATATGATGTCCTTTGACCAATCTTACATACATTGTTCTTATCTTCTCTCTTATATATGTTGATGTATGTTTTCTTTCACCTCTCTCTTCATGTGTTGTTTCTTTTCTATCTTTATACACATGTTCTTTACTTGTATGCAATCTATTTATTTCTGTTTCACACAAGATGCCTTGATGAGTTTTTGTTTAAAGTGTTTCAGAAATACAGGTTGTCAAAGTCTACTTATCATAAGCTCTCTTCTTGCAAAGTTTTTCAAGAGTTTGTGTTAGGATAGATTTTATTGTATTTAACAAGTGAATATGAGTTGAGTGATTTATGACTTCTCTCATATGCTCATTTGTTTGTTGTGGTTTTGTCACGGATTGCCAAAGGGGGAGATTGTTAGGACATATATGTTTTAACTTGTTTAAGAACATATGTCACTTAGTTATGTAAATTGGCTAATCCTTTGAAAAAACGCACTCTACTTGTAATTGGGTAGTTCTAGGTGTTTTTAATACTTCAAGAAACAATGTTTCAAGGTCAAGTGTTGAAGTCATCAAGTCTGTCCAAGAAAAAGCAAGCTGAAGTGCAAAGTTTTTAAATCTCGACACCTCTCGATAGCTACCTCGACACCTGCTATCTGTCGAGAATTAAAAAGTCAGAATTCCAATCTGATTTTCTTGGGATCCGTGAATATGTTTTTGGGCTTTCTTTTCTTCTAACCCTAAACATATAAAAGGATTATTTTAAGAGCCGTTTTGGGTGACACAAGTTGTATTATCATTGAGCAATCTCTGTTTATGCAAATTGTGCTCAACAGACGAAGTTCTTGACCTAGTTCATCTTTCATCATGAAGTTGCTGTGTCTTTGCACCATAGGGTTTTGTAACCAAGCATCTTCCTGCTATTCATCACGTGGATGAACTGAAGAACTTTGCAGCCAACCATTCTTCCTTAAGTTGGTATTCTGAAGTCGCGTATTGGGATCCGCGCATCAAATTGATTAGTCACGTACTTGGGAGCCGTGCATCAAAGGTGGAAATTGTCACTACAGATCAAGTCCAATTGGGTATTGGGGTAAGGGTTGAACTGTGGGTTGGTAAGGTACTTGGGATTCCTTTCTTGTAACCGCTTGATTTGATAATAGTGGAGTTTCGGGAGTGGTGATCTGAAAATCACCCGGTGGGGTTTTTGCCGTTAGGGTTTTCCCCATTCGTGAACAAATCACCGTGTTATTTATTTTCTGTTGCATATTTAGTATTTGGTGATTTGTTTGTGCTTCCACGCAATTGCATGCTTAATTGATTAATTAACAACTTGGCTAATTAATTAATTAGGGTTTATCACAAGGGGTCATTCAGATTGTGGCCTATGAATTTTCAATCATCCAACTTGAAAATACAATGATTTAATTGACGTGCAGTGATAGAATCTAATTTTAAGTTTCGGCATGTCATACAAATAAAAATAAAATATTTTGGGATCATAAATTGACGACTGCAGACCTGTTACATGAAAACCTTTTTTCCCCTCTATATGGATACTTTAAAGACCATTTTGACTCTTTTTTTTTTTTTTTTTTTTTTTTTTTTTTTTTTTGTGGTGAGAATCCACCCCGATGTTATTAAGAATCACGCTGGATAATCAGCAATTACAAAGGAAGAAAATTCTGGAGGAGCAGCCTCCATCCAAACAATTAAAGGGAAAGAAAACCTAGCTCTCTTAGCTAAAGTATGGACTACAGAATTACCCTGCCTTCTTACATAAGAGAAGGAGTGAGCTCTAAAAGAGTTTGAGATAGATTGAATGTCTTTAACAAAATGATCATGCAGAGAGGGATGGGGTGTAGCCAACGATACTGCCTTGAACACAATTTCAGAGTCCCCTTGAAAATACAATGATTTAATTGAAGTGATAAAATCTAAATGTCATGTTTGGACATGACATACTTCGTGAAGTGCAAAACACATTTAGAAAGTGCGTATTAATCCTAAATTGAGCCATTTTCTACAAATAAACAAATTTTAACTAAAAAATAATAATCTCATTATCGTAAATTGGAACTTAACACTCTAATCCTTCTATTTCCAAAACCTACAATGTCATCCCTATCAAAATAGTCACATAGGTTATAACATGAATAAAGACCCCAACTCCAAAGTAGAAACACATAGATATCTCTATAGGTTCAAAAAATAGTTCAAGTCTGTCTCAGTCTTGTGTTCACTCTCCATTTTCTTTTCTTTTTTTATTTGTATAATCGTGTATCATAGCTTTCAGAAGAGATTAAGCAGTATAAGAAAAGACCTAAAACCGTCGTACTCAGTGCACAAAGCTTCTACTTTTGCGGGGTTTTGGAGAGGTCTTAGTAGGCACCAACCCATTTTCGAGCAAAAGACTATCATATACTTCTCATTTGAGATGCCGACTTCAATTATGATGATTCTAATGTTTATCACATACAACTACAGTAAAATATTTGCAGGCTCGACAGACTGATTCAAAAAAGTAAAAAATCGAACTTATTCTAATTGCTTAATTGTTTTTAGAAAAGAAGTTGGGAAATTTATATAACTCATATGGAAAAATAAATAACATTCATGATGTACTTTTATGAACACTAAAATGAAATAAACAACAAAGAAACAGAGCATAATAGACTCAAATTTGATAATTGTGAAGAGGAGGGAAAAGAGAACATACAGAGTTCATCGCAGAAGTTGGTAGTAGCAGAGTCGCCAAACTTCATCACTTCAAAATTTTCTGGTTTCTGGAAATCTTTTTTTTGCAAAAAATATTGATAATTTGCATCCTTTTTATACATAGAAGATAGAGGGAAATAAAGGCGCATTTGGGGGGTCGTTTCAAATGATAGAAAAAGAAAGTCAAAAAAGAAAAATAGTGCTTGACAGGCGAAAATGGGTAACTAATTTTTTTTTTTTTTTCTAACTATCTAGTTAGTAGTTAAGGTTTTGAAACTATATTTTTTACTAGCATCTCGAGTCTAAGAGACTCGATTTAGGCTCTATAAATCGAGTTTTTGGGACTCAATTTTCATGGGTTGTTCACGTCTGATGTGGCATTTTTTCCACATGGCAATTACGTGGAAATCGAGTCTTTAAGGCTCGATTTATAACCCTTATATATAAACTGAAAACATATCAAAGAAGAACCACCAGAATATCAGAAAAGAACCCAGAAGAAGAAAAAAAAAACATGAAACAGAAAGAGAGAGAAGATCGAGATCGGAGTGGGTGGCTTCAGATCGGCTTCAGACCATCGTGCATGACCCAGGCAGACCATCACCGTGCGCGAGAGACCCAGGCCATGAGCGACCCAGGGCTCGCGCGCAGCGGCCTGGGTCGCGTGGCCCTGGGCTCGCATGCAGCGGCCTGGGTCGCGCGGCCTGGGGTTCGCGTGAGGCCTGGGTCGCGCGAGCTCTTTCTCTCTCTCTGATCCGGTCTTTCTCTCTCTCTGATCTGGTCTTTCTCTCTCTCTCTCTCTGATCTGGTCTTTCTCTCTCTCTGAACTGATCTAATCTGGTGAGGCGCCCTTGAGAGTTAAAATTTTTTCAAATTTTTTTGGTTTATAAATCGAGTCTTAGAGACTCGATTTTCAAGTGGTCGCCACGTGGAAAAAGATGCCACATCAGACGTGATTAGACCATAAAAATCGAGTCTCAAAGACTCGATTTATAGGCCAAAATCGAGTCTCTTAAACTCGAGATGCTAGTAAAAAATATAGTTTCAAAACCTAAACTACTAACTAGATAGTTAGAAAAAAAAAATTAGTTACCCATTTTTGCCATGCTTGACAACTTTGCGTTGGCGTCCCCACAATCTGGACCGACTGTCTTATCACTTATGACCCTTTGAAAAAAGAAAAAACATTCTCCAATGCAACATTTCAACCAATGAGTAAGAGCACTTGCATTGGGTGTAAACACTTTCGGTTACTATTTTACAATTGAAGACAGTAAAAACTTACTTTATTCAAGTTTATATACTTAAAAAAATTTGCAATATATGAATAGTAAGGCTGCATATATACAACCTTACTATTCATAAGTTGTAAAGAAAAAAAATAATATTTAATCTAGTGGTTGTGTGTGAAGAGAAAAAGATAGTGAGAGGAAAGAGAGAAAGAATAATACTTTTTATTATTTTAGAATGTATATAAAAATAAAAAACTAGGATGTAGGGTGAGTTGTAAAATGAGTTGGTAAAATAGATAAAGTATTATTTGAGGATGCAAAATAGGTTTTTTGTTTTGTTTTGTTTTTTTGTTTTTTGTTTTTTTTTTTTTTTTTGCATCCCGGGATGCTAGTGCTCTAATGACCCTAAAAAAACAAGTGACCCAAATGGCCCTAAAAAGAAAGAAAGAAAGAAAAAATTGTCTTTTTGTTGTTGTTGTTGTTGTTTTTTTTTTTTTTTTTCCTGGCAATTAAAATATTTTCTACAACCAAATATTATGTCTAACTATTATTTTAAACAATTAAATTGTCTTTTAGTTGTCCAACTCATCTGTTATCTCCCCTTTTACTCCCAATATTCAAATTTTCTTTTATTCATTCAAAATCAACTCAATTCCATTCCAAGCATCATCTTAAGCTAATCCTAATCCATCTTTCTCATTTTTGAATCATACATTGCATCAATCATGGTTGGATTTTGGTTAGTTTTAGTTGGGTTTGTCATTGTTTTTCTAATTTCTTGATTGAATTGGGTTATATGTGGATTTGTGATTTGGAGAACCCTCACTCGTTGAATTGGTAGCCAATTTCCTCTTATTATACCATGCCATTGCCTTCATGCCTTACATGCTTGTTTGTGCCTATTTTGATTTTGTGTGTTTGCTCCTTGCTTTTCATTCATAAAGGCTAGTACATGCATATCATATACACCTTACATTTTGGGATTGGTCCTTATTCTTGTCTTGTCTATGCTCGTTTTTTGGACATATACTTATTTGTTGATGACTACTAAGCATGGTCAATCTTTTTCAGCACAATCCAAAGGCAAGGAAAAAGTATCTCAAATCTCTAAAAGATCAAAACTCTCTTTCCCTCACAGTTCATGATATTTGAGAACTACTCCATGAGGATATTATTTATTATGATTGATCATCGACTTGAGTCCCTTTATCATTTCATGACAAAAGGGGCAGATGGTGGTGCATAGAAGGCTTTGTTTTGAGGGAGAGATTCAAAGCAATTTCAGGATTATAGTTAGGGGATATGCATGGTGGCAGGGAGAGTTGCACAGATTCAAGGGGAGTTTGCTTTTGTTTTGTATATATTTTGTAGGATCTGATTGTAGTTTGTTGGGGACTTTTTACTCTTATGTATGGTATTTTGAGGATAGAGACACATTTGGATAATGTGGTTATAATTTGTCTCTTTACATTGATATTTTGATTTAATTTCAGCTTTAGGCATGATAGGCCACAAACTGAATGACCCTTTGTGATTAAACCAATTAATTAATTAGCCAAGTTATTAATTAATCAATTTAACATGTAAATGCATGGTAAACTAAATATGCAGCGGAAATTAAATGACACGGTAATTTGTTTATGAATGGGGAAAACCCTTATGGCAAAAACCCTACTGGGTGATTTTCAGGTGACCACTCCCGAAACTCCACTATTATCACAACAAGCGGTTACAAGTAAAGGAATCCCAAGTACCTTACCAACCTACAGTTGAACCCTTACCCCAATACCCAATTGGACTTGTTTTGTAGTGACAGTTCCCCCTTTGATGCACGGCTTCCAAGTAAGTGACTAACCAATGCGCGGATCCCAGTACGCGACTTCAAACACCAACTGAAAGAGAGGTTGGCTACAAATTTCTTCAGTGCATCCTACACGATGAAGATCAAGAAGATGCTTGGTCACAAAACCCAAAAGTGCAAATACACAGCAACTTCTTCAGAAGAGATGAACTTGGGCAAGAACTTCGTCTCTGGTCATAATTTGCTCCAACAGAGTTTTCTCAATGCTTGTGCAACTTGTGTATCGTTTGACGGCCCTAAAAACAATCCTTTTATATGTCTAGGGTTAGGAGAAAAGAAGGCCCAAAGACATATTCACGGATCTCAAGAAATCATATAAGAATTCTGATTTTCATAAACCTCGACAGATAGAAGCTGTCGAGAAGCTGTCGAGCAGCTATCGAGCTTATGGGCTGGAACAGCTTTCTAAACCTCGACACATACTAGCTGTCGAGCTTTAGTAATCTTGCACTTTTCAGCTTGTTTTCTTGGACAGACTTGAAGGCTTCCACACTTGATCTTGAAACATAGTTTCTTGAAGTATTTCAACACATCCTAGATCTACCCAATTACAAGTAAAGTACGTTTTGTTAAAGGATTAGCCAATTACATAAAAGTAATGACATATGTTCTTAACAAGTGAAACACATCTGTCCTGACAATCTCACCCTTTGGCAATCCGTGACAAAACCACAACAAACAAATGAACATATGAGAGAAGTCATAAATCACTTAACTCATATTCACTTGTTGAATACAATAAAATCTATCCTAACACAAACCCTTGAAAAACTTTGCAAGAAAAGAGTTTATGACAAGTACACTTTGACAACCTGTATTTTTAAAACACTTTAAACAAAACTCATCAAGGCATCTTGTGTGAAATAGAAATAAATAGATTGCATACAAATATAAGAAACATGTGTATAAAGATAGAAAAGAAACAACACATAAAGAGATAGATGAAAGAAACATACATCCACATATAATGAATATAAGTACAATGTATGTAAACTGGTCACAAGACCTCATATACAAGAACAATGTATCTAAAAAGTAAGAAAAGAAAAAATACATCATATCCTCACTACATCCCTCAAGTATCAACAGTATCAACATTCCCCCTAGCAAAAAGGTCCTATACTAACTCTCCCCCTAAGATTACTACTCTCATATCCCAAAACTACTCCCCATTTTCCTCACGAGTGACAAAGGGTAGAGTGTCAAGTAGACATGTCATCAGTAAAGCTAGCATCTCCATCATCATCATCCGAAGCATCATCATCATCCGAAGCATCATCATGATCGTCCTCGTCATTATCATCCTCATAATCAGAAGCTGCTGGAGGAGGTAGTGAAGGCGTAGCCCCAGGAGCAAAACCACCCATGGTCGCCTGCCGTCGTGCAATACAACCAACACGAATATTCACCTGATACAACTCAGTGGAGAGTGTATCGAGGCGAGCATCCATGCGCTGCAGTTGCGCCTTGATGTCTCCAAGTGAAACATCGCTCAAAAAGGAAGGAGCAGATGTAGAAGGAGCAGATCTGGATGGAGCTGAAAGGGAGGGAGGAGTGGAATCCTGCTGTCTCGACCTAAACTAAGCCTCACTATGTTTTACGGTAGCGGCATCTATGGCACACATGAAGGTGAAAGGGTCGGACACGGGAAAAGGAATGGAAAAATGGCGTAGAATCCTCGTGATAGCAGAAGGAAAGACGAGCTTATCACGGGTCGCCGCATCTAAATGAACATCTATGATAGACAAAATGAAATGAGAAGGAAAATCTATGGTAAGATGCTCAAGGAGGGATAACAAAAATCGAGCACGAGGCTCGGTGATGGAGTTGTAGTGAGAAAGTGGATGGAGTACAAAAGTCATCACCATGTTTAGGAATCTAGGACCTTTAGCAAAAGGCCTACATGATGTGAACTGACACTCACCCCACTCCGAAGGGCGCTCACAGAAAGCAGAAATGAGCTCATCTTTGGACATAGTCCTCAAACGATCACAAGAAGGATAGTCAGGAAACTCTATCCTAGGAACCCTAAGCACATCCGTAACTAGCTGCGGTGTGACAGGAATGTGTGTACCTCAAACGCGAGTGAAAAAAAGAGGTACTGAATGATCAATCCCCTGCATGTTGGAGTAAAACTCCTGAATGAGCACGAGAGGACATGTGACCGGGACGTCACACAGTGACTCCCATTCCCTACTGTGAATGACAGAGGGAAGGTCAGTGTTGGCAAAGTTTGCCAAAATGACTTGGCGTTCCAAATGAACACCTCGTCTAGAAAAGTTCTTTGAAAATGCCTTGTGGGCATCATCATCACGGAACCGAAGATTAAGAGGAGTAGAATCAGAAGATGAAAAAGCTCCAGAATGTAGAGGGTTTCGAGCCGGATTAGATTTATGCTTAGGTGCCATAGACACTACTAACGTAAACAGAATGAGAGAGAGAGTGAGAGAAAGAGACAATTGGAAAAGTCCCAAAGAAATTCAAATATATCAAATATATTGAATAGAAAGTATGTATGCATGGGGATGCATGAACAAGTGACATGCAAAAGAAATTTCATCATGGGCTCAGCCCAATCCAAACCTACCAGCACACAAACATACTTCACACATCTAAATGCATGAAGATACCATTTTAATGTAAATGTGATGCAATGTATGACATTTTGAACACATTTAAAGGAAAATAAATACCAAAATTTCAAGAAAAACTCATTAATTTTGAAAAACCCCAAAATTTTTCAAAAACCTCAAAACCTAAGATTCAAAACATGAAATGCATGAAGAATGAAGAGAAAAGAGATCATACCAAGTGATTTGAAGCAAGGAAGGGCCGAAAATCACGTGGGTTGAAGGTTTTGAGTGAGAAATCTGAGTTTGGGAGATGAATAGACGTGGACAGATCGAGAGAGATCGAGAGAAATGAGAACCAGATCGTAGAGGAGGCTTAAATAGGAAAATCAGTAATTCTTGACAGATGAGGTATCGAGAGGTGTCGAGCCATCTGTTGAGGAAGGTGTCGAGAAAATGCACGTCGACAGCTATAGGTGTCGAGAAGGTATTGAGGAATGAACACCAGAACCAAGAACAGAAGCTCGATCGATCGACTAGGTGTTGAGAAGGTATCGAGAAGACAGAAACTTTCTCGATCGACCCACCAAGTGTGGAGGAGGTATCGAGATTGCGATAAAGAAAAGCTTGAGAAGCTCGACAGATAGCTAGGTATCGATGAGGTATCGAGGAGGTGTCGAGCTTGCTTTTTAAAACAGTTTTTCGAGAAGTGAAAAACACAGATATGAATGCAAACATGAACCTCAACCAATGATCCAATCAACATATTAAGCTCTCAAAAACATCTTTCATCAAACATTTTAAGCACATGGATCCTCAGAAACACACACACACACACTAAACAAGTCTAACCAATTTTATATTTCAAAAACAAGTCATGACAGTTTAGTGAGCATACATTAGCACATGTAAACCTAGTGATGGTCAAATCACATTGTACCTACACATGTATCAAGAGTAGCAAAGAATATTGCGTGTTGTGTGTGAAAAATATCGCAAGATTGCATATGTGTATACATGTTATGATGATCTGAGATATGAGAAAATAACTTTAACTCACACATAATCATAACTGTTTGATGGGGACTATCACCTTTGAGGTACATCCTATAACTCCCACATCTCCTAGAAAACACGCTTGCAATCATATTTAAAGCATTTTAATCTTTTTGCTTTTTATTTTCTTTGCATATTTTCTTTTAAGCATATCATGCATCGGCATATAAGAGAGAGAAAAGAAATACCCAACATGTTAAGCATAGACATTGCACTTTTGCTATGTTGAAGCATACGGATGTCTTTGACACTACATTTTTGCTATGCCGAAGCATACAGGTGTCATATTATGATTGGCGGGCAACAGTGGTGAGATGGTTATCTATGCCTTTCTCTTAGGATTTTCTAGTCCTACCCGTCAAAAAGAGTGATATTAGTGTTAAGTTTAAGAGATAACTTAATCTTACTCATCACAAACAAGTGCCACAAAGCTCACTTGCTTAGTTGCGCATAGAGATGCTCATCTAAGCTACAAAAGATACAAAGTTTAGAAAACTTTGTTTCAATGGCCATCCAATGTACACAAGTACCAAAGTACACAAAACACACATTGTTTTTGTATTTTTCAATTTTTTTTAAATTATTTTTATATCAAAAACAAAATAAACAAAACTGAAAATAAACAAACAAAAACATGTTATCAAAGCAAAGCAAAAACTAGACTGACTCAAAAAAATGCAAAACACACAAGTAATGTAACAAACAAAAACAAAAGGATAGAAGAAAGTGATGAAATCACTTAGAGTCCTTTTTCTTCTACACCTTGGAAGAACCTTTCCTTTGATTGAACCCTTGAATAGGCGCTGAGGGGGAAGAATTGAAACCGTTCAAGTTCGAAAAGAACATGAGGGCTTTCAGAAGATCTCTAAGAGGAGCAAGAGAGGATTGAAGCTGATTTTGGCTTCCAAATGCTATCATGTCGTTGCTCTGTTGAGTGGCTAACCACTTATAGCAATTTGGTCGTGTATGACCGGCAGCTCCACAATGATGACAAAGATGCTGCTTCTTCTGTTTAGGCTTTTGAGAGTTAGCCTTCTTAGCCCTAGGGTTTTTAACATCTTTCTTATCCTGCTTAGGGGGTGCTCCTAAGATAGATTTGCCCTTGTCTAGGTTTTCACTAGCTAATTCAGTTTTAACATCAGTGTTTTCAATTTTAGTATTATTAGCAGGAGAAACAAAAATAGTAACACTAGTAGAAGCAGTATTAGAGGAAGAAAGACCATACCCTAAACCTATTCGATCTGAAGTAGATTTCTGATTGCTTAGCATCTCATCAAGCTTTGCACTTGAAGTCCTCTCCAATTGAGCTCTAACTTGAAACAGCTTCGCTTTAAGCTTCTTGGTCTTTGCAGCCAAGAAATTGTTCTCAAACCTTAGTGCACCAATTGTTTGATTAGCTTCATCAAACTTTGTGGAAAGTTCTTCACGATCAAGTTCCACATCACTGATCTTCTTGGTGGCCAGCCTATACAGTTTCTCATGCTTCTCAGAGAGCTTGTATAGTTTCTCATAGGCTAAATGGATATCATCTTGATCATCCATCTTCTCACACTTAGAATCCACCAATTCTTCTTCTTCTTCCACTTCATCAACAATCCCTTCAGTAGGATTGACTGTGGCAGTGAAGGCATTTAAGATTCCATCATCCTCATTGTCGGAATCATCTTCAAACTCAGTGTCACTCAAGGTTGCAGCAAGTGCCTTACTTTTCCCAATGCTCTTGAGATATGTGGGGCATTCATGCTTCATGTGACCGAATCCATGATATCCAAAGCACTTTGGTCCTGCAGGAATAGTGTACTGACCGCCATCCTTAGCATCCCTCTTCCTTTTGTCTTGGCTCTTAAACTGAGAAGAACTGGATTGCCTACGATCTTTGTCAAAGCCCTTTCCATTGGCATTCTTCATGAATTTCTTGAACTGCCTGGTAATGTAGGACTTCATCTTGGAATCTTCATCATCGGAAGACTCATCTATATCACTGCTCTTTGCCTTCATGGCCATGCTCTTGCCTTTACTTGACTTGCCAATCCTAGATAACCCTATCTCATAGGTTAGCAAGTTTCCAACTAGCTCAGTCAAAGGAATCTTGTCAATATCCTTTGATTCCTCTATCGCTGTAATCTTGGCATGGAATCTCTCGGGTAAAGATCTGAGCACTTTCCTCACAATCTTGGGTTCAGGGATGGTTTCCCGAAGATTGAAAGCTGAGTTCACTATGTTCTTGAGCTTGGCATAGAACTCATCAAACGACTCATCCTCCTCCATCTTAATCTCTTCAAAGCTTGTAGTGAGCCTCTGAAGCTTTGAATCTTTGACAGGCTTTGTTCCCTCATAGGTTGTCTGAAGGATGGTCCACGCCTCCTTAGCAGTTTCAGTTAAGAATATCTTCTTGAACTCCTCATTGGTGACCGCACTGAACAACGCATTCAATGCCCTGCTGTTGAAGTTTGCCGCCTTGATCTTGGCTTCATCCCAATCGGCCGGTGCTTCCTTTGGCTTAGTCTAGCCAATCTCTACAGCTTGCCACACCTTCTCATCTAAAGACTGCAAGAAAGCTCTCATGCATACTTTCCAGTATGCATAGTTAGTGCCATCAAATAAAGGAGGTATGATTAATGACTGTCCTCTATCCATGACAAACAGGGGTCAATGGATCAACACCGCAAAGATTAAACCTAATCAGAGTGTGCCTGCTCTGATACCACTTGATAGGCCACAAACTGAATGACCCCTTGTGATTAAACCAATTAATTAATTAGCCAAGTTATTAATTAATCAATTTAACATGCAAACGCGTGGAAGCACAAACAAATCACCAATAAACTAAATATGCAGCGGAAATTAAATGACATGGCGATTTGTTTACGAATGAGGAAAACCCTTATGGCAAAAACCCCACCAGGTGATTTTCAGGTCACCACTCCGGAAACTCCACTATTATTACAACAAGCGGTTACAAGTAAAGGAATCCTAAGTACCTTACCAACCTACAGTTAAACCCTTACCCCAATACCCAATTAGACTTGTTCTGTAGTGATAGTTCCCCCTTTGATGCACGGCTCCCAAGTACTTGACTAACCAATGCGCGGATCCCAGTACACGACTTCAAACACCAACTGAAAGAGAGGTTGGCTGCAAATTTCTTCAGTTCATCCTACACGATGAAGATCAAGAAGATGCTTGGTCACAAAACCCAAAGGTGCAAATACACAGCAACTTCTTCAGAAGAGATGAACTAGGGCAAGAACTTCGTCTCTGGTCACAATTTTCTCCAATAGAGTTTTCTCAATGCTTGTGCAACTTGTGTACCATTTGACGGCCCTAAAAACAATCCTTTTATATGTATAGGGTTAGGAGAAAGAAGGCCCAAAGACACATTCACGGATCCCAAGAAATCAGATCAAAATTCTGATTTTCATAAACCTCGACAGATAGAAGCTGTCGAAAAGCTGTCGAGCAGGTGTCGAGCTTACGGGCTAGAATAGCTTTCTAAACCTCGACACATACTAGCTGTCGAGCTAGCCGTCAAGCTTTAGTAATCTTGCACTTTTCAGCTTGTTTTCTTAGACAGACTTGAAGGCTTCCACACTTGATCTTGAAACATAGTTTCTTGAAGTATTTCAACACATCCTAGATCTACCCAATTACAAGTAAAATGCGTTTTGTCAAAAGATTATCCAATTACATAAAAGTAATGACATATGTTCTTAACAAGTGAAACACATATGTCCTAACAAGACATATATGTTCCTTTGAATTGCTTCATGTCTTCTAGTGCCGTATTTTGTCTGGTCTCGATTAGTGTGTCAAAATACTGGTTTAAGCCTTAAAAGGTTGAAAATCATGCTTTCAAAAAAAAAAAAAAAAAAAAACTAGGGAACTACGTGAAAAAAAAAAAAAAAAAATCCTATTTATCCTAATCGGATGTTGGAACAAATCATTTTAATAACCCAAGAGTCCAAAATCTCAAACTTGCCATTTTTGGCTAAGTTTGGACAACATTGACTAAACAATAAACGAGATTAGTCAAAAAGTTGACCTTTTGATCCTACCATCCGATTGAGATAAAATTTTATCTATCTTAAATATCATGAAAGTCCCTTCAAAACGATAGTTCGTCGATCGAATTCAAAGTTAAAATGGATGAATTCGAAGTTAAAACTCTGATTAAAAGTATTATTTTTCAAGTAAAATGGCTATTTTTTTTTTGGCATTTTCGCATAATAAATTGTACCAATTCAGCCACAACAGGTGCAAACTGCTTTCATCATATTGAAGCATGATGGATTAACTATCCTACATAAAAAAAAGCTCGACGATATCCTCTCCAGATTAAGAGGACTTAATATCCTGGGAAAAGGTGCTAGAGAAATTTCTACATTGCGTCACCTCCTTTCCGAGCACTTTAGGGTTTAGTGCAAATCACTAAAAGAAATTTTATTAATATCTTTAGGTGTAATTACCAAAGGAGTGAATACCATACCGTACCGGCCGATACGACCGGTATTTATCCTATCGGTCAATCAGCCGGAATAGAAACACCTCTGTATTGTGTCACCCAAAATACCAGCCAATACTGGACTATACCAAACGTATTGGTGAAAATCAGACATTTCGGCTGATAATCAATACCGGACTGGAAGAAGCAAAAAAAAAAAAAAGTCAAACATGGGTCTTTATCGTCTCTACCACTCACCACCATGTCTCTAGTTATTTTCAAGTTCGTAACCCCTCTCCCCAGCTGCTGCTGCGTCTTCATCTTCATCATTTATGTTTGCTTCCTATTCTTCTCATCTGCTTCTTTTATTGTTTTGTTCACCTACCAACTACGTGCACTAACATAATAAGTAAATAAGAAAACTTAAAAGGTGAAGACTTTTGAAATATGGGTAAATTCCATTAACCTACCCTGAGGTTTGGGCTAAGACCAACTAGGTCCAAAACTTTTCAAAACTAACCAATTTGGTCCTTAAGCCCAATTTGGTCCCTACACATCGTTTAAGTCTGTTAGTCATTTAAGTCTCTCATCTCTCTCGGCACTCTCTCTTCTTTGATCACTCATCTTATCCTCTCCCTAACCCTAAACTCTAATCCCCCAAAATCTCATGGCTACCACCGGCAAGCCATAGTCGCTACGAGCCACAACCAAGATGGTTCCCTCTCTAACTTTCTCTTTCTATTTTCTTTTTCCTTTGCTTGTTCTGTTGTCTTTTCATTCTTTTTTCCTTGGCCAAATTAGCCCTTGATGGGTTGGTGGTTTGGGTTAGCTATCTCTTCTCTCAAGCAAAGGAAGTGGTGTGTAGGCTAGTGGTTTGGCTTGGCTATGGGTTGCCAGTGGTGGGTTTCGATTTGTTGTGGGTTTTTTTGGATTTGACTTTTCAGTGGTGGTGGGTTCTGTTGGTGGATTTGCTTTGGGGGTGGTTATGGGTACCGATATGTGGTGGGTTTATTGTCGGTTGTTGGAGTTTTATGGCCAGTGGTTGTGGGTTTCGATATGGGTTTGGATTTGTTGTGGGTTTTTTTGGATATGATGGTCAGTGGTGGTTTTCGGTGGTGGTGGGCTTTGATATGGGGTTGGATTTGTTGTTGGGGTGGGGGTAGGGGTGGTTGTGGGTTCTGCTATGGTTGTAGTTTTGCTACGGTAGGTTCGGTTATGGTTGTAGTTTTGCTATAGTGGTGGGATTGATTTTTTGGATTTGTGTTTGTTGTTGTTGAGTTGGCTGAGTTTTGGTATGAGTAGAATTGGGTTGTTGTTTGCATGTGGCTATGGCAAATATGAGGTTAGGGAGAAAGAGAGTGAGGGAAGAAGAAGAGAGAAGAGACTAACGGAGAAGAGAAGGGAGAGAAACTAATGTGGCTAATGGTGTCTAGGATTAAATTGGCTTTAGAGCCTAAATTGGTTTGGTTTGAAATGTGTTGGACCCGGTTGGCATTAAGCCAAACCTCAGGGTATGTTTAAGGAATTTACCCTTGAAATATTTATCTTGATATGCCATCAAGTCAAGTACAGGTAACGTGGCCATTTTGTGCCTTAGCACCTTGATCTTTTAGTTTATAATATCTAGACAAGTACATTTACTAAGTATTATTTTTATTATTAAGTATAGGGAAAAATGTTAATACACCTCCTAAACTTTCAACCACTGGCCAAAACATCCCCTGAACTTTTATATCGGCCAATTCACTTCTTAAACTATTCACACCTGTCAAATATATACCTCTGTTTGTTTGGTGTTATAAAACTAACGTTTAAATCACGTGAGAAGCACACAAAAATTACCAAGGTGAATCAGCTCAATTGGGAGGGAGAGAAAAAACTAGGTTTAGAGAGAGGAAGATGATAGACTGTGGAACCAGAATCTTGAGCCATCACAACAACCTTCTCTCCGATGCCATCCAGGAATTTTTCTCAGGGTGTTCCTTTAGAAGCATAAATTATACAATCTAATAAAAAGAGAAATTCATATACTGACAACAGCAACAATAAAAAAACACGCAAATACATAATGTTTACAATTGCCTTCTATGAGTTTTCATATTTTGAAATTGGTGCATGATAGTCTCATTATTAATGCTACAAGTTACATCTCTTTCAATGTATACAACCAAACAATCATTCATCCACTGAATGTAGAACAAATTATGGAACAATCTTTCAATGTTCCCAAATTTTTGTTGAAGGGTAGACAAATAAAAATTTTTAAATTATTATATAAAAAAAAATTCAAGTCCTGGCCTTAAGGTCCCTACTCTCTATTTTTCTAATCTCAATCTCCATATGCAAATTTTTGCAATTTTTTTGTTTGATTTAATTTTCGGGCTTACCTGTTACACTTTACACTTATCCAAGTGTTTCAAGACCCGTGGTAGACTGGGTAGAGTTGGCTATGGTGAAATTTCCATTTGATCAACACTGGTTTTGAGTATGCTATACAAATGTTTGATGAATTGCCTAAGAGAGCTATGACCAGTGTTCTAATGGGTTTTCGTTGTTTGGTAGGATTTTAGATGGGTTTGCAATTACTTGAACATAATTTTCATAGCAGGGTTTATGTGTGCTTTCATATAAACTAATTGTAATTAGAAATTGCATAAGAAAATTTTAAAAAGCTGTGGTTATATTACATTTAGTTGCTTAAACTGTAACATTTTCTTTTTTCAAATTTTCTTCTTCTAAATGGTTCCAGCACCTTATGGAAGCCTTCAATGCAAAAACCTTCAAATGATTTGCCATTTGAGTTCATCTTGTTCATGTCCTTCACAAACTCTTTGAACATGGCATTACTATTCTCATTGGATTCACTTGTGTAGGCATTGCCCAAGAGTAGGATTTAGCCCGGTCGAAGTTTTTTCTGTTGTTTCTTAACATCATTATTCTCTGCAATTTTTTGGTTTGGTTTAATTTTCAGGCTTGGGGTTTGACTGCCCTGTTGGACTTGCATTTGTGTAGTGTGGTTGCAAATGTAGCTATTTGTTTTGTGCTTCAGTGACATAGGAAGGGGTTGTTTTAAGCGTTGTTGTTGGGCTATTGTTTGTGTGTCCAACTTTGTTTGAAGTTTTTCCTACTAGTTTTTTTTTTCTTTCTAATAGTGTTTTATTAAAATAAGTAGACGAGTACAAATATCTAGCCTTCAGGGAACAATTTAGCTAATGGATGGGGAGTATAGCTTTGAGGGAACAATTACAAGGTGTTCTTTATATTGTTCTTTTTTCCCCCCCTCCATTAAGCTCTTTCTATTGATCTTCTTGTTAATTTTGTGTTGCAGTCATGGATGAATGTCCATTGTTACTCCCTCAAAATAATGTATTGATATTGTGGTTGTGTTTTTATATAGGGTACTTGGCAAATCATGTATGGGTACTCAACAATCAAGTCAAATTCATACAAAGAAGAATAGCGCTAGTGGAAGCAAGAAGGACAAGGGAAAGGCCAAGGCCTAGTGGTAGCAAAAAGAACAAAGTTGCAAGGCATAAGACGATTTTGTTTAAGTCTGAGTGTTAATGTTGGACGTCACTTGAAGTGACTATTTATGTATGAGTACTAAAAAAATGGTTTGTGACATAATAAGAATGGAACTAGTATTCTACTTCCATACCTTTGTACCCAATTTGATTAATTTTTTTTGATAGTGTTTAGTGATTAACAAGGTATTGTTGTAACTATGACAAAGGGAAAGGTTTGTGTAGTTCTCAATTTGGCTTAATTTTTAACTTTTTCTTTTTGACAGTGAAGTTAGAATTTTAATAAAAAAATTGGGTAAAACCCATAGAAATATACAATCTGTTCATGTCCATTAACATCAGGTTAAAGACTACACAACATAAATTAGGGAGCTCCATTCGGGCTGGGTGTCTGTGTTCTTGTGAGATGCTTCGACATGCGTTGGTAGTCTTGTAACTTAAATGGGATTATTTTAAGGTGCACCTTTTGTTTTTGCATTGGAATAAAGGGATGAGGAAGTCCTTGTCCGAATTGAACTTTACGCAATAACTCTAAGGCTCTTCGATTTCTTTATTAAAAAAAAAAATCAATTTTTTATATCCCCATAGAAAAATAGAAAATAAATCTTGTCATTAGAGTAATTCAAATTTGTAATGTACTAATATCATTACATAAACACCAAAAAATGAATATGTCTCAACCTGCAATGAATTGAAATATCAATGAGTGCTTACAAATAGTATATTGCTTGCCAAAAAATAGCATTCAATGAATCAATAATTACTCTCTTCCAGCAATATTAAAAAACAAAAGTGTATTGGTTCCATCAGTATTCTTAAAAGGATCTCAATCTGCCATGAATTTTATTATCAAATGAGTGTTTACAAATTGTATATTGTTTGCCAAAAAGATTACACCCAATGAATCAATAATTACACTTTTCCAGAAAAATTGTAACACAAAACTATACTGGCTCCATCAGTATTCTTAAAATGATCTCAATTTGTCATGAATTGAAATATCAAACGAGTGTTTACAAATAGTATATTGTTTGCCAAAAAATAACACCCAATTAATCAATAATTACACTTTTCCAGCAAAATTGTAAAACAAAAGTATACTGGCCCCATCAGTGGATGTATATCACTAAACAAAATATCGAACTAAAAAATTAGTTTTCTTCTTGCTACCGCTAGACCTTAGCCTTTCCCTTGTCCTTCTTGCTTCCACTGGTGTTGTCCTTCTTTGTATGACTTTGACTTGATTGATGAGTACCCATATTTGATTGCTGAGTATCCTATATAATATACAACCATACAATAAAAATTCAATCAATGAAACCATTTGGATGAAAAGTTCAACAAAGTAGTACTTGAAATTCACTGGTAATTTTTTACTCCCTTTAGCTCCAGACTCAGATGATTGTCCTGATTGCTCTCTCTTTTACTTTTTATAAGCCTTCTTGTTGGGGTTATCAGGAGCTTTACAAGTTCTTTGATTATGGCCCCATTGGAAACAATTCCCACAATTTATGGTAGTTCCTTTCATACTCACCCTAAATGCATTAATAGGTTCTCTAGCCTTCCTTTTTCTTTCCTTTTTATGCTTGCCTACTTTCTTTGTAAATTTTGGGGACTTGATTGGGTTATAGGGTGTCTTTGGCCACTGTTCATAGCTTCGAAGTGGGCTTACCATCCATTGGTAACAACTAAGGAATGTCTCCTTATTGCAAGCAATGTCTACATAAGTCTCAAGTTGCTCTCCGTGGTCAATTATTGCAGCAACAGAATGAAAACACGGGATTCCACTCAATCCTCATCTCCCACAACCACAAGTCCTCTCATTCAAGTCCACCCCATATCTTCCACCATAAATATACTCCACCTCATATTTGGACTCTCCATTCCAATGAGAACCCTCCCTTCATACCTTCTCATATGATCTCTTTTGGTTTGCAACCTTTGCATCAGCATCACTCTTATGATCTCCATCATTGTTAACACTGGTTTATCCTTAGCCTCCAAAATTCAAGTATTGAAAAACTTTGCTATATTGTTTACTAGAGTCTCACTCTTGCTTCTTGGATTAAAAGCATATCTGCTCCATGTTCTTACATCTAATTTCACAAGCCACTCATATGCCTTTACATCTAGCTTCTTCAACTCATCCATATGGAAGTCAAAAGAATTCTTTGTTGCTGCCCTAGTATCACTCCACATTGCATCTTTGAGTACCTTCCTAGGAAAATCGTCGGACAATAAACCTTACAACTCTATCTTAACTAAGAAATGAGTTGGCGGAAAATGTCTTATTGATCTTCTGCAATACAATATGTACAATAAAGAGGCAATCGTTAGATAAACACAAATCTTCTGCATTTCATTTGAGAAGCCAAATCCAATCACGATTCCAATGTGTTCACTGTTCAGTATATACAATTTAGCAAAGGACATATTGAATGGCATTGCATATTCTACTAGCTCAATTTCTTAGAAAAGTGAAATTCAATCATCTATTATCTACTTTATAAAATAATAATAATAATTATAAAAGAATTAGATTTGACATAATATCCCTATGTTCGATGGGTTTGGGTCCTTTGGAATGGGATATTGCCATTTATGAGCCCTATTCTTACCTTCAGAATTTGATGTCATCACAGAGTTCAACACATGTGTACTTGTATGCCAAAAAATAGGTGAAAATTGCCAAATACCACGTTTTGGCCAAATTTGTGACAAACTAGCACTGTTTTGGAAATATTTAGCAATCTACCACTTTTTTAGTACTAGAGTTTCACAAAATCGAGTTCTAAATAGTACTTGAGTTCAGTGAACTCAAGTTCCTAGTGAGTCGCCAGCGTGGCACTGGCTGAGCTCGAGTACTATTTAGAACTCGATTTTGTGAAACTCGAGTACTAAAAAAATGGTAGATTGCTAAATATTTCCAAAACAGTGTTAGTTTGCCACAAACTTTGCCAAAACGTGATATTTGACTATTTTCACCCCTGAAAATATGATGTACTTTTTTTTTAATCATAGAAAATAATATATACTTTATATGAACATAAAAATAAATAAATATGAAACGAAATAACAGAGTGAAATAACTTTGGATAGGGAAAGTGAACATATAGAGTTCATCCTGGTTGATAGGAGAACCACCCATTACTGAAGAAGGTACGTGTGTTTAAACAACAGTTTTCAGTTTTTTTTGGAAACACTTGTAGGTGAAAAAGTGTATGGAAATACGTGTAATGTTGTTTAAAAACTGAAAACATGTGTTTGAACACATGTACCAAACAGGGCCTGGTTTCTGAAAATATATTTTATAACAAGAGAGCAATATATTGAGCTACTATGAGCAAAAAATAACAATACAAGACATGTATTTATAGATAGAAATCAAAGGGAAATCAAACTGCAGATGTACTTGGCAACAATGCAAAGAACTTTAAATATATCAATTACCATTGCTATATTTATAGAGGGAAATCAAAGGTCATGTGTACCTTGGAACAATGCAAAGCACTTCAAAACATATCATGGGAAATCAAAGTACATTTATACTCCGCAACAATGCAACGCACCTTAAAACCACGCAATAGTCTTTGGTTGGACCTTGGAAATGAAGGGGTGCAAGGCTATCCAGTTAAATTTGTAGATACATAGAAAAATAATGGTACATTTTTCAGGCCAAATTAGTGATCGACATCTATAATGTTCACTATTTTCTAGAGCCACTCTTTTTTTTTAAGAGAGAATTTTCTATAGCCACTTAAGAAGGATAATTATGTTTTGTCAAAAAAGAAGAAGGATAATTATGTATTGTAAGATAGGCATACCGAGATTTAGTTTAAAGAGGAAAGTATTAAAATATAAAACATAAAATAAATTTGATTCGGAAAAATGTTAAGAAAAGAGTATAAGTTACAATTTGTTTTTCCCCAAAAAAGTATAACTTAAAATATATACGGTGTTTTGTTTTATATGCTTACTATAAATAAATAATATGTATGCTCGTTTTGATGTAAAATATATTTTCAGTGTGGGAAATTTTTAGCAAAAAATTATTTTTAGGCAACAATTTTATTTTACAGTATTTGGTAATACATTTTGAAAACATTTTCATATGTTTGGATGCGGTGAAAATACTTTGAAAACACAAAATTCACAATATCAAAATCCACTATGATTTAACAAAATATGATGAAAATTCACCGAAAATCTAAGGGGGTGGGCGGAGTGGGAAAACACACACACACTTAAAGAGAGAAGAATAGATAACGGTGTTGTGGTGGGTCGTTGAGACGATGGCCAAAGGGTCATTGGTTAGTTAGTGGTATTGTGGTGGTCATAGGTTTGTCATTGTCATTGGTCTCAATGAGAGAGAGAGAGAGGTATCACAGTGTCAAGATGGATCGCCAAAGTAGATATGGTTGAAGGGTCATGGATTTTTCAGCGGTGTAGTGATTGCTTGTCTTGATGAGAGAGAGAGAGAGAGTGCGCGCGTGTGTGTGTGTGATATGCCACTGTGTCTTGCGGCAGCTCTTGAGCCCCCAAGTACGCTTTAGGTGGGTTAAAGTTGTCACTATGCATGGCTCACAGCGGGTCACGATGGGTCAACTATGTCACAGTAGTGGGTGGGGTGGGGGGCCTTTTGTGAGGCACAAATTGTTTTATGCATTTGAGAGGCTTATTTTTTTGGTCAACCTAAAAATATTTTATGGTTTACCATTATTTTTCTTCATATCAAACACTTGAAAATGGGGAACATATTTTTAATCAAAACAAATGCAACCTTAGGATAATTTAAAAGAATAATTTAAATACAATAAATTTAATTGGACAACATGATTACTTAAGAATTTTTAGGTTCTAAAAGTTTAGAACAATTGGCAAACCATGAACACAAACTTGTCTAGATATAGATCTTAGAGTTTATAGGGTTTATTAGACAATGCTCAAGGTGCTGCAAGTCAGAATACAAGAATAAGGAAGCTGCAGGTTCAGGAATTCAAAACATGCAGGTTCGACCGATCGAGACTATGGTTGAACCGATCGAGACTATGGTTCGATCGATCGAGACATGAATCTGCAGAATTTTTAATTAAGCCCATCAACTCGTTAAGTGATTAGGGTTTCAAAATTATTTCACTAAGTATTTAAAGGAAACCTTAAGACACGTTTTGAAGAGATTTTAGAGGTGCTCTTTAAAGATATAAAAGGTATTGTGCCTTCTCCTTTCAAAGTTACTACCGGAATTCCATCTACACATCATTAGAACTGGTAGACTTGAAGTTGCTACTACAAGATCAACTACTGCTAATGGTCTAAAGCTTTGAGTGGGATCTCATAGTCACAAACGAGGGTGTCTGTGTGCGACAAATTTAGATAGAATAGTCCGTGGATTTGGAGTTACGTGTGGTCATGTGAGTAAGTACTACAAGGGATAGCATTAGATTTAGGGAAAAATCTATTGTAAAACTTTCATTCTATATAGTGAATTTGTTGCCTTAAGGATAGTTTAGGTTAAATCCTCCCTAGATTTTTTGCCTTGGAACTGGACGCTTTCGTTGGTTTTCTTAGGTCATTATATCGCTTATCTTCTTTACTTTTATGCACTTAGTGATATGTTTATTTGTGTTTAACCTAAATCTGAATAATAAACCTAAGTATTAGCTTGGTTAATTAATTAGGTTAAACAATCTAAGTGTACATTGGTCTAAACGAACTAACAAGAATAAATTGAGAAAATAAATGAATGCAAAAGCATTAAAATTTGACACTATACTAAAGTTTTTCAAGACAATCTCTATATACATTAATCTCTTTTAGAATGTATATAATTAAAATTTGCAAAAAGTTTGTTTTTGGTCTTCAAACTTTAAAAAGTTCAATTTTTAATCCCTAAAATTTTGAAAATGTTTTATTTTAAATTTTATGTCCTTCCATTAACTTTCCTTAACTTTATCCTGTGTATCCTAAAAAAATGCTGAGATGTTTATATTTTTAATGTGCAATGGTCCAATACTAAATGCCAATAATAAAGTGTAGAAAATATAATAATGGCTAAACACATGAGCAGCCGCTCAAAAAGTAATGTGCAAATGGCTAACACAAACCATCTCACATAATCCTTGATTGTACCCAAGCAAACCCATAATCCCAACGGGCTTAGGCCCAATGAACTTTACATGTTGTGCACACATACTACTTGTGCCTCCATATTAAGGCCGTCTGTTGTATCGTATCACACACAATAATATATATACAATTTCAATATCTCTCTCCCACACTTCTCTTTTATTTTCAACAATATTTATAAAGAATCATACATATTTATTCATCAATACAAATTTAAATTTGTGAAATTTATTTATTGTTTGATTTCCAAACATAAATTTTACATTCGTCAAACTAATTGTTTAACTAGTTTGTAAGTTTTTAATAGCTTTCAAACCCTTCCAACCAATTTCAGGGACTTTACGCAATTTTTCAATCTCAGCAGCTTCTTGTTCGTAACGCACCTCAATTTCTTTAAGTTGCGCTATTTTTCCAACGATGCTGGGTTTTTTACGATACACTTTGTCACAATTTCTCTTCTTTTCATTCATTTTTGCTTCATGCTCACGAAGCTTCTTCAGCAGTTGTTCATGCTCATCACTCAACCTATTCATTTCATCTAGACAGCTTTGAAGTTCACTCTTGTAATCCTCTCGTGTTTTGACCAGTTCCTTTAGTTCTACTGCATCCTCATCTAGATACTCCTTTTCTATTCTCGCAATCTTTACATTCTTATCTATCCTATCAAGGTCATTACTGAAGACAGCTAAAAGGCCACGCTCGGTATCGTTAAGATCTTGGCTCTTGTCAATCAGGAGTGCAGCATCTTCTCTGAACAGGTTTAAGTCAGCACTAGTTCTAAAGGCACTATCAATGGTGGAATCTAAACAAACTTTAAGCTCTTCACGCGCCCAAAGTAGTTTATCTGGAGTGGTCTCTGGTGTGAGACTAGTAGAAGGGGAAATGGTAGACTTGGAATCTGCTTCTAGATCTATTATGGACTTAGAGATATCAGCTCTGAGCTTATTAAAAGCCTCCAAGTTTGATGGTCTCCCTTCTCCAACCGGAATGAGGCGTGGTGTTATTGATGGTTGTTTCCCCTTGCTTGGGGTTGCATCTGTTTCAGAAGGAATTTGTTGTGAAAGCTCGGGGGATGTAGCACTAAATTTCTATACCATGGCAATTGGAAAAAAGAATAAGAATATGTATTATTTTTTAAGAAATAAGATAAAATATACTGTTAGTAAAGCGTAAAATTCAATAAATATATATATATATATATATACATGGAAGGAACAATAGAAATATTAATGAAAGAGAATTCACCGGTAAACATCACACGCCTCAGATAATGAGGGAGGGTGAGAATTTAATAAGAACTATACACTTATGATTCACCCAAACGTGTTTCTATAATTTTTAAGGGAGGACGAGACAAATTATACTATATAAAACGTACTTTCTTAAATAATACGAAACAAATACACAAACAAAGAAGATGAAATGAGGTTCTAAAACAAAAACATACTATAAAATCCACCAAAAACTAGTGTAAAAAAAAATGTTATTTTAAAAAAATTACACTCTTTAAGGTTTGTGAATTTTCATTATTTCCCTTTAAATTCCTATTTTTCATTTTAGTATATGCTGTTCAAATTTTTTGTCACCCTTGGTCCTTTTGTCACAAACCACCGTTGCCCGTTGAAAATGATTTTTATTTCCAAAAGCTATTAAAATTTATTTTAATTATAAATAAAATTAAAACACACACACACAATTAAAATAAATTAAATCAAGCGTTGGAAAATCTACCAGGACAAAAATGCACAAAATAAATATGGTAAAATATGATAAAATCAATCCCTTTTTCTTTTGTTTTCTTATCAACCAAATTGAATAATACCAATAACTACTAAATAAATCCAACCAGAAAAAGAAGAAAGACAGAAAATTATAACCAAATTATCTCAATCAAAGAAAAAATTATTACGAAATTTCTTTCCTAATTGCACAAGGCAGTACACAGATCTACCAAAACACATATTCCAATTCAAATAAACTAAAGTAACTATTGTAACTCAATTAGCTGGCACAACTTTTAATTGAGGATAGAACAATTAACATTAGCAACAAATGTGAACTTTAAAGATGAAAATTACAAAATCAAAACTTATGAGGCGAATTCTCTCTCTCTCTCTCTCAAAAAAAAAAAAAAAATTATGTGACAAAAATGACATCTCATCAGAGAGTTAAAAGATAGATAGATAGATATATATATATATATATATATATTCTATACTATTAGTAACAAGATTTCTTGTTTTGTTTTCAACATTTTGCGTACTAAAATACCCTCACACAAATTCTTATATTTTCTAAAATACTCTTATCTTTTAGTTAAATAATTTTAAATTTAAAAATACAAACTTGTTAAAAGAGTAATTTACTATTCCTAAGTTTCAGGGTTTTTCTTTTATCTTTTATATTCAACCTAAAACTTAGTACACTATTTCTATATCATTTTTAAGAGTAGTGATACCGTCACAAATTATTTTACAACATTTTTACAAACTGGTAATGTGGCCAACTTCTTATTAGTTTCTATCTAAACTCACCATTAATATCACTTTTTCATTTACCAATAATCACTCATCATATCAACAGTTTGTAAAATTTTTTGTATTTTACACGTGCAAAGCGCGTGTGTTGATTCTGATGTATGTGCGTGTTTATATATATATATATATATATATATACACACACACACACCATCAAAGAGTTCCAACTTAAAGTTTAGGCAAAAAGAAATCACAATAATGTTGTACTTTTATAAATATTGAAATGAAATAAATAAGAAAGAAAACAATAGGAGAAAAACATACCGAGTGCCTTGTTTAGGTTGCTAACAGGAGCATCGCTGGACTTCTTGCTACTGTCAGACATGTCTTTGGAGTTAGTTTCTTGAAAATCGTCCTTCTTGAAAGAAAAAAAAAAGAAGGATTATTGGCATTACTTATAGAGAGAAATCAATGGTCATGGGTGCCCCACAACATTACTATATACGGCACGTTACGCATCATATAATCCGTACATGTGATTTGTTGGAAGGAAAGAATAATTAAGGGATCAGGATGCATGATACACGAAGGATATTTTATTTATTTTTATTTTTTTTATACAAGACAAAAATTCTACTCTAGTCTAATTTAAGTGTATATGTGTGTAAAACTCCTTCTTGAAAACTAGAACCTCGGTTCTTGCTTCCCCATATCTCACAAATACTTATACTTAGAAAGTCACCATCACACCAATGATGTACAATGGTAAATACACGAAGGATTGGTGCCTATTCCAATTGGAGAGAGGTGAATTAAATGAAGGTATTTTCTTTCGTGAATCACATAAAAATTATGATAAGACGAAATCTCATTGAAGTAGATAGATGGAATTTCAACAATACTATAGTCTACAGCACTTTACACATCATAAAACTTCGTACATGGAACCATATGTATGATTTGTTAGAAAGGAAAGAATAAAGAATTGATCTATGTGCAAGATAGAAGAAGGATCGTTGCCTATTTGGATTTTGGATTGGAGTGAAAAGAAGAATCAAAGGAAGGTATTTTCATTCGCGATTCACAAAACAATTAAGATAAGACGATGCCTCATTTAAGTTTAACAAACTTCAACAATGCCATAGCACTTTATGCATCATGAAACATTGCAAAAAATATATATATATATATATATATGTGCATGATTTGTTGAAAGGAAAGAATAAAGAAGGGATCCATATGCAAAATAGAAGAAGGACCAATGCTTATTTTGACTAGGGATAGGAGTAGAATAAAAGGAATATATTTTCTTCTGGGGTTCTCCAAAAAAAAAAAAAAAAAAAAAATTATGATAAGAAAAAAATTCATTACAGTTCATAGATCAACAAATTCATATGCTTTCATGCAGGGGCGGTGCTACAGCCTATTCAGAGGTTCAAATGAACCCCCTGACTTCAAAAATAATAATAATTATTATTATTATTATTATACATATAAAAGATTTTTTTTTGTTAGTTTAATAATTTAATTTATTCTTAAAATTATTTTTTCGCACACCCTAACTTAAATCTTGCACACCTTTATTACAAGTATTTTCGACTCTAAGAGTAAAGAGTAAGTGTTTCTGATTTGTAAGTGTAATTCTTTTTTATAAATTTATATTATATGCGTGAGTATGTCTAATATTGATTATGTACATTACTTTTTATTATAATGTTATTTGCATAAATTATGATGTGTGTGGATGTTTGTGTGTACAATATAAATATAATATAACTTTATATAATTTAATAATTAGGATATAAAGAGGGTTATTTTACATGTGTGTGTATTGTTATTGTATTATAATAACTTTTTGTTATAAAGTTAGTAAAATTAAAGAAAAAAATTGTAAAATTAGTGATTGTTCAAGCATTTGATTGGTTAAGTAGACACATAGTGTATACTTTTATATATGAATGAGTGTCTATGTGTGCGTCAATAATTAATACGGGGCCAATAAGTTGAGATTAGTCATTTAGTCTAAAATATTTTTATAAAAACAAAGTCAAATAGATAATAACAACTATATAAAGATAAAAATGTTAGACAAATTTAACAAAATAAAATGGTCATAGACTCATAGCTACCCACATTAGCAATAGATACTTGTAATGAACTATCATGTAACATTCAAAATTTGAAAACTTGTAGAATAAAATTGTAAAACTTCACATATTATTATTATTTTGTTGATAACTCAATATATTCAAGTTCTCATTTTATTAAAAAAATTTAATGACCCCCTTAAACAAAATTCCTAGAGCCGCCATGGCTTACATGTTGTCATGTTTTATGTATAGTGTTAGGTTATAAAGATTTAGAAATTTATGTATTTAGAACTCTAATTTGTATTGTTGGTAAACCATGATCAAAACAGGTTGTTTAGTCTTATTTAGGCTTGTTCAAAGTTGGGTCTTTCATGTAAAGTTGGAATCGAGAGGCTATAGATGCATTAGTGCATTTCGGCCTGGCTCGATCGATCGAAGGAAAGACTTGATCAATCGAATCTTGGGCAGAATGCTTTTCTGCAGAATTTTTCAGCTCAGCCCTAACTCATTAAACGTTTTGGGTTTTCTGTTTTTACCCTAGGTATATAAAGAAAAACCCAAGCCACGTTTTGAGAGTTGCTCCTGTTGTATTGTTGCTCATACTTTTCTATTTTGTGTAAATCTCTTGTGAGATCTAGAGGAGCTTTCCTTTATACAAAGCTTAGGGTTTTCTAGGTAGAGATTATTTCAATACCTTGATGATCAACTCGGTTGCTGCCATTGGAGCTTAAAGAATAACAAGCGTGGGTGCTTGTAGCTGATTGGAGAATCCAATAAAGAAGGAGTCCGTGGATTCGGAGCTTGCACGTGGTCGTGTCAGTAAGTTCTACTGGTGGGTAGCATTAGGAAGTCAAGCGGGGAGCTTGTAAGTCCTTTTGTATGAACTTCGATTCTTTCATAGTGGATTCAGGTTTACCTTGAGGATAGCTAGGTCAAATCCTCCCCTGGTTTTTACCGTGTGGTTTCCTGGGTGATCATATCATTGTGTCTTTTATATTTCCGCTGCTTTATACTTTTGATATGATTGTATATTTGTGATAACCTAGAATTGTTTAAATTGACTAAGTTAATTACTTAGCTAATTAACTAGGTTAATCCGGTTGGTTTAAGGAGTCTAAAACTGTTCGAGTGGTATTAGAGCGGGTAGCTTTCTTGTTTGAGATTTTTTGATCTCTGAGCTGATCCTTGACCCCTGTTGTCATGGAGCATTGACACTCTCTTGTTGTTCCTCCTCACTTTGACGGGAATAACTATGCTTATTGGAAAGTAATGATGAAAGCATTCCTGAAATCCATTGATGAGAGAGTTTGGAATTACGTTGAGTACGGATGGGAGAAGCCCACTACTCCTGTGAGTGAGTGGCAAACTTCTCAAAAAGAAGCAGCTGGGTTCAATAGCAAAGCTATGAATGTCATCTTTAACGCTGTTTCTATGGAGGAATTTAAGAGGATCTCTAATGTTGAGGTTGCTCATACTGCTTGGAAAATCCTCCAAACTGTGCATGAAGGCACAAAGGCAGTTAAGATTAATAAACTGCAACAATTAACTTCTAGATTTGAAAGCATTAGAATGTCTGATGATGAATCTTTTGATGAATTCTATGCTAAATTAAATGATATTGTTAATTCTGTTTTTAATTTGGGTGAAATCTATGATCAACCTAAAATTGTTAGGAAGATACTTAGATCTTTAACTGAAGACTTTAGACCCAAAGTGACTGCCATTACTGAGAGCAAGGATGTGGATTCTATCCCTGTTGATGAGCTTGTAAGATCTCTTCAGTCCTATGAGTCTGACCTACCCAAGGCAAACAAATCCAAATCAATGGCTCTTAAGTCTGTTGATGATGTTGATGTTGGTGGATTTGATGATGAGCTTTCTGCTACAGAGATTGCGTACATTGCCAAGAACTTTAGAAACTTTCTTAGGAATAACAATAGAAATGCAAGAGGTACAAACACTGCTGAACCTAGAAACTTTAGGAAGAATGATCCCATTAAGGTTAATAATTTTGAAAATCCTAGAGAAAAAGTTGGTCAATCTTCAAACAATCCATTGGGTGCTCAGTGTTTTGATTGTCAAGGGTATGGTCATGTTAAATTTGAATGTCCTACATTCTTGAGGTCTAAGGGTAAAACTATGGCTTTAACCCTTAGTGATAATGAGGTTTCTGATGATGAGTCTGGATGTGACGAGGATGGAAACTTCATTGCTTTCACTGCTACTGCTATAGTCAATGAAAGTATATCTATTGAAGAGAACCCTTTTGATGGGGAACTCTCTGAGGATGCAGATCTTCAAGAGGCCTATAATAAACTTTACAAAGTTACTGCAAAGGATGCTATGAATGTTGAACTTGGCCTGAAGAAAATTGAATCTCTTGAGCTTGAAAAGAAGAATTTGCTTGTTAAATTGTTTGATGCTAATGATCTTTTGAACAATGTAAAATCTGAGAACATGCTCTTGCTTGATAAAGTTAAAACTTTGGAATATGATTTATCTGTTTCTATATCTGCTAGTTCTAAACTTGATCAAATATTGAATGTTCAAAAGTATCCTTCTGACAAATCTGGTTTAGGATATGTTGAAAGCATCTTTGATTCTGCACCACATTCCACGAACTTTGTTCCTTCATCTTCTTCTGAACCTTCCGTGAGTAAGGTTGTAAGTGAAACTGTCAAAACCCCTTTGAGTGAGGTTGTCAAACCTGTAGAAGTTTCACCCCCTAGGAAGATTAGGGTTGATCTAGGAGAGTCTAAACCTAAGGATTTTACCCTTTCTAAGGACAAGATGCATGGTAAACCTGCTTGGGTTTGTCATTTTTGTGGAAAGTCTGGACACATTCGTCCTAACTGTTACAAGCTTCAAGCTGCTAAGAGAGCAAACAAACCAAAGGTGCCTGTGCCTCAAGCACAACATCCTATGGCACTCATTGATGAATTGGTAAAGGCGTTAAACCTTTATTCCAATCCTGGAGTTGGAAATCACTCGAATGTGAATAAGAACTCCAATGCTCGTGGTGCATCTAAAAGATTTTGGATGCAAAAGACTCGATCTAATTGAGTCTTTCTGACATGGTCCTTGTGCTTCATTGCTCATTCCTCTGTGACCATTGTTCTTTGATATTTGTGTTTTAGTGTTTTTTTTCTAGGACCTGCATTGCATTACATTCATGCATTTCATTTTAGGATTTATTTGTTTTCTCTTCTATTAAAAAAAAAAAAAAGGAGAAAGGAGAAAGCAAAATTATGTTTGTCATTATTTTTCTTGGTTTTTGAAAACAAGGTTAGTCAATTTATTTACACAGAACATGTCTTGTGTACCTTGTTTAGCTTTGATGAGCTTATTTATTGCACTTTACTAGTTGAAGCTTTGTAGTGCATGTTGTGTGGGAAAGATGTTTATGGTGTTTATCACTTTGTCTTAATCTTGAAGTCACATGTTGTTTGACTGTTGGACTTGATCCTTTTGAGAAAGGCATAAATAACCATCTCACCACTGTTCACTAGTCAATCATGAACACCTTAGTGCATATCATAAGATTTTGTGCTCGAGAAAGTGTAGCACATGCACAAAAAGAACATAAGGTGTAGCCTCGGCTTTAATTGCTTAATGCTTAAAATTTGTGTGTATTATTAGACTTGATGCCAATTCACTTAATTAAAACTGGTGTGTACTATTAGGCTTGATGCCAATTCACATAATTAAGAGGCTAAATTCAAGAAACTTACATGATTGCAAGCTTATGTTCTATGAGATGTGGGAGTTATATGATGTAACTCTTTAGGTGATAGTCTCTTTTAAATTCTGTGTGATGAATTTTGTAGACTTTGTGATTGATTTCTATTCACATATCACCTCACATGTATCTCAAGTTTTTGCTAGTTGCACACACTACACAAGTTACTCGTTGCTAAACATTGTACATGTTATTGTGTGTGTTTTTGGTCTGACCAACCAAGTTTGAAAATACCTTGAGTATTATGCAAAACATTTTTTTTTGCTTGAGAACAAAAAAGGGAGAATGGCTAAAACTTTCTTTGGAGAAACTAGGATTAAGATTTGGGTTTTTGAAAAAGCATTCCATTTCATCTCATACTCATGCATTTTGTTTCATTGACTTTAATGCTTTGAGGAGTTATTTTTTCAAAAATTGGTTTGAGTTTTTCAAAACTGTAATTTTTCTCAAAATTCTGTGAGCCGCTGCCTGTTTCGATCGATCCATTCTGTTTTTCGATCGATTGAAAATACTTAAAATTTCTTTAAAAATTTCGGAGTGATTCAATCGATCGAATGTGATTTTCGATCAATCGAAAGTCGCAAATCAGGTTTCTTAAAACACTGTTTTTGACTGATTCAAACACTTTTCCAAAAAGTTTTCAAACTTTTCTTCTCTCTCCAACTAGGCAAGGCTCCACAGTCAATTTTTTGTTGTTTTCCTCCGGATTTTTTGCAAAGAATCTCTTTCCTCAAGCCGGTAAGTCCCTTTTGCCCTTCCTTTTTGAGTTTATTTGCATTTTTTCATGCATTTTTCCTCAAAATTTTGGACCTTTTTCTTTTTGGGATTTTTGTTGATTCAAGCCCAAATTTGTGCAATTGATCAATGGGTTTTTGTGGGGACATGCTATAAACATGATCTTGATGGTTTAATTTGATCAATTTTGGGTTTTGAGAAAAATTAAAATTCTAGGGCTTGTATTGAATCCGAATTGGGGATTGTGTTCAATTAGGTTGAAATTGATGAAATTGGCTTGTTGTTTTGATGAAATTAGGCATTAGAATCTGTGTATTTTGTTCTGTAATGCTTAATTCATCAATTTGCTTCAAAATTTTTCAAGTGGTTTTCAAATTTTTGGGGTTTTTATTAAAAACTCTATGCTCAAGCCAATTTTGTGCAATTGAACCTAATTTGAACTTTGTTTACTGCATTAGTACATGCATCATGACATTGTAACTGTTCATGCATCATATAGATTTTTGTTCTATATATTTTTTTTTTTGTGCTAACTTGCAGTTTGCCCTTGGTTTTTGTTTCTTTTGTTCTATTGGTTTTCTCTCTGTGTCTTTGTCCTTTCCTTAGCACTATGCCTAGGAAGACTAGGGATGGTAGGTCTATTCCCTCACCTACTCCTTCCCCTCCACCCTTTGACCGAGAGAGGTTTCCTAGTGAGAAAAACCAAGAGATTTATGATAAGCTGAACCTTAAGAGGAAGATATGGTCTGAGCGTTCTGTCATCTTATATGAGCTTCATCTTGCCATTAGGGCGAACTTTGAGTGTAGGGGCTGGTTACCCTTGGTGGATATTTTTGATCCTCCTCCACCTGCTACCTTGATTAGAGAGTTCTTTTCGACCATCTCTATCCGCATCTATGATTCCAACACTTTGGTAAAGAGTTGGATACGAGGCGTAGAGTATACCATTACTCCTCAGATAGTGGCTGATGCTCTAGGGGTACCTTTGGTACAGCACCCTGTCTACCCTTATGATGAGTCTCCTCTGTTGAGTGATGTCATGTCTTACATCACTAGGTCTTCTATCCAGTGGGGTTCTGATCCTAGGATTACCACTGCTGATCTTTCTGAGTTACACTATCTCTTCTTTAGGATAGCGTGTCATTCCATTTGACCCATTTCTCATCTTCACACCATTCCTCTCGAGCGGTGTGTATTTTTGTACGCTCTTGTCACTAATGCTCCTATCAGTTTTCCCCATTTGTTTCTTCATTCTTTGAACGAAGTTTATAGGAGTTCATCTTCTACTCATGCCCTTGTTCATCCTATTTTCATTCATAGGATTTTGCTATATCTTGATCTTGGTGGCTTCCCTTCCTATGAGTCCATTCATGTGATTGCTCCTATAGGTGCGTCTTTTCTTAGACAAAGGGCTGCTCACCTTCGAGCTGGCTCTAAACACCCTAGGTCTGCGCCTTCTGGGTCCACACCTCCTCCCTCTTCTTCTATAGGTCCTACCGGTGAGGCTGTTCCTGATCCTGATGCTGCTGTTGCTGCTGTTCCTCCACATCCATCGGATGACTTTGATATCCGTCGTACTTTGGAGACTGTCATGACCATTCAGGCGGCTCATGGTTAGCTTTTGGTGGACTTATTTGATGATATCCATGCTTTGCGTGTTGATCTGGCACATCTTCGTTCACCCTCACCACTCCTTTTGATGATGGAGTATGATTGCCCTTTAGCATTCCGTCACAAAAAGGGAAAGTAGAGTTTGTAGAGGAGTTTTGTAGTTAAGGAGAGTTTTTTTTGTTTTGCGGAGCTTGTGGAGATGTTAGATTGTATCTAGGCGCTTCACCTTGTATATCATTTTTTTGGGGATATTCATGTTAGGGGGAGTAACATTGTTTTTGATATACATGATTTATTCTTGATTCTTGTTTCTTTGGATTCACTTTTATTGATTTATATTCTTGAGATTATTCATTGATATATGTCTTTATTATGTGTTGTGTGAATCATACAAGAATGTTATACCTGTTTATATACTATTTTCTGTCACACATGCGTTTATGCGTTTGTTGAGTATTTCAGGAATACACGGGTTGATTCAATTGAGCTGCTGTCTACACTTGCAACTGATGGATAGTAGTTAAGATTGAATTTTAGTCTTTATGAGCATGATTTATGTAAAGGGCTATTACTTGTAAAACTTTGAGCTTTGTGTTTATGTTTTGTCACGGATTGCCAAATGGGGAGTTTGTTAGGTTCTAAAGATTTAGAAATTTATGTATTTAGAACTCTAATTTGTATTATTGGCAAACCATGATCAAAACAGGTTGTTTAGTCTTGTTTAGGCTTGCTCAAAGTTGGGTTTTTCATGTAAAGTTGGAACCGAGAGGCTGCAGATTCATTGGTGCATTTCGGCCTGGTTGATCGATCGAAGGAAAGACTCGACCGATCGAATCTCGGGCAGAATGCTTTTCTGCAGAATTTTCCAGCTTAGCCCTAACTCATTAAATGTTTTGGGTTTTCTGTTTTTACCCTAGGTATATAAAGAAAAACCCTAGCCACGTTTTGAGAGTTACTCCTGTTGTATTGTTGCTCATACTTTTCTGTTTTGTGTAAATCTCTTGTGAGATCTAGAGGAGCTTTCCTTTACACAAAGCATAGGGTTTTCTAGGCAGAGATTATTTCAATACCTTGATGATCAACTCGGTTATTGCCATTGGAGCTTAAAGAATAACAAGCGTGGGTGCTTGTAGCAAATTGGAGAATCCAAGAAAGAAGGAGTCCGTGGATTCGGAGCTTGCATGTGGTCGTGTCAGTAAATTCTACTAGTGGGTAGCATTAGGAAGTCAAGCGGGGAGCTTGTAAGTCCTTTTGTATGAACTTCGATTCTTTCATAGTGGATTCAGGTTTACCTTGGGGATAGTTAGGTCAAATCCTCCCCAGGTTTTTACCGTGTGGTTTCCTGGGTGATCATATCATTGTGTCTTTTATATTTCCGCTGTTTTATACTTTTGATATGATTGTATGTTTGTGATAACCTAGAATTGTTTAAATTGACTAAGTTAATCACTTGGCTAATTAACTAGGTTAATCCGGTTGGTTTAAGGGGTCTAAAACTGTTCATATAGGTTTGTCCCAAAGAAGTCAATTTCGTACCATACCGGCCGGTATAGCCGAAATATCAACCAAATCAGTACAGGTGACCCCCCCCCCCCCCCCAATTTCATACCGCTTTTTATGCCGAACTGTTTTGGGTGATTTCGGCCATCACGAGGCGTTTTGGTCATTCCGGTTGAAATATTAATTTTTGTCCGAAATCATTTTTGCTTGTGAAAACTGGTGGATCCGAGACACTGAGACAATAACTAAGTTCCGGCGAAGCCTACCACTCCATCATGACCTCATTCTGTTAATTTACATCTCTCGTTCTTACTTTTTTTTTTTTTTTTCTTCAGTCTTCTCATCTTCTTCCCTCAACACCAGTCTTCTCATTCCTGAACATTTGGCTTCTCAATGCGTTTGGCTTCAAAACATGTGGCACCATCACACACCCTTGGTGCGATGTTCACTCCACAAGTATAAGTGTATGTGTGGTGTGGGGCGGAAGGGCCGGAGTTCAAGTCTCCAAGTGGGAGTTTTACACACATATACACTTAGATTAAACTAGAGTAAATTTTCTATTATGTAAAAAAACACACACACACACACATGTGGCTATGTTTATTCTTTTTGAAAGTAACGTGTGGTTGTGGTAAAAGTTAAACTAAGGCATTGAATTCTATTCAAAATTCATGTGAGTTTGGTGGGGTATAATGATTAAATAATTTAGATTTATATGTAATGGATTGGGCCATTGTAGAAGGATAAAACTAATGATGAATTGGGCCTAAATATACTTAAAACATAGGATTTAAATTGTTATGGAATATATATATATATATAGCGGTAATCCTGAAACAGTACACCGGTATTAGTCGGTAGCGAAATATATCGTTTCATTGACTAAACCAAAATGGCTTCCGGTACAAAATTGACTCCCTTGGTTTGTCCTCCCTTCCTGTAAGAAATGATTTTTATTGACTTATTTAAAAAAAAAAAAAAAAAAATCTTCTTACCTTTGAAGGGAATCTATTTATTTTTATTTTTTAAAAGAAAACCTAAATGTTATGGGTCTTCTATATAAAATAAAAATACTAAAAAGTGAAAAGTAATATACCAATAGTTTTTAAATTTTTATTCTATTCCAAAACTCTTTCCATAGTAAAGCATTTTTTTATGGTTTAGGTGCTTTATTTGTTTTTTTATTTTATTTCTTGTTGCTATATTTGGCTCAATAATACCACTTATTGTAATGATTTTTATGAGCCTGCTGGACCAAAATCTTCTTAAGCTCAAGCATTTACTTTTATGGTTAGAGTCCAACGCCTTAGGGCTAACATGGTATCCGCTCAATGACCTACAGGTTTAGGTAAATAGCGGACAAAATTGTCCTTTGCCCTTTTCGGGCAAATTATATAGCCTTACGCCCCATTTCCAAACTAATTAGGGAAATGTCCATCTTTTAAAACTCGATTTATTACAAATCGAGTTAGGCCTTATAGTAGTATTTTAAGGAGTCTATAGTGACGTTTTTTAACTCGACTTCCATAAAATCGAGTTATAGTTAATTTTGGCATAAGGCTATATAATTTGCCCGAAAAGGGCAAAGGGCAATTTTGTCCGGTAAATAGCTAAAACATTTGCCTAATGGAGAAGTAATTGTTAGGGGAGAAATTATGTGTCCTGAAGGGTCCCAATGGGTTGGAAAAATGCTCCAAAGAATATATTTTTTACTACTTTCCCACATTTTCTCACCTCCCAAATAGTTATTAATGAACAAAAATCTTACTTTTAACCCATAAAATCCGAAAAAAAAAAAATGGAGACAGAGACATTGAGATCGGTGGTTGTGGGTGATAGATATTGGACAACATAGACGTGGTTTTGGGTGATCGATGGTCACGTAATGGATGAAGAGAGACTGAGATTGGTGGTTGTAGGTGATCAGTGTTTGCAAAATTGCAACGAAGATTGTAAGAGTAGGAGGTTGCGAAACTTAGACTGATATAGGACAAAGCAATAAAGATGGTGACAAGGACAAGGTAGCAAAGACGAGGATGAGGTGTGGAGTTTAGGGTGGGGGTGTTTAGGTGGTCAATGATAGTGGCCAGGTGGGTTACGATGGTCTAAGCAATCCATGTGTGGTCATGGTGATTAATTGGGTTAGGTGGTGGGTATGGCGGGTGATTGGGTGCAGTGGTTATGTTGATCAAATGTGAACACACCTTTTCGGGTATAAAATGATACAACTAAAAGTAGAAACAAAAAATATTTACCCCCAAATAATCTTTATTTTACCATCAATCTGAAATTATTTTCAAGTTGACTAGCAATTTCAGTCACCCAAAGAATTTGCAAATGCGAAAAATATAATAATGGTTAAAATATTATTTTCATCCGCAAAATTTACTTTAAAATTTTGCAAAAAGTTTGTTATTTGTCTCTAAACTTTATAAAGCATTTTTCATCCCTAAAATTTTGAAAATGTTTTAGTTTATATCCTTCAGTTAACTTTCATTAAATTTTATATTGGGTATCCTAATTTTTTTTTTGAGAAACGGGTATCCTAACAAAATGCTAAGATGCTATATATTTAATGTGCAATTGTGTAATGGTCCAATAGTAAAATACGGAAAATATAATAATGGCTAAAACACATGATAAGTCACTCAAAAAGTAATGTGTCAAACTGCTAACACAAACCATCTCAACTTCCCCTTAATTGTACCCAAACAATCCCATAGGCCCAACGGGGTTAGGCCTAATTTACTTTACATGTCTTGCATACATATAACTTATGCTTTTATATTAAGGTTGTTAGGTTCTAAATATTTAGATATAAATGTTTAAGTTCTAAATGAGTTGTTTGTTGGCAAACTGTGTACATAAACAGTATGCATGATTTGTATACAAGATAGAAGAAGAATCAATGTCTATTTTGATTGGAGAGAGGCAAGAATCAAAGGAAGGTATCTTCATTTGTGATTCACAAAAAAAATCATGGTAAGAAAATGTCGGTGAAAATAGCCAAATACCACATTTTTAGAAACTTTGTGGCAATCTACCACTGTTTCGAAAATATTTAGCAATTTACCACTTTTTCAGTACTCAAAAGCTTCCTGAAATTGAGTTTTGAATAGTACTCGAGTTCTCTGAAATCGAGTTCCTACTAAGTTTGCCAACGTGGCAGTGGCTGAGCTAGAATTTTGCACATTAAAAATGCCACCTGGAACTCGATGTCCTTAAGCTCAAGTTCTTTGTTGATTAAACTTGAGTTTTTAGGACTTGAGTACTGTGTTATTTTACATAAACAGTACCCAAGCTCTATATATTTGAGTCTGGCTTGGGTACCATACTATTTTAGTCCACCATACCCGAGTTCTATGAACTCGAGTACTATGAACTCGAGACAGACTAAGTCACTTGTGTTTCAGGTGAGATCGAGGAAGAGACTAAGCTGCAGAAGATAACATTAAGAAAGTACTCGAGTTCCCAGAAATCGAGTATTGTAACAAGATACTTGATTTGTACTCGAGAACGAGTATAGTAACCGAGCCGGACTCGAGTTCTATGAACACGAGTATGGTAGACTAAAGTACTTGAGCCAGACTCAAGTTTACGGAGCTTGGGTATTGTGTATGTAAAATAACACAGTACTTGAGTCCTAGAAACTCGAGGTTAATCAACAAAGAACTCAAGCTTATTACCATCGAGTTCTAGGTGGCATTTTTAATGTGCAAAATTTCAGCTTAGCCACTACCATGCTGGCAAACTTAATAGGAATTCGAGTACTGTTCAAAACTCGATTTCAGGAAGCTCGAGTTCTGAAACAGTGGTAGATTGCTAAATATTTTTGAAAAAGTGGTAGTTTGCCACAAAGTTTCTAAAAAGTGGTATTTAGCTATTTTCACCAAAAAATGTCTCATTGAAGTTTATCGAACTTCAACATTACAATAGCACTTTATGCATCACGTGATTTGTTGAAAGAAAAATCAAAGAAAGGTATATTCTTTTGGGGTTTGCCAAAAAAAATTAAGATAACACAAAATAGATCAACGAATTCATATGCTTTCATGTTCTCATGCTATATGCATAGGCTTGTCCTCACTCCTGTTCAACAATTCTTATTACCTTAGAAGGGAATCCACATGAAAAAAAAAAACCCAATGGTATGAGTCTTTTACATAAAATAAAAATACTGAAAATAACCTATAAATACCATATAACCGAAAATTTTGACTTTTTGTTCACCTCACGAAACTTTGACACATAAGTTTTTGAGACTTCACTGTTAAATATTACCATTGATACATCATGTTGAATATGCTAGTATGGATGCGGAAGCGAAAGCAAAAAGTATAGAACACAATAACACACGAGGGTTACGTGGTTCAGCCTAACGGCCTACATCCACGGAGGAAACCTTAAAGGGCTACATCAATAATATATTAGAGTGTAGTATAAATCCTGTGTTACAATGAACCATAACATGTGTATATATAGTAGACTAAACCCTAGACTAATAGACTTCTAGTACAAGTAGGAGACTTGGCTTGCACACAAAGTAGAATTAGGCTTGGGCCTATGCTAATGTGCTAATATTTCTCTAACACCCCCTCTCAAACTCAAGATGGAAGCTTGATGAAATCTTGAGATTTGATAAGGTTGAGAAGATTTCTTGAATGAAGTTTGGCTCTGTGACGGTAGTTTGAGGAAGGCAATGGTCTTGCAATGTTGATGCGACTTCTAACGGTGGCATGACTATACCGGAGAGTTTTGATGGCAGCAGTAGGAAGCCAAAGAAGATGAACGCAGCGAAAAAACACCGAGGAAGACAAAGATTGCTCTTAAATGTACCGCAATGACAGAAAACCATAGCCACAAGAAGGTGGCTCTGATACCATGTTAAATATTAGCATTGATACATCATGTTGAATATGCTAGTATGGATGCGGAAGCGAAAGCATAAAGTATAGAACACAATAACACACGAGGGTTACGTGGTTCAGCCTAACGGCCTACATCCACGGAGGAAACCCTAAAGGGCTACATCAATAATATATTAGAGTGTAGTATAAATCCTGTGTTACAATGAACCACAACATGTGTATATATAGTAGACTAAACCCTAGACTAATAGACTTCTAGTACAAGTAGGAGACTTGGCTTGCACACAAAGTAGAATTAGGCTTGGGCCTATGCTAATGTGCTAATATTTCTCTAACACCCCCTCTCAAACTCAAGATGGAAGCTTGATGAAATCTTGAGATTTGATAAGGTTGATAAGATATCTTGAATGAAGTTTGGCTCTGTGACGGTAGTTTAAGGAAGGCAATGGTCTTGTAGTGTTGATGTGACTTCTAACGGTGGCATGACTATACCGGAGAGTTTTGACGGCAGTAGTAGGAAGCCAAAGAAGATGAACGCAGCGAAAAAACACCGAGGAAGACAAAGATTGCTCTTAAATGTCCCGCAATGACAGAAAACCATGGCCACAAGAAGGTGGCTCTGATACCATGTTAAATATTAGCATTGATACATCATGTTGAATATACTAGTATGGATGCGGAAGCGAAAGCATAAAGTATAGAACACAATAACACACGAGTGTTACGTGGTTCAGCCTAACGGCCTACATCCACGGAGGAAACCCTAAAGGGCTACATCAATAATATATTAGAGTGTAGTATAAATCCTGTGTTACAATGAACCATAACATGTGTATATATAGTAGACTAAACCCTAGACTAATAGACTTCTAGTACAAGTAGGAGACTTGGCTTGCCCACAAAGTAGAATTAGGCTTGGGCCTATGCTAATGTGCTAATATTTCTCTAACACCCCCTCTCAAACTCAAGATGGAAGCTTGATGAAATCTTGAGATTTGATAAGGTTGAGAAGATCTCTTGAATGAAGTTTGGCTCTGTGACGGTAGTTTGAGGAAGGCAATGGTCTTGCAGTGTTGATGTGACTTCTAACGGTGGCATGACTATACCGGAGAGTTTTGACGGCAGCAGTAGGAAGCCAAAGAAGATGAACGCAGCGAAAAAACACCGAGGAAGACAAAGATTGCTCTTAAATGTACCGCAATGATAGAAAACCATGGCCACAAGAAGGTGGCTCTTATACCATGTTAAATATTAGCATTGATACATCATGTTGAATATGCTAGTATGGATGCGGAAGCAAAAACATAAAGTATAGAACACAATAACACACGAGTGTTACTTGGTTCAGCCTAACGGCCTACATCCACGGAGGAAACCCTAAAGGGCTACATCAATAATATATTAGAGTGTAGTATAAATCCTGTGTTACAATGAACCATAATATGTGTATATATAGTAGACTAAACCCTAGACTAATAGACTTCTAGTACAAGTAGGAGACTTGGCTTGCACACAAAGTAGAATTAGGCTTGGGCCTATGCTAATGTGCTAATATTTCTCTAACACCCCCTCTCAAACTCAAGATGGAAGCTTGATGAAATCTTGAGATTTGATAAGGTTGAGAAGATCTCTTGAATGAAGTTTGGCTCTGTGACGGTAGTTTGAGGAAGGCAATGGTCTTGCAATGTTGATGCGACTTCTAACGGTGGCATGACTATACCGGAGAGTTTTGACGGCAGTAGTAGGAAGCCAAAGAAGATGAACGCAGCGAAAAAACACCGAGGAAGACAAAGATTGCTCTTAAATGTACCGCAATGACAGAAAACCATAGCCACAAGAAGGTGGCTCTGATACCATGTTAAATATTAGCAGTGATACATCATGTTGAATATGCTAGTATGGATGCGGAAGCGAAAGCATAAAGTATAGAACACAATAACACACGAGGGTTACGTGGTTCAGCCTAACGGCCTACATCCACGGAGGAAACCCTAAAGGGCTACATCAATAATATATTAGAGTGTAGTATAAATCCTGTGTTACAATGAACCACAACATGTGTATATATAGTAGACTAAACCCTAGACTAATAGACTTCTAGTACAAGTAGGAGACTTGGCTTGCACACAAAGTAGAATTAGGCTTGGGCCTATGCTAATGTGCTAATATTTCTCTAACACCCCCTCTCAAACTCAAGATGGAAGCTTGATGAAATCTTGAGATTTGATAAGGTTGATAAGATATCTTGAATGAAGTTTGGCTCTGTGACGGTAGTTTAAGGAAGGCAATGGTCTTGTAGTGTTGATGCGACTTCTAACGGTGGCATGACTATACCGGAGAGTTTTGACGGCAGTAGTAGGAAGCCAAAGAAGATGAACGCAGCGAAAAAACACCGAGGAAGACAAAGATTGCTCTTAAATGTCCCGCAATGACAGAAAACCATGGCCACAAGAAGGTGGCTCTGATACCATGTTAAATATTAGCATTGATACATCATGTTGAATATACTAGTATGGATGCGGAAGCGAAAGCATAAAGTATAGAACACAATAACACACGAGTGTTATGTGGTTCAGCCTAACGGCCTACATCCACGGAGGAAACCCTAAAGGGCTACATCAATAATATATTAGAGTGTAGTATAAATCCTGTGTTACAATGAACCATAACATGTGTATATATAGTAGACTAAACCCTAGACTAATAGACTTCTAGTACAAGTAGGAGACTTGGCTTGCACATAAAGTAGAATTAGGCTTGGGCCTATGCTAATGTGCTAATATTTCTCTAACACCCCCTCTCAAACTCAAGATGGAAGCTTGATAAAATCTTGAGATTTGATAAGGTTGAGAAGATCTCTTGAATGAAGTTTGGCTCTGTGACGGTAGTTTGAGGAAGGCAATGGTCTTGCAGTGTTGATGTGACTTCTAACGGTGGCATGACTATACCGGAGAGTTTTCACGGCAGCAGTAGGAAGCCAAAGAAGATGAACGCAGCGAAAAAACACCGAGGAAGACAAAGATTGCTCTTAAATGTACCGCAATGATAGAAAACCGTGGCCACAAGAAGGTGGCTCTTATACCATGTTAAATATTAGCATTGATACATCATGTTGAATATGCTAGTATGGATGTGGAAGTAAAAGCATAAAGTATAGAACACAATAACACACGAGTGTTACTTGGTTCAGCCTAACGGCCTACATCCACGGAGGAAACCCTAAAGGGCTACATCAATAATATATTAGAGTGTAGTATAAATCCTGTGTTACAATGAACCATAATATGTGTATATATAGTAGACTAAACCCTAGACTAATAGACTTCTAGTACAAGTAGGAGACTTGGCTTGCACACAAAGTAGAATTAGGCTTGGGCCTATGCTAATGTGCTAATATTTCTCTAACATTCACAATTTTCCATATCTACTTTTATTTTATTTTATTTTTTTAACTTTAATTTTTTAGTCACCGACTCATCTGCCCCGATTATTTTCTTTCTCCTTCTTCGATCACATCCCCTCCCTCAACTCAGCCAATGAGCCAAACCATACACCCGACCCATCCTTCTCACAAGCGCCAGCCAAAAAGATGCAGAGAAAGATGTGGTCAAATCCAGAACTGGTATAACTCTTTAGGGCATGGAATCAAACTCTTTAATGCTGTGTTTTATTGGATGCAGATTCCAATTCTGATCGACATTCGATTCGGATTCCAAGGCAATCAGCAGAGCAAGGGTAGGAGAGATATATAATGTTTTATGAAAAAGCTTCTGGTGTGATGGGAATTAAAATTGTAAAATACAAGAGACATACACATGGTGATAGACGTGTAGGCCTATTGTTGAAGCATCCAGTGAACCAGGTGATGATGAAGTCTCGGGTAGCAGAAACAGAACATGTCAAGAATTACAGGGAGATGAAAACGACACTGTTTTGATCAAAAGGAAAAGAACTAGATTGAAGAAATAGAGCCGTTAGATTAAATGTACAGCTGTCAAGTTTTAGGTTTGCATTGATGTAAAGCTAATAGGTGTTGATCTGTGTTTTGTTAGCTTTGCTAGTTTTTTAGTTTTTCTTCCCTCTCTCTCAGCTGCGTGTATATAAAGAAGAGTAGGGCTTGTAAATCATTTAAGAGCTTCTGGATATTTCTGTGATAAATAAAATCCTTTATCTATTTAGAATTGCTCTCAATTTTACACTTATAATCGAACATGCAATTTGGACGATGTGTTGGCATTTCCTATCTCCTATGTTATGTTATACTTACCGTCTTATACCATTTTAAGTTTTGATAATCAATAAAGTTTCGTAGTTTTGATCTCAAAAGGATAAAAAGTAAAAACCTTATCCTAATCCAACTAATAAATTATCTCTTTTGATTGCACTATATAACATTTTGATGGTGTTTTAGTGCAGTATAATTTTGCCAATCAAGCACCAGTAGTTTTCAAGTTTTTCAAAAAGAAAAAAGCAATAAGTTTTCAATACACTAATGGAGTCAATGGTAATTTAGTTTCCATTATGTAAAACCTAATAATCCATTGCATGTATCCATATTTACCATTCACAATTACCATGGTTGTTTTTCATACCCATATATCTTTGAAAATTGGTTTATAAAATATGCATAGACCATAGATTAGATGCTACCCGAAATTATATTTGACAAAGCAGTGTGAGATTAGTGAGTCCCTTTATATTTTTTGCACAAAATGCATATTTTTATTTGTCTAAAAAGTGGTCTTATATATATATATATATATATATATATAAAGAAGACATTTTTCCTCCAATGATCTACTTAAAGATAGTTAAATATTGACAGTAATTTAGACCCCTTAAATAACCAAATTGCGTAGCCTAGATTAATTAGCCAAGTTGTTACTTAGTCAAATTAAGCAATTCTAGGTTAAAACAATTCAACAATCATATCAAGAATAATAATGCAGCGGAAAATAAATAACACAAGATATGATCACCCAGGAAACCACACGGTAAAAACCTGGGGAGGATTTGACCCACCGATCCTCAAGGCAAAACGGAATTCACTATGAAAGAATTGAAGTTCTTACAAAAGGCCTACAAGCTCCCCGCTCGACTTCCTAATGCTACCCACCAGTACGAACTTCCTGACACGACCACGCGCAGGCTCCGAATCCATGGACTACTTCTTTCTTGAATTCCTCAATCAGCTACAAGCTCCCCGCTTGCTTTTCTTTTAAGTTCCAATGGTTGCAACTATGTTGATCATCAAGATATTGATAATCTCAAGTTTATGTGAAGGAAAGCTCCTCAAAGATCTCACAAGAGATTCACACAAACAGCAAATATGAGCAACATAACAATATGGACAACCTTCAAAAACGTGGCTAGGGTTTTGTTTATATACCTAGGGTAAAAACATAAAACCCTAAACGTTTAATGAAGTAGGGCTGAGTTGGAATTTCTGCAGAATAAACAACCTGTGCGTATTTCGATCGATCGAGTCTATTCTTCGATCGATCGAGCCAGGCCAAAAGTCCCAAGTACTTCTGCAGCCACTCGATTCCAACTGTACAATAATAAACCAACTTTGAGCAAGCCTAAACAAGACTAAATACAATGTTTTGATCATGGTTTGCCAACTTTACAAATTAGAGTTCTAAATACATAAAATCCTAAGACCTTAGAACCTAACAAACTCCCCCTTTGGCAATCCGTGACAAAACCATAATTAAAAGCTCAAAGTTTTACAAGTAAAAAGCCCTTTACAAAGATAAAGCTCATAAAATCAAATTCAGCCTAACTACTATCCATCAGTTGCAAGTGTAGACAGCAGCTTAGTTGAATCAACCTGTATCAACCTGTATATTCCTGAAACACTCAACAAACGCATAAACGCATGTGTGACAGAAAAGAGTAAAACAACAGGTATAACATTCTTGTAAGATTCACACAACACAAAATAAAGACATATATGAATGATCAACTCATAAATATAAATCAATAAGCAGTGAATCACAACACAACAAGAATCAACAAAAATATCATGTATATCAAACAATGTTACTCCCCCTAACATGAATATCCCCAAAAATGATATACAAAGTGAAGCACCTAGATACAATCTAAAAACTCCACAAGCTCCTCAAAAACAAAAAGTCTCCCCCTAACTACAAAAACTCCTCTACAAGTCAAAAATACCATTCCCCCTTTTTGTGACGGAATGCCAAAGGGCAATCACAAGTCGTCATCAAAAGGAGGTGGTGAGGGTGAATGAAGACGCGTCAAGTCAGCTCGCAGAGCACGAAACTCATCAAGCAAGTCCACCAAAATCTGACCATGAGCCGCCTGAACGGTCATGACAGTCTCCAAAGTACGACGAACATCGAAGTCGGCCGAAGGAGGTGGAGGAACATCAGCAGCAGCAGCATCATCACCAACAGGAACATCCTCACCAGCAAGACCTGCAGAAGAAGAAGGAGGAGGTGCGCTACTAGAGGGCTCAGACCTAGGGTGTTTAGAACCAGCTCGAAGATGAGCAGCCCTCTGTCTAAGAAAAGACGCACCTATAGGAGCAATAACATGAATGGGCTCAGAGGAAGGGAAGCCACTAAGATCAAGATAAAGGAGAATCCTATGAATGAAAATAGAATGAACAAGAGCATGAGCAGTGGATGAACTCCTATAAACCTCGTTCAAAGAACGAAGAAAAAGATGGGGAAAACTGATAGGAGCATCAGTAACCAGAGCGTACAAAAATACACACCTCTCAAGAGGAATGGTGTGAACATGGGAAATGGGCCAGATAGAATGACACGCTATCCTAAAGAAGAGATAGTGTAACCCGGAGAGCTCAGCAGAAGTGATCCGAGGATCAGAACCCCACTGGACAGTAGTACCAGTGATGTAAGACAAAACATCGCTAATCTCGGGAGACTCATCATATGGATAGACAGGATGTCGAACCAATGGTACCCCTAGAGCATCAGCCACTACCTGAGGAGTAATGGAGTACTCTACGCCTCGTATCCAACTCTTAACTAGAGTGTTGGAATCATAGATGCGGATAGAGATGTTTGAATAGAACTCTCTAATCAAGGCAGAAGGTGGAGGAGGATCAGAAACATCCACCAAGGGTAACCAGCCCCTACGCTCAAAGTTTGCCCTAATGGCAGGATCAAGTTCATCTAAACGAACAGAACGCTCAGCCCAAATCTTTCTCCTAAGGTTTAGCGTCTCAAAAATCTCTTGGTTTTTCTCACTCGAAAACTTCTCACGGTCAAAGGATGGAGGGGGTGAAGGAGAAGGTGGGGGAATATTCCTACGAGCTCTAGTTTTCCTAGGCATAGTGCTAAGGAAAGGACAGAGACACAGAGTGAAAACCACAAAGAACAAGAGAAAAAACAAAACCAAGGGCAGACTGCAAATTAGCACAATAAAAATATAGAACAAAAATCTATATGATGCATGAACATTAATAATGTTGTGATGCATGATCTAATGCAGTAAACAAATAAGTTCAATTGAGAGTAATTTGACAAAATTGGCTTGAACAAGGAATTTGTATCAAAAATCCCCAAAAATTGAAAACCACTTGTTGAAATTTTTAACCAAATTGATGAATTGAGCATTACAAAACACAGCACATAGATTATAATGCTTAATTACACCAATACAACAAGCCAATTTCAGCAAATTCTACCCAATTTAACAAAATCCCCAATTCGGATCAAGAACAAACCCTAGAATTTTCAATTTTTCACCAAACTCAAAATTGATCAAATTAAACTATTTAGATCATGTCTACAGCATGTCCCCACAAAAACCCAATGATCAATTGCATAAAATATGGCTTGAAACAAAAGAAAATCCCAAAATAGCAAAGTCCGAAAATCTCCCTTAAATGCATGAAAATATGCATGAAATGATGAAAATAAAATCAAAAGGAAGGGTAAAAGAGTCTTACCGGCTTGAGGAAAGAGAGATTGTGCAAAAACTTCGGAGGAAAACGACAAAAAATGAAACTTTTGAGCTTGCCTCGTCGGAGAGAGAAAGAAAAAGTTTGAAAAAGTTTTTGAATAGTATTTGAAAAAGTCAGATCTGATCTTTTAAAAAAGCTTTTCCACGATACTCGATCGATCGAAAATTACATTCGATCGATCGAAAAGCACAGTCATTTTAAGACAAATGAGAGCACTTTTTCGATTGATCGAAAAACAGGCTGGATCGATCGAAATGGTCAGAGGCTCACTAAATTTTGAGAAAAATCACATTTTTGAAAGACACAAACCAAATTTTGAAAAACAACTCCTCAAAGCATTAAATTACAGAAATAAAATGCATGAGTATGAGATGGAATGCTTTTTCAAAAACCCAAAATTTTAAGCCCAATTTTCTCAAAAACAAGTTTCAATCATTCTCCATTTAATTTTCTCAAGCAACAGATTTGTGTGCACAATTCTCAAGATATTCTCAAACTTGGTTGGTCAGACCAAAAACACACACACTAGCATGTACAGTGTTTAACAAAGAGTAACATGTGTAGTGTGTGATACTAGCAAAAACTTGAGATACATGTGAGGTGATATGTGAATAGTAGTCAAACACAAAGTCTACACAATTCATCACATAGAATTTAGAAGAGACTATCACCTAAAGAGTTACATCCTATAACTCCCACATCTCCTAGAACAAAAGCTTGCAATCATGTAAGTTTCTTGTATTTTTGCCCCATTATTTAGGTGAAATTTGGCATAAAGCCTAATAGTACACACCAGATTAGATTATGTGAAATGACATCAAGCCTAATAGTACACACCAATTTTAAGCATTAAGCATTTAAAGAGGCTACACCTTATGTTCTTTTTGTGCATGTGCTACACTTTCTCGAGCACAAAATCTTATGATATGCACTAAGGTGTTCATGATTGACTAGTGAACAATGGTGAGATGGTTATTTATGCCTTTTTCAAAAAGATCAAGTCCGTCAGTCAAATAACATGTGACTTCAAGATTAAGACAAAGTGACAAACACCATAAACATCTTTCCCACACAACATGCACTACAAAGTTTCAACTAGTCAAGTGCAATATATAAGCTCATGAAAGCTAAATAAGGTACACATAACATGACATGTGTCAAAAGATAGACCAACCTTGTTTTTCAAAAATCAAGAAAAATAGTGTCTAACATAAATTTTTGCTTTCTCCTTTTTCCCTTTTTTTTATTTTTTTTATTTTTTTATTTTTTTATTTTTTTATAAAGAGAAAACAGATAAATCCTAGAATGAAATGCATGAATGTAATGCAATGCAAGTCCTAGAACAAAAACAACAAAAAAAAAAAAAAAACAAAAACCAAAGAACAATGGTCATCAAAGAATATAGCAATTACGCACAAGGACCATGACAGAAAGACTCAGTTAGTTCGAGTCTTTTGCATCCAAAACCTTTTGGATGCACCATGAGCATTGGAGTTCTTATTCACATTCGAGTGATTCCCAACTCCAGGATTGGAATAAAGGTTTAACACCTTTACCAATTCACCAATTAGTGCCATAGGATCTTGTGCTTGAGGCACAGGCACTTTTGGTTTATTTGCTCTCTTATCAGCTTGAAGCTTGTAACAGTTAGGACGGATGTGTCCAGACTTACCACAATAATGACAAACCCAAGCAGGTTTACCATGCATCTTGTCCTTAGATTTGGTAGGCTCCTTAGGTTTAGATTCTCTTAAGTCTACCCTAATCTTCTTAGGTGGTGAAACTTCTACGGGTTTAACTATCTCACTCACAGGAGGTTCGACAGTTTCACTCACAACCTCACTCACAGAAGGTTCAGAAGAAGAAGAAGGAACAAACTTAGTGGAATGTGGTCCAGAATCAAAGATGCTTTCAACATATCCTAACCCAGTTTTATCATAAGGATACTTTTGAACATTCAACATGTGATCAAGTTTAGAACTAGCAGATCTAGCAACAGATAAATCATGTTCCAAAGTTCTAACTTTATCAAGCAAAAGCATGTTCTCAGATTTAACATTATTCAAAAGCTCATTAGCATCAAACAGTTTAACAAGCAAATTTCTCTTTTCAAGCTCAAGAGAATCAATTTTCTTTAGGCCAAGTTCAACTTTCATAGCATCCTTTGCAGCAATTTTGCAAAGTTTGTTATAGGCCTCTTGAAGATCTGCATCTTCAGAGAGTTCCCCATCAGAAGGGTTCTCCTCAGCAGATATGCTTTCATTGACTATAGCAGTAGCCGTGAAAGCAATGAAGTTTCCATCCTCGTCACAACCGGACTCATCATCAGAAACCTCATTATCACTAAGGGTTACAGCCATAGCTTTACCCTTATTCCTCAAGAATGTGGGACATTCAGATTTCATATGACCATACCCTTGACAGCCAAAACACTGAGTACCCAAAGAGTTATTAGAAGATTGACCAAAATTTTCTCTAGGTTTTTCAAAATTGTTAACCTTAGTGGGATCATTCTTCCTAAAATTTCTAGGTTCAGCAGTGTAAGTACCTCTTGCCTTTCTATTTGTATTCCTAAGAAAGTTCTTAAAGTTTGTGGCAAGATAGGCAATCTCTGTAGCAGAGAGCTCATCATCAAATCCACCACCATCAACATCATCAACTGACTTAAGAGCCATTGATTTGGATTTGTTCACTTTAGGTAGGTCAGACTCATAGGATTGAAGAGATCCTACAAGCTCATCAACAGGGATGGAGTCCACATCCTTGCTTTCAGTGATGGCAGTCACTTTGGGTCTAAAATCTTCAGTTAAAGATCTAAGAATCTTCCTAACAATTTTAGGTTGATCATAGATTTCACCCAAATTAAAAGCAGAATTGACAATATCATTTAATTTAGCATAGAATTCATCAAAAGATTCATCATCAGACATTCTAATGCTTTCAAATCTAGAAGTCAATTGTTGCAATTTATTAATCTTAACTGCCTTTGTGCCTTCATGCACAGTTTAGAGGATTTTCCAAGCAGTATGAGCAACCTCAACATTAGAGATCCTCTTAAATTCCTCCATAGAAACAGCATTAAAAATGGCATTCATAGCTTTGCTATTGAAGCTTGCTGCTTCTTTTTCAGAAGTTTGCCACTCACTGACAAGAGTAGCGGGTTTCACCCATCCGTATTCAACGGAATTCCAAACCCTTTCATCAATGGATTTCAGGAATGCTTTCATCCTTACTTTCCAATAAGCATAGTTGTTCCCATCAAAATGAGGAGGAACAAACAGAGAGTGTCCATGCTCCATGACAACAGGGGTCAAGGATCAGCTCAGAGATTAAAAATCTCAAACAAAAAAGCTACCTGCTCTGATACCACTTGACAGTAATTTAGACCCCTTAAATAACCAAATTGCGTAGCCTAGATTAATTAGCCAAGTTGTTACTTAGTCAAATTAAGCAATTCTAGGTTAAAACAATTCAACAATCATATCAAGAATAATAATGCAGCGGAAAATAAATAACACAAGATATGATCACCCAGGAAACCACACGGTAAAAACCTGGGGAGGATTTGACCCACCGATCCTCAAGGCAAAACGGAATTCACTATGAAAGAATTGAAGTTCTTACAAAAGGCCTACAAGCTCCCCGCTCGACTTCCTAATGCTACCCACCAGTACGAACTTCCTGACACGACCACGCGCAGGCTCCGAATCCACGGACTACTTCTTTCTTGAATTCCTCAATCAGCTACAAGCTCCCTGCTTGCTTTTCTTTTAAGTTCCAATGGTTGCAACTATGTTGATCATCAAGATATTGATAATCTCAAGTTTATGTGAAGGAAAGCTCCTCAAAGATCTCACAAGAGATTCACACAAACAGCAAATATGAGCAACATAACAATATGGACAACCTTCAAAAACGTGGCTAGGGTTTTGTTTATATACCTAGGGTAAAAACATAAAACCCTAAACGTTTAATGAAGTAGGGCTGAGTTGGAATTTCTGCAGAATAAACAACCTGTGCGTATTTCGATCGATCGAGTCTATTCTTCGATCGATCGAGCCAGGCCAAAAGTCCCAAGTACTTCTGCAGCCACTCGATTCCAACTGTACAATAATAAACCAACTTTGAGCAAGCCTAAACAAGACTAAATACAATGTTTTGATCATGGTTTGCCAACATTACAAATTAGAGTTCTAAATACATAAAATCCTAAGACCTTAGAACCTAACTAAAAAAAAAAAAAACCAAATTTACTTCATACAAAAGGACTTACAAGCTCTCCGCTCGACTTCCTAATGCTATCTACCAGTAGAACTTACTGACACGACCACGTGCAAGCTCCGAATCCACGGACTCCTTCTTTCTTGAACTCTTCAATCAAGTACAAGCACCCACGCTTGATATTCTTTAAGCTTCAATGGCAGCAATTTTGTTGATCATCAAGATGTAGATAATATCTACCTTGAAAACCCTAAGTTTATGTGAAAGAAAGCTCCTCAAGGATCTCACAAGAGATTCACACAAACCGCAATATGAGCAACAAAGACTTAGAGAGGTTTGGGTACAAAACCCTAAAAATAAAAGGAGGCACAAGAGGCACTCTAATCTCTCTCATCAAAAGTCTCAAAAACGTTCTAGGGTTTTCCTTATATGTAGGAGTATTTTACTTGATCACCAAGATGTTTAAATAGAGTTTGGGCTGAACTGGAACTCTGCAGAAAAATAAATCTGTACGTAGTTCGATCGATCGAGTCTAATTTTCAATCGATCGAGCCTTATAGATTTAGTCCAATAAATCTGCAATCACTCGATTCCAGTTTTACAATAATTAATCAACTTTGAGCAAGCCTAAACAAGACTAAACATATTGTTTTGATCATGGTTTGCCAACATTACACATTAGAGTTCTAAATACATAAAATCCTAAATCTTTAGAACCTAACAAAGGGGACTATGATTTTTTCCCCAACATCTATTCTCGCAAGAAATTGTCTCATCTATCTTTGGCAAATGCAAAAGCAATAGCAACGTAAAAGCATTTGGCGTGAAATAAACGTAAGGTGGGATGTTTAGTTCCTTAATTAACAACATGTAGTGCATCCATCCCAAAGATATCAACGACCAAAGCAGTAACTCGAGTAGACTTTAACACTTCAGGAAGAGATGGCAGTGAACAAGTCATGATGGCAGTGAACGAGTCATGGTGACAGCAATTTGGACTCCGAGTGGTAAGCTTTCGAGGCCCTCAGAGTTCACTGGTGGAAGAAAGACATTGTCTATGCTTGTGGGCAGGGCTTCGAGGACTTCTTTCATGGCTTTAGATGGAGACCCAAATACGGGAATGATGCATGTGATGTGGAAGTTGTGGTGAAGAACGAGTAGTTTGGCAAACTCAACAAAAGGGACGAGATGCCCCATCCCTGGACTTGGTAGAATAGCTATGCGAGGTTTTTGTTCCATATGGACAGTATATGTATCAATAGTAATGTTTGGAAGATATGGCTTTTAAGAGAGAATACTATGATTTTTATGGTTATGACTGGGAGTTTGCATGGTTAGATAGATGTTATGACGTAGGAATAGTAATATAGAATTAAATTACTTCTGAGTACCTGGAAACCAATTGTTGGAGAGTAATTTAGTACTATTATTTTACGTAGCAGATTATGATTAGCAACTTGTCACTTTCATATGAATTTATTATTTTTTCTTTATCACTTACAACCTACCATATGAACAGTTGTAGCAATAGTCATAATTTTTTTTGGAATGTTAAAATTTAGCGGGAGTAATTTAGACATTACACAATAAAATATTTTAAAAATTATAATTTTTCATTAGGATTTAACTGAGAGAATAGCAATATGACATATTTGTTTTTTTTCAAAATATTAAGGGAAAAATTACTTAATTTTAAAGTTTAAGAAAGAATTGTAAACTACTCCAAACATAAATGATGAAATTTGTTTTTTTCCCTAAATTTTTGTTTTTGTTTTTATGTGTAAAACTATGTATTTTTACTTAAAATGGTGTGCAATGAAAAAAAAAAAAAAAAACTACAAAAAGTCAACTCAAGAAAATTGTATGTGAAATAGTAAATTTTAGCTCAACAAAGTTGATTAATCAACAATTTAAAAAAAAAAAAAAAAACACAACAGAATGATACAAAATTTTCATAATATTTTATAATTTTGTTATATTTTATTTTAACTTGTAAAGAATTGACATCTTAGTAGTTTTGAAAATATTGTGACGACAACAAGATATCTTAACATTTTCACACAAAAAATGCTATGTCTATGACATTTTCATAACAAATAATAATTAGTAGGTTGGTACAGGTTGTTATTGGTGAGAAAAAAATCTTGCTACATTGGTAAGTTTAAATTAGAACCAATAACAATTTACCACCTATGATTTGTTATGAAAGTGTTGTGAAAAATATTGTGGATGTAGCACTTCTTTTTTCACAATACCTTTATTTTTAGTTGTAGCTAGTTCTAGTATGATATTTTATTATTTTATTTTAACCTATAATGAATAACATCTCAACATTTGATAAAATATTGTACCGATTTGTTGTGTTAATATTTTATTATAATGTGAAATAGTGCGAATTGGACAAACAAAAAATAATATAGCAAATCTACTGCAGCTTTACACATTTACCAAAAAAAAAAAAAAAATGTGGCTAGGGAAATAGTGAAAATTGAACAAACCAAAATTACTACAGCGAAGTTACTATAACTTTTTTCATTCACTCTTTTTATATATAGAAATATACATTATACTTACAATGTAAGTAATACAATGTATATTTCTATTGTAAACACATAAAAATCAGCAAATGTTGTACACATTTGCAAAATTTGTACAATATTTATTTATTTATTTATTTTTTGCAAATGTATATAATATTTGTTACTTTTTGTGTATATACAATGTAAGCTTACGTTACAAGTACAAAGTAAATATATAAAGATCTTAAAAAAACAAACAACAAGCTTAAACCAAATTGGTGAACTTGAACCAAAAAAAGAAAAAAAGAAAAAAAAGAAATGTTCACTAAACCAAAAACACTGTTCATTAGCCTATTGGCTCTTTTTATATATAAAAAGAAGAGTTGTGTAAAGGAAAAATTACACAAAAGAGCCCCTCTTTTGTGACATTGTGGGCAACAAAGTTGGTTAATCTAAAAGTATGAGTTACAAAACAACCATCAATTAACTAGTGAGGCCGCAAAGAAGAGTTGTGTAAAGGCTAAAATCATATTTTAAATGCATCTCACCTTTGAAAATCATGTGCTTGTATACCAAATTTACAAATTTTGATACTACTAGGAGTGTTGCACTTGCTTCAACTCTTGAGGTTTCTAGTAACTACTGCAAATGCAAGATTTCTCTTCTCTCACTAATGCATCATAATTGAATTTTACATACGTTGGGACATGGGGTTCCCCAAGTACTACTTCTTAGATTGATTTCACCTTCATTTTTCCAAGAAAAAAACATAATTTGTGTAGAATTTTAAAATTTGAGAACATAAGACTAAAGGTCCGTTTGGTTAGGGTGAAATAAGGAGGCTAGAAAATAAGGGAGAGAAAAGTGATTTTATAGGTGTTTGGTTGGAGAGAATAAGAAGATAGAAAATTGGTGAGGCCCAAGTGTTTTCTCTCTTGGCCCACCAAATTCTATCTCCCCAATCTGGGGAGATAATAGAGGGGAGATGAATAGTTACAATTAATGAATGAACTATACCCTCCTCCTCTTACATACTAGACGGCTAGGGTTTTTTTGTTTTTTTGTTTTCTGTTTTGTTTTGTTTTGTTTTGTTTTGTGGCTTTCCTAGTGTGCTACAAGTACTTATGGGTGCTTTCTTTTGTTTTGCTCTTCTTCTTTTCTTTTTGGTTTAACTAGATGCGAATTTTTTTTACTTTACTTTATTTTATTTTTTTCTAGGCATGATTTTTCTTTCTTAATAAATTTGGGTGATTGCCTTTATTTTAGTTGTTTGCCACTTTTTTGTTTTAATTGGGCATCATTTTTTAATAAGAACATATGAGTAAATTTTAAAAAAAAAAAAAACTCATTTTTTTTTATCCCTTCACTTTTCCACCCCCAACCAAATACAAATGAGTGAAACTAAAATCTATTCTATCCTCCCACTTTTCTGCATCTTTCTCATTTCCTATCCTCTCACTTTTCCATCTCCTCCAACCAAATGGACCCTAAAGGATCTAGTACTTGCCTTTCTTGTTGTCATACCATGTGTTTTTTTTTTTTTTTTTTTTTTGATGGAAAGGAAATTTTATTGAACAGAGAAAAAAAAAAAAAAAAAAAAAAACACAAAGGCTATGTTAGCCTTTCCTTCCTAATGACAGAAGCAAAACAAGGAGGACAACTACCCCAATCAAAAGAACCAAAAAAATTACAAGCTAGAGACCACTTAGCTAGGGAGTGAGTTGCCATATTAGCTAGCCTAGGAACCCAAACGACAGACACATTAGAATAAGATACAAGAAGAGACTGCATGTCCGCTAGGATTGAAGCAATTCTCCAAGGCGGGGGCAGCATCAACTTAAGAATAGCATCCTGACAAATCTTAGAATCTGTCTCAATAATAACCTTCTTTGCCTCCAACTTTGCAGCCAAGGAGATAGCCCATCTCACAGCTTCAGCCTCTGCTTGGAGAAGGAAGGTGGTTTTCGCCTTTTGAGAGTAAGGAAAAACCAAATCCCCTCTCCAGTCTCTAGCCACCAAGGCTAAGGATGAGTAAAGAATATTCAAATATGTGTATAAAACACCTATGAACGTTTAGACCCCCAATTTACAAATTATCAATACAAGCTTATAATCAAACAATGTATGTGCGGAATATGAAAATAAGCTAGAACAGAATTGGTAAAACAATCTAAACCGAAATTAATCACAACCACAGCAGTAATTAAAAGGCAGAGATTAAGAGAAGAGAGATACAAATACAAAGACAACATAGCGATGTATTATCCAAGAAGAAATCGAAATCTTCGGCGTAAAACCTCTTCACCGCCCTCTAAGCGGTCAATAATCCACTAGAGAATAAAGTTGGGATACATGAATAGCAGAAGACCCTCCAAGCCTAATCTACCCAGTGCACCTCCAAGCTTCTTTCTCCAACAGGGTTACGCCGAACCTTCTCTTCTCTAGCTTACCGAATCCCGCAATCGCCCATTGCATCAACCAAAATGAATTGGTCCCTTCTGAACTACTTCCCAAGCACCAAAAAGCCTTCTCACAGATATGGGTATGGTGAGATAAGGATTTGGCTAATGTACCTCTCAAGGATGTATCAATGGAGAGGCTGAGAGTAGAGGAATTTGGAGAATCAAAGGATGAAGATTGTGGATGAGTCAATCTTGTTTTTCTTTAGGGTTTCTCTCTCAAAATTCTCTCTGGAAGCTCTCAACAATAGGTGAGTAGAAGGGTATTTATAGTAGGGTGTGTATGGAATGCATAGAGTCAGTTTTGTAACAAATAGGGTGTTCTGACGACTCGAGCTTTCGACTAGAACGAGTCACGAGTTTGAGTCACGAGCTAATTGCCTGGCCAAACTGGAAGTTTTCTCCTGTAGTGCAACAGTTGGTGTGACTCTTCAGCTCCCCCTACATGCTTCGCACGTGTGCCACCTTTGGTGACTCGCCAGTCGCGAGATCTAGTCTCGAGGCCCTTCTTGAGTGCACACTCTTAAGCTTTTCTTCACACTCTCTCACACACTACCCTTACATGATTCCCACCTAAATATAGGGTTTCTAAATGCTGAATTACAAGCAAATTTGGCATGGAATAAGACCAACAAAATGATTGAATAAATTTAACCTTACAAGTAATTTGGACCAATAGCTGCATCAGCATTAATTTAATTTTAATAGATAGACGCCTTGGAGGGGACCAAGGCTGCAAAGGATGATTGATATTTACAGATGTAGGAGCAACTGGTCTAGAGATTTTAAATTCCATAAATAACTTCCAAACTCTAGCTATTAATTCATCACATCTCAAGGGAAGGTCTTCAAAATTCACTTGGTTTCTCAGCTTCCAAATTCCATCACAAAGAATGGCCCCAAATAGCAAGAAATCATTCTTCTGACTAAGCTGGTTGGTAAATGGGGGTGAACACAAAAATTGAATGAAATCCACTTTCGAAGAGAATCCAAAGGAATCCATTCTCAGCCCCCATTTACTACTGAACCACACTACCTTAGCTACTGGACAAAGAGCAAAAAGATGAAGGGAGGTTTCAATTTCCAACCTACAGAGGGGATAATAAACATCACCAATATCAACAAACTTGCTTAGCTTATCTTTAGTGGGCAAGCAACCTGCAGCAATCCTCCAAATCATCATTTTGTGCCTCTCATGTAGTTTAGCTTTCCAAATACAATTCCAAAATGGGTCAATATTATGTTGCATAGATTCCCTGCAACTCCAATAAGCTGACTTAACTGACAATTCCCCAGAGCTTTTATAAGTCCATGCCCACTGATCTTTGTCACTGGTTGGAAAAATAGGAATTTTCAAAATAAGATCAACTGTGGAGTTTTCAAACCACCAATATAATTTATGGACATCCCAACTAGAAAAATCAGAATTAAAAAGCTGAGAAACTAAAAGAATACCATTCGGGTTAACACCATTCTTTGGAGTAGGAATGAACCCTTAAAGACCTGGTACCCAAGGATCCTCCCAAATCCTTATGGAATTACCATCCCCCACCAACATGCAAACTGCCTTAGAGATGAGATGCTTAACACCTGACAAATTTTTCCAGACCGAAGAAGCCTTACCCAAGAAGCAGTGATTTAACCATGAAAGCTCGAAAACGTGTTGAAAACACATGAGCTGTTTAGACCCCCTAATTAAAATTACGGCTTGGTTGATTTTACACTAACTTAATACAAGTGCGGAATAGTGTAAACACAAGCGTATAAACCAAGAAGCTACTCTAATCCATAAACTAAACAACACAACAGTATAATGGAATATAAAAGAGTAGGGAAGAGAGATGCAAACACAGAAAACACCAAGACGTGTTTTCGAAGAGGAAACCGAAGAACTCGGCGAAAAACCTCTCCGCCGCCCTCCAAGCGGAAATCGATCCACTAGACAATCAGTTGGGATACATGAGTAAGCAAGAGACCCTCCAAGCCTAATCTACCCGATGTACCTAAGCCCTCCAAGCTCCTACTCCAACAAGGCTTCTCGGAACCGTGTCTTGTCTTAGTTATCCGGATCCCGCAACAAGCTCCATGTTGCATCTGCCATTCCAGGCTTCTTCCAATGCTTCCCAGCAGCACCAAAACGTTACACAACACTCTCAAAAGGTGTGGTAAGTGTTTGGGCTATCAACCTCTCAATGGTGTGGAAATGGAGAGGGAAGGGTTGAGGAGATACCACAAGCAAGTGTATAGAGAAAGGTGGGGATGACAATCTCTAATTGCAAATGTGTTTGGCTAGGGTTTTCTCTCTGAAGCATTCCTCAACATTTGTGGGTAATGGGGGTTTATATAGGATAGGTGCAGAATGTGTGAGTCAGTTAGTACAGGCTGGCAGAACAGCATGTCTCGCGGGTGTCTCGCGGGAAGGCCTTACCCGCGAGATACTCGCGAGAGACAGCTGTCTCCATCTGTAATGACTCTTCGCATTCCAGCATGTGCAGGGCACATGCTTCACTTCGCGGGAAGCTTAGTCGCGAGACACTCGCGAGATTCCATCAGCTTCCACTTTGCTTGAGTCTTCACACACTCTCTATCACACACCCCTTACAACAATTCCCACAACAAATACAGGGTATAAACGATTGAAAGAAATTACAATCAAATTTGGCACGGAATAAAAGCCAACAAAACACATAGTTGTAAATCACAACTTTACAATCTCCCCCTTTGGCTATTCCGTGACAAAACACCCTATAACAGACTCTAGACTTAAACGTGAGTTTGGGAACACAGGCAAAACTCACTCACACCTAATTCTAGATTCTGATAAGCTCTTGAAACATATGAACAAGTAACTCCTGAAACACAACAACAAACTAATATCATTGTATGCAGAAAACTTGAAAAACATATGGAGCAATAATAGCATGATCAAGCAAAATGAAATAGAAACACTAGATCATGGCAAGATCAAACAAGTAATCACTATACACAAGCAATTACTATGCTCATTCACACAAGGAATGAACATCCGAATATGCAAGATGATGAACTCATTTGAAGAGTATCATTTGCAAATCCAACACTCAACCAATGCAAAATACTCGAAGTATTTGCATCTAGGAACAATCCTACTAGGGCACAAGAGTGTTCATCACTCAACCAATGCATAGAAGATATATGCATCTAGGAACAATCCTACATGGGCACAAGAGTGATGTAGTGAAGTAAATGTATGACATTAAACTTCAATAGCACAAGCAAAAAGGCTGCATAAGCAAAGTATTGCAAATACATGGCACAAACCATAAAAGCCTACAAAATATGCAGTGAAATAAAACAACCCTTAAAGCTTACAAAAGCAACATGGGTACATGCAAAGTACGCTACAAATCATAGAGAAAAACACAACAATTATCTGAAATAATACTTAAATAAAGCATAGTAACAGAGTTTTTAAAGAAAAAAAAAATAAACACAGGAACAGTTGACTTCTTCTCCCCCTATCTCCATACTCCCCCTATCAAAGACATCATCTCCCCCTTTTTGTCAAGGAATAGCTAATCATCCCCTTCTAGCTTCCGTTGAATTTCATCCATCTGAGTTTGGAGAGCTGTGAGCTGGGCATCAAGACGTCGGTGGTGAGTGTACATGATAGTCCCAAACCTGGACATCTTTGTACTCAACTCTTGAAGAGCAGTAAAGATATTGTTGATCTGTTCATCATTGATACGAGCTGCAGAACTCGAGGAACCCGATGTTGCATGAGTTTCTTGCTTGGGGTTCTTCTTGGCATGGCTCATACTAGCATGGAGAGACCGAATTTTAATTGGACTTGGCCTTGGATATGGACGTTCATCATCCAATGGGCGGACACCTTTGAGCTTCAAAATTTTTGAAATAAGACGAGAGAAAGGAAGACAATTCCTTGAAGCTGTCCGGTCAACTGTTTTGGCCAAAATGTGAAAGATGTGAGAGCACACATCAATCTCGACATCCGTGACTAGATCGTTCAAAAACAAAGCTCGTCCAAGGTTCATATATCCAGTGCTGGACAGGGGATAGAGATTGCTACACATGATCATTGATAGAAGTCGTAGCTCGGAAGAAAGAGATGCCACATTGATTGACTTTCTAGTGGATGAGAATTCCAATTCAGCTCCTAAAGACTGTTGTAGATATTCTTCATCGGGGTTCAGCTCATCATAGACTGGCGGAATGGGGAGTATTGGCCGGTTGATGTGTAGAATTTTTGCCAGGTACATTGGTGTGACAGAAAAGGTCTTTCCCCGAACCCAACATTTAATCTCATCGCCGACGACACTGGCATTGGCATAGAATTCCTTAACCATGTTCTCATAGGTATCCTCGAAAGTTGACAACAGATAGTTCCAATCTTTCGTGGCAAACCAAATGGGTATTTGTGTGTCTTTGAGTGATTGCTGGTCAACCCCCCTCTCAACTATCAAAGGAGCACCCTGAAAGTGGTTCTTGAAGGATTCAAAAGCAGCATGAGACTTGAACAAGTGAGGATCAAAAGCTCCTGTTGAGCCACGAGTTCGCTTCGGTCTAGGTGAATCAGCATCAACGTCAATGATCGGTTCTTTCCCTTTGTCGCGTCCTCCTTTCACAGCGGAAGTCTTGAATGGAGACATCTATGCACCACAAAACAAACAAGAGACAGGAGCACAACCCATAGACCACAGAACACAGAACTTGATTAGAGACAAGTTAGGTCAAAGCAGAAGTAACACTACTGAATGCATAGACATAATGCATGGAACAAGCACATGTGCAAGAGGATGTATGTGTGAGCAAGTGCAAGGTGTATGAGACATACTTTCAATGACCAAATTGAGTGAAATAAGGTCAAAACATGTGAAAGTCCATAGATTGGACTCACTTGATTTCAAAATGGCACAAAAATGTCACTCGGACATTTTGACAAACACATAGTGTGCACAATCATCAAGTAAGACGTGAGCAATGCATGAACATGGGAAAATCTACCCTCAATACAAGATAAAATGCCACATGGGGCCAACACAGAAGCAGAAACAACCAATGGGACACAGCCCAAGCAAAAGATTTGACAAGAGATCATCCAATTTTGAAAAAAAATCCAAATTTTCGAAAAACCCCAAATTTTTGAAACCCTAACGAAAAGTCTACAAAGATAAGACAAAAACTTCAAAGATAATGCTTTAGAAGACATACCTTGAAGATGACACAGCACAAAAGGTTGCTTGAAAGTGAAGGGTTTTGAAAAAAATGACCTTGGGCTGAAAAAGGTTGAGCGAGGGAAGTTTTTGATAATTTTGAAAAGCAGTCACATCAGCTATTTAAAAACTGAAAACACGCATTTTTCGCGGGTTAGAGAGGGGCGAGACAGTCGCGAAACAGTCGCGAGAAGTGCCACTGAAGCACAAAATTTTCGCGAGAAGCATTAGGTCGCGAGACAGTCGCGAGTCAGTCGCGGTATCTTCTGTCTGAAATTGGAAAAATCCAATTTTAGCCAAACATCTTTTCGCGAGAAGCTGTTGGTCGCGAGTCAGTCGCGAGACAGTCGCGAAAGTTTCTGAGTGACAAAGAAAGAAAAAAAAAATTTCCCTCAACTCCATTTCGCGGGAAGCTCTAAGTCGCGAGCTTCTCGCGAAATTTCCCCTGAACCAGTTTTTGAAGAAACACAAAAACATGCATTTAAATCAAAAAACAAAATACAAGAAAGTATGAAACCACTTTCAAAAACAAATAAAACACTCAAAAATCTTTTTGGGTTTGATCAACAAAGATTGAGCATGTGAAAACACATTTAAACAAGTACAATCATACAAATGAGTATGGCATTCATTGAACATAGACTTGTGTGTTGTGTGTGGATATCAAAAATGAGATAGTCCTTAGTCCAATGTGAAGCTTCAATGATCAATTCAATCAAGGCATACACAACTAGCACTAGATTATGTGACCTATCTCAATTATAGAAACATGCATATATGACCTCCCACACGTACTTGATAACAATTCAATGAAGCTTTTCATTTGGCTCCATATTTAACATATCTTTTGCAACTTTTGAGCAAAGAGAATCTCATTTAGAGAAAGATGCCTGAAATTTTTGATATTTCAATTTATGAGTTAGCCTTTGGCTTTTTGGGCATCATACATTTTATTTTGGTCGCTTTCCCTTTTTCCTAGTCGAATACTAGTTTGTGCGACAGGCTTTTGCAGCTCTATATCTCTTTTCATTTGGAGATTTACAATTAGAGAGCTCTTTTAAAGCAGAAAATAAAAGTGGGAAGATATATAGGCATGAGTCTATGCATGTCTCAAGATCAACAAAAACATTCACTAATCATTCATGACAAGGTTGAAGATCTATTTACAACAGTCACATAGATTTCAGAATTTCTTCCACAATGATATGAGTGCATGATATACAAGCTAAGCTCGTTAAATGCACAAAGCCATAAGTACAAAGGTACAAGGCAAAACATGCTTTGAGACACAACTCAACAAAGTGATCAAACATTTTTGGATTTTCTATTTTTATGTGTTTTTGAATTTTTGAACACACCCAAAACAGAGCAAGAAAATAAAGATTAACAAAAACAAAAAAAATAATGCATGAAAAGATGCAACAGCAAAAAGTCCCTAAACATTGAAAGAATTTATGCGTGGACATGTTATAATGCTTATGCATGAGTACCCCTCTTCACCCACACGTCACGTGCGTTTGGGGTGATATCCTTAACGGATTGGGTACGAGAATTTGGACTGTCAAACCTTCTGGTGAAACTCTCCAAGCAAGTGGTGAAGGCACCAATCATTTTCATCACGTCCATCATGCCAGGATCACGATTCTGACTTCTCGGTTGTTCACCACCCCAAGACCTCATGTCATTTCTCCTTCCTCGTGACCGAGGTGCGCTTGAATTGTTGTCTGATCTCAGCTTTTGACAGTTGGGTCTGGTATGTCCTTGCATTCCGCAGTAGTGACACACATAGTCCGTTCTGGGACTCCGTTGTGATCTTGGAAGAGATCTTCCTCTAATTTCATGTCTACCCATGGAGTGATTCCGGGGCTTATTCACCATCCGTTGCTCACTCACATTCTTCTTCTCAGCCTTAACATTCTCAGGGATGGTTTCTTCTACAATAGGCACTGCGGCCTTCACAAACTTCACTTCTTTGGTAGCTTTGGCTGATGAGCTGCTTCCTCCGGTGTATCCCAACCCGGACTTGTCTGAAGACGGTTTTTGAGATGAGATAACATCATCTAACTTCTGGGAGGAGACTCTCTCTATTTTGGCATGAGCTTGCACTACCTTTTGCTCAAGAAACCTCACCTTCGTATAGGCTTCAGACAACTCGCCATTTAGTGTCTCAATCTCACACTTAGCCTCTTTATATCTGATCAAGAGACTTCTATAATCTTCCTCAGCTTTCTTCATTTTCCTTACAGCCGCCTTGGCTACTCTGGTATACTCTCCCGACTTCTCAAGTAATAGGGAGTAATTTTCTTGAAGATTAGCTGTATTCTCTTCTTCTTCTTCAGCATCTGATTCTTCCACAATCCCAATAGATTCTGAGTCAGTATGCTCACCAAGCTCCTTCATAAGTGCACCCAAATCATCCGATGACTCCACATGAGCAATGGTCATGAATGTGGAGTAGTTTCCCTCTCCGTCACAACTCTCTTCCGAGTCAGAATCAGAGGAGTCAGAATCACTGAGTGTCGTGGCATAAGCTTTGCCTTTTCCCCTCAGAAAATTTGGACACTCCTTCTTTAGATGTCCATGGCCATTGCACTCATAGCATATAATTTCTGAAGAAGGTTGAAATTCCCTCCCTTCTTTCTTAGTAAACTCTTTCCTGTCACCTCTTGAAGATGAAAATTTTCCTTTGTTGAATGGTTTCCCACTGTTCTTCATCTTCAGAAATTTCCGGAAGTTTTTCGCAAGAAATGCTACTTCCTTCTCCACCCCATCTTCTTCGGAGGAATCACCCATCCTTTCGGTGATGGTTTTAAGGGCAAGTGATTTACTCATCTTATGGGAAGGCAGTCCCATCTGATATGTTTGGAGAGACCCAACTAATTCTTGAATTTTAATCTCATCCAAATCCTTGCTTTCCTCTATGGCTGTAACTTTTGCTCTAAAACTTTCAGGCAAGGACCTCAATACTTTTCTCACCACCTTAGCATCTTCAATCTTCTCCCCAAGATTGAGTTTAGCAATTACAATTTCATTGAGCTTCCCATAGAATGAATCAAACGGTTCATCATCACCCATCTTGAGCTCTTCAAATTTTGTGGTAAGCATCTGAAGCTTTGTGTCTTTAACTTTCTTTGTACCTTCATAAGTGGTCTCCAAAATCTCCCAAGCTTCTTTGGCTACCGTCATGTGAGAGATCCTGTGGAATTCATCAGGAGACACAGCACAAAATATAGCATTTAAAGCTTTACTATTAGCATTGGCTGCTGCAAGGGCCGCCTTATCCCAATTAGCCTTAGGAGCTTCCGGCTTAGTCCAGCCGAGCTCTACCGCATCCCAAACGGTATCTTCTATAGAGCATAGAAATGCTCTCATTCTGACTTTCCAGAATGCGTAATTGTTCCCATCAAAGAATGGTGGAACATTGAGCGATTGAGACCGGTCCATCTCAAATAGGGTCAAGGATCACACTAAGGTATTTAAACCAAGCAAGTGTACCCGCTCTGATACCAATTGAAAGCTCGAAAACGTGTTGAAAACACACGAGCTGTTTAGACCCCCTAATTAAAATTACGGCTTGGTTGATTTTACACTAACTTAATACAAGTGCGGAATAGTGTAAACACAAGCGTATAAACCAAGAAGCTACTCTAATCCATAAACTAAACAACACAACAGTATAATGGAATATAAAAGAGTAGGGAAGAGAGATGCAAACACAGAAAACACCAAGACGTGTTTTCGAAGAGGAAACCGAAGAACTCGGCGAAAAACCTCTCCGCCGCCCTCCAAGCGGAAATCGATCCACTAGACAATCAGTTGGGATACATGAGTAAGCAAGAGACCCTCCAAGCCTAATCTACCCGATGTACCTAAGCCCTCCAAGCTCCTACTCCAACAAGGCTTCTCGGAACCGTGTCTTGTCTTAGTTATTCGGATCCCGCAACAAGCTCCATGTTGCATCTACCATTCCAGGCTTCTTCCAATGCTTCCCAGCAGCACCAAAACGTTACACAACACTCTCAAAAGGTGTGGTAAGTGTTTGGGCTATCAACCTCTCAATGGTGTGGAAATGGAGAGGGAAGGGTTGAGGAGATACCACAAGCAAGTGTATAGAGAAAGGTGGGGATGAAAATCTCTAATTGCAAATGTGTTTGGCTAGGGTTTTCTCTCTGAAGCATTCCTCAACATTTGTGGGTAATGGGGGTTTATATAGGATAGGTGCAGAATGTGTGAGTCAGTCAGTACAGGCTGGCAGAACAGCATGTCTCGCGGGTGTCTCGCGGGAAGGCCTTACCCGCGAGATACTCGCGAGAGACAGCTGTCTCCATCTGTAATGACTCTTCGCATTCCAGCATGTGCAGGGCACATGCTTCACTTCGCGGGAAGCTTAGTCACGAGACACTCGCGAGATTCCATCAGCTTCCACTTTGCTTGAGTCTTCACACACTCTCTATCACACACCCCTTACAACAATTCCCACAACAAATACAGGGTATAAACGATTGAAAGAAATTACAATCAAATTTGGCACGGAATAAAAGCCAACAAAACACATAGTTGTAAATCACAACTTTACAAACCAATTGTGTCTCACCTTATATTTTGCCTTTAAAACATTGACACATAGACAATTCTTACCCGACAAAAGCCACCAAAGAATGGCTTGATTGAAATCCCAAAAGTTCCTAAATCCCAAACCACCTTCCTTCTGAGATCTACATAGAGTAGACCAAGCAATAGGAGTCCAGTAATGACCTGACTTCATTTTGGGGTTCCACCAGAATCTACGGACCACTGAATCTAGTTGATCACATAACTTCTTGGGGAATTGCAAGGCAGCCATAGTGTATGTCAAAATAGATTGAGCCACAGATTTAATTAGAGTTGCTCTCCCTACCCATGACAGATTCCTGCCTTTCCAGCTACTCAACTTGCTCTCTAGTCTTTCTTTCACCAACTTGAGACCATTGGACCTATTCTTGGATAAAAACAGGGGAACTCTGATATAAGTGGTGCTTTGGGGAAGGGAATTAAGACCCCAACAGCATTTTACTTGACGTAAAAAATTAATACTGACTCCTTTTGATGGAAAAACACCAGACTTTTCTATGCTTATAAGCTGGCCAAACCAAGTGCAATACTTTTCCAAACATTTTTTTAGACTAACTAGTTCAAAGTGCTTTGTTTTGTAGAAAATAATCACATCATCAACATAACAAAGTCTTGAAATGGGGGGAGCTGTGCTGGCCACTTTAATTGCTGAGATATTTTTCTAATCAACTTCTCTGTTAATAAGTCTCATAAGAATCTCACTTTCAAGAATGAAAAGATATGGCGATAGTGGATCACCTTGCCTTAGGCCACGACTAGGATTAAAGCTTTGACAAATTCCACCATTCAGTAAAAGAGAGTATTGAACTATGGAGATGCATTGAAAGATGAGGTTGGAGAACTTTTCATTGAAGCCTAAAGCCTTGAGAACCTTCATAAGAAAGCTCCATTCCATTCTATCATAGGCCTTTTGAAAGTCTAGCTTCACCCCTAAATAGCCCTTCCTCTTCCTAGTTTGCTTGAAGCTGTGAACGATCTCTTGAGCAAGCACCATGTTTTCAGTAATACTTCTGTTAGGAACGAAAGCTACTTGAGCAGGATCCACTATCTTATTTAATAGAGGTCTCATTCTATTCACCAAATTTTGGATATTACCTTATAGCAAACATTACAAAGGCCTATGGGACGGAAATGATTGAAATTGCAAGCTCCTAGTTTCTCTGGAATAAGTGAAATAAAGGTCTAATTAAGATTCCTTAATAGCCAGCCGTCTCGATAAAAACTTTGAGTTGCAAGCACCACTTGATCACCAACAATATCCCAGTAATGTTTATAAAGCAAAGCTGGGAAATCATCTGGGCCAGGAGCCTTTAAAGACTTCATTCCAAAAACCACCTTTCGAATTTCTTCCCTAGAAGGAATTCTGCAAAGCTCTCGATTTTCTTCCTCAGATATGCAAGGGGCAATTAAATTCTCCAGGTCTCTGGGAACTTGAGGATTCGATACAAAGTCTTAAAATTTTCCTCAAAATAACTCTAAATTCAGACCTGTTATTTATCCAGGATCCGTCCTCCAATTTGATTTCCTCAATACGATTCCTTCTCCTTCGAACAAGAGTGGAAAGGTGAAAGAATCTCGAGTTTCTCCTAGTTGAATGACAATTTTGATCCAATTTGAATCTGAATGGATGTTCATTTCATAGAAACGGATGGGCCAGGGTGAATTAGCCCAAATAATTTAGGATATTGAGCAACCAATGAACAGATGTTCGAGAGACTTTTCTTTTGCTCCACAAAGAATGTAATATTTATCTTTTATAATATGAAACCTTTTTTCTCACAATCCACCTCGTCGGGATGATTTGCCATTCTATTTCCCATGTCAACAAATTCAATCTCTCCATATCAACTTTCAAATTTTAATCACTCCTCGTAATTGCTCTAGTTGAGAATTTACCTAAGGTACTTGGCACCTGGGTCAAGTTGTCCTCATGGGCTTCTTTTTTATTTTTTTGAATGAGGGAACCAACATAGTTAAGTACTTACAGCCACATTCAAGTGTTCCATCTTCCTAATTACCAGACCATCCATATTTGTTTGGCCTACAAATGGTCATCTCACACTTCTAATTGTATCTTCTTTTGTCCCTCTTTTCCCTAACCAAAAGTCCTTGAGCAAAGCATCAATTTTTTTTTCCTCTCTCCCTCTCTCTCTCTCTTTTTGTTGTTGTTGTTGTTGTTGTTGTTGTTGCGAAACTGAGTGTAGACATATATAGTATAGATTGGTGTGGTTGTTAGCTACTATTCTATTAGGATATGTTCTAGAATTATGTAAGTGTCTTGTTAACTATGTTAATGGATGCCATTAGGACATTTGTTAAAGGACCATTCTAAGAAAGTTTTGATGCAATTTTTATATGAAATATAAAAAGCTGCTAAAAAAACCAGTTACTTTTTCTTTCCCTATAAGTAATTTAACTAAATAGGACTACATTCGGTTTATTCAATTTAAAAGATTGAAGAGGGCTAATTCGGTCTTTTCATGTAGTGCCAATGTAGTGGTCACGAGAATCGTATGTGACATTCTTTTCCATCTAAGTTAATTAACAGTCGAATTGATGGTAGGGTGTAGAGTTAAACATGGGTTATAGTTTAGTATAGTAATCGGGCATTCTAAAAACTAGCCGCTAACCCGTGCGATACACAGGAAAGGTATTGAGTACAATATATAATTTAATCTTGGTTTATTTTACTACAACACCAAAATTAAATTTGTAAGCTAAAACATTAGTTAACAGCCATACCTTTCAGACATTTATTAAACTACATATATTATTTCTCAAAAAAAAAAAAAACTATATATATATATATATATATATTATCATTATTATTATCAACTTAAAAATATTTAAATATATGATAGCAACATGCATGCTTCAATATAATGTCCAACGCTGAAAACAACTTCAAAAAAAAATTCAATCAAACAGTTTGATGAATAAATATATTACAATCTATGATATAAGCCAAGAAATAGCACATGAAATAAAATTTGAAACCAATATGAACAAAACCCACGTCAAAGGAAACCATTATTATCATTAAAGAATACGACGCACTAAAGTCATGAAAAACATAGGATTCTTTATAAAAAAGAAGCATCTTTACAGATTTTGAATAAGATGACACATACTCACACAAACTATTAAAGAAAGAATCAAAGATCATACACAACACGTAAATATGCTATGAAAGTAAAAATACGGAAAAAAAAAAAGATAAACGCGTACGCACGATTAAAGAAAAAATATGGAAAAAAAAAGTTAGGAATAGAAATATAAGATAAAGGTCATTGAAATCTTCTAGAGAGTTTTAGATAATGGAAAAAATAACACAAAAGTTAAGATGTTAAAACTTCTAAAAAGCAAAAAAAAAAAAAAAAAAATTCAGAATATTCAAAGCTTTTTTTTTGTTTTTTGATATCGAAGATTCAAAGCTTCAAAAGTATTGAAATATATATATATATATATATATATAATTACCTAGAAAGCACCGACGCGGCTCCAAGGTCGCCGCACCGGAGTTCGACGCGGCCCGACGCGGTGTCCGGCGTCCTACTCGCCGACTCTCCCTTTTTTTTTTTTGGATTCGCCCCGATTCGCTCCGACTTGGCTAGATTTGAGACGATTCACGCCGATCGGGCTAAAACGGGCTGATTCTGGCCGAAATGGAATCCGATACGGCCTATACAGCCACCGAAACATGCCGATACGGCCGATTCCGGCCAAAACGGCCATCGAAACAGGCCAATACGGCTGATTCCGGCCGAAACAGCCGCCGAAACAGGACGAAATGGGCAGTGGCTGCCATTCCTCTGCTTCATGTGGCCTTGTGAGAGGGAAAAAAAAAAAAAAAAGAAGGAAGAAGAAGATGAGAAGACACACACAAAAAAAAAAAAAGATGGAAGAAGAATAAATGTAAGTAACAAAAGTCAAATATTTAATGTGGGTGGATTTGGGAATTGAAAAATGAGTAAAGGAACCTTCTTGAAATGTGGTTTTTTGTTTACAATTACCAAAAATATTGATTTTATTAAAAACAAATCATAAATAATTATTTTTTAATAATAAATTCTACCATTTATTTGATTTTTTATATATAAAAATATTAAATTTACTATATAAAAATATTTTTAATAATTTTTTAATCGCCGAGTTCCGCCGCACCCACACCCACCTTTTTCAAAACTTGCCGAGTCCCGCACCCGCACCCGCACCCGAGTCTCAAAACGCACCCGTGCTTCATAGATAATTACACAATAGAAAAATACAATAAAAAGAAAGATTACCCTCAAAAGAACAATCCATGATTATAACTTTTCTACTATTGAAATATGACTCAATAACTTGAATAAAAAAACTTAAAATTTTTTTTTTTGTAAAAACAAAAACCTCACTATAAAGAGAGAGTATGAAGAATGAACTAAAATTTTAGGTTTTTTGTCTAAAGAAATATAAAGTGAAATTTATTTGGAATGATGTAAAATTCATAACTACCCATTGGAATGATGAACTGAACAACAATAGTGGTAAAAATAGTACTGAAACAGTTTTCTTAAGCGGCCAAATGAATAGGTACATTTTTTTGTGATGGTGTTCATCTGTAACAAAACATGGAACGCATAGTGAACAAATCATCATATGTTGTTCAAAACAACTAAAGGCAATAACTAATGCAGATACCAACAAAAAAGGACAACAACTTAAAAAAGAGTATGCTTTTTAAAGATAAATAGAATCTAGACAACAATAAAGACACTTCTTCAACGTGATTAACTTTAAAACATGAAAGAAGTGTAAAAAGCCCAATTATGTAAACAATCATAAAAATCTCAAAAACATAAACACATAAATCCATTACTAATGTCCAGGTTCCAAAAGCGACACTATTTTTAAAGCCTTTTATATTGTAAATTAGAGATAAAAGAAGGAAAGGCATACCTTAGGAGGCTTGACGCCTATATCCTCATGTCGTTCAACTGCCTCTTAATCAAACCTTAGGAGCCATCTCACCCATGATTAATCAAACTGTAGGGCAGTCTCAACCTTCATTGCAGACAACATTAGATTAATCAAACCTAAATAACCAAATCTAAATCTTATTTTAACACCTAAGTTTTTGTCTATTTAAAATACCTTTACCAGTTGCGGTTCGGTTCCAACAATATGAGGGTGGTGGGCTGCAGCCATGGATTTCTCTCTTTCTTCTCGATGACATACAATGACTAGATACGGAAAGTTTGCAAGAGGATTTGGAGAAATTGTTTCATAGTTACCCACTGGGAATAAAAGACAGAGAGAAGGAGAGAGGAGAGTAGAGAGATAAGAAAATAAGTGTTTATTTGATCTTTTGTAACTGCTACCCAAGAGAAATTGTTTCACAGTTACCCACTGAACCGGTTTGCTTAAGTGGTCAAATGAGAAGATACAATGTTTTGGATTTTCTAAAATGTAGACGTGTCAGTAATTTATGTAACCATGTGGCGCAATGAGGAATGGTCAATAAAAAGTCAAATGTTTCGACTATTAGTTATTATATAGATATAGATATAGATTATATAGATTTAGGGTAGTAAATGTAAACGGGGTATAATTCAGGGTGATAAAATGTAATTTTCCTTTAAAAAAAAAAAATTTGCATTACCAAACAATCATTTTATCTTTTTTATATAACCACTTTAACAATGCATTATATATCCCATTCTTTATTTTATAGTTCATCCAATTAAAATAATGTATTTTCTACTCACACCATCACACCACTTCTACTCACACCATCACACCAACAACAGTAACTAAACCCAAAATATCATCATCTCATGGCCAAATCCACCACTGCCCCAAAATCCAAAGCCAAATCCACCTTTGACCTAGCAACAACCCACATTGACACTGATGATCCTTTCTAGTCACGACAACCACCAAAATCGTTGCCACCAAAACCTAAAATGAAACCCAACAACATCAACATTGATGATCCACACCAACCACTACGACCATCACAACAATCTAGATCTAAGAGGTGGAGCCTATAAAGTGAGGAAGAGGAAGGAGGAAGGAGAGTACGAGAATGGACGATTATGAATGATTATTTATCATATAAAATGAATTTATATTTATTTTGTAAAACCTAATGAAAATGCTCTTATAACAATATATGCTTAAAACATTTATTTATTTATTTTAATAAAAATAATCATTCAATATGAAATTTTTACATCATGATCCACTCATATATGGAAGATGAGTAATTTTTTGAATATTATAAATGAAATTAAATTTGTCATTTTACATAAAAACGTCATGGCTAATGGGTGTGGTTGCCTTAGCTTTAATAAGGCTTCATTCGTTTGTTTATTTATTTATTTTTTCTTTACTTTTTCTTGTTGTGTTTTACTTTTTACTAAAGTCTTTATCATGGTTTCTTCGTACGTTGATCCCGAAAGGAAACCTAGTTCTCCAATTCTCCTCTTCTACCCAATCAAAATAGGCATCAATCCTTCTTTTTCCTTGCATCTCGATTCCTTGTCTATTCTTTCCTTGGAACCAATCACTTGCGCACATACGGTTTCATGTGTAAAGTGCCGTGACATTGTTGTGGAGGACATTCCTATTGATTACCCTATAAATAATGCAAATTAGGTTGTAGTTTTTAAGAAAGTGATTTCTAGACAATAAACACCAAAATCTGAAGTCATGGAGGAAACCAAGCTCATCGATGACCTCAGTATGTTCTCTTTCCCTTTCTAAGATTATTAGTTTACTCTATTATTTTTGTTTCTTATTTATTTATTTAATTTAAATATTCACAATAAAAGAATATCAAGATTTTCATACTCCCTAAACCCCGTGCAAACACATCAAACAAATGGATATTATTTCAAATCTTGCACTTGAGAAAAAAAAGGGAATGATATCTCAACTACAGCACTTCGTTTGTTTCGACACCAAATTTTTCCTAGATTTTTATACAGTAATTAAAAAAAAAATTAATACACCAATTAAAAACGTTTAATGCAGAACAAAAATCAACTTAAACACAAGCACAATCAAAATAAAATTATTACAAATTAAAATAATAAGCACAATAAGTGTGCTACAAAAAAAAAAAAAAAAAAAAAAACTAAAATAATGAAGAAAAACTAACAACTAAAAAGAAACTACTATCGACCTTTTTTTTTCCCAATAAAGAAAGAAAGGAAAAAAAAAAAAAAACTATTTGAAAGTTGTTTTTGAGAAAATTTTAAAGTTTTGAAGGCGGTTGCCCATAATTTTGAGGCATATCATGGTTATTTGAATGTTTTGAAGAGCTACCATTTTCATCATTTCAATATTTTTTAGTTGGTGGTTTTAAGGACATTTCAATAATATTAGACGTCTTAAAGATATTTTGGTCTTTAAAATTTTGAGGGTATTTTTATCACATTAGATATTTCCATGGATTTTTGGCCATTTTAGAACTTATGAGAGCATTTTGATCATTATAGAGGTTTTAGGTGAGGGTTTAAGGGTATTTTGGTCGTCTTGAAAATGTTGGGAATGCTTTGAGAGTATTTTTGTTACTTTAGAGGTTTTTCTAAGATATTTTGGTCATTATAGAGGTTTTGTGTGCATTTCAAACATTATAAATGTTTTAGGCAAGGTTTTGAGTATACTTTGGTCATCTTAGAAATTTGAGGCCATTTCTATCATTTTGGAGGTTATTATGGGGCTTTTTTATTTATTAATTATTTTAAGGGTTTTATAAGATATTTCAGTCATTTCAAGTTTTAGGGGTATATTGATTATTTACAAATTTTTGAAGTATTTCTCAATTTGGATGCTTTCATGGTGTTTTGGTCATTTTGAAGATTTCAAGATGTTCTCTTAAGATATAAGAGGCGTTTTAGATTCATGAGAAAAGGAAGTTCTATTCTCCTAAGGCTGAAAACGTTTTCAGCTCCTTTTGGCATGTAAAACATTTTCAGCATTATCAACCTTAAAGATAGTGTATTTCTTGATCACCAAGAAATTATTTTTGTTTAATCAAGTTTCTCAACTGAAATTCTCAACCACCTCAAATGTCCAAAAATGAGGAAAAATTTTCTTTTTCCTTTTTTGTTTGTTTGTTTGTTTTTGCTAAAACAAATGGGATTTACATTTGATACATTTTCTTTGTAGAGTATGTCTATGCTTGTACAATTATTAATCAAGATTTCCATCCCCTAATTTTCTTTAATATGTGGAGTTAATATGGCTTATTAATGAAAACGGTTCAATTTGATTTACTAAATATTTTGTATATATGTATTGCACCGCATATAAATATTGTGGGGGCATTTTTTGCCTCAAGACCAAGTGTTGTACTTGTAATCATTTTTGGTTTAGAGTCCCACATTGGAAAGATTGCCTTCCTCTTTCTACCTTATAAGGGATGAGCCAATGGTATTAGAGTACTACTAGTTTGGTTAACCAAGCTAATGAGCCAATGGTACCACAAATATAAATATTTGAGGCAAAAAATGCCCCCACAAATATAAATATTTATATTTGGTATGACTCTTCCTTCATGCTATATTATTTAATATTAATATTTTAAATTATCACCTTTAGATTACAAGTTTTCTTGTTTCTCAAAAAAAAAAAAAAATCACAAATTTTCTTTATTATTAACAAACATGTCAAATTTTGTTTTGATCGATCAATGTTATTTACAGTTTAATAACGTATTATATGTATAATTTTAAAGTCCAAAAAACTTAACATCTAAATTTTACAAACATGGATAGACTAAGAGGACAACAGAATAAATAATTTAAAATATTAGAGACGTAATAAGTGGTGGCTCCAGGAATTTTTTTTCAGAATGGTCATTAAAAAACTTAAATTAATAAAAATTTTAATAAAAATAAAACTTGAATATGTTAACATAAAAAAAAAAAAAAAAAAAAAAAAAAAAACACGCGCCCAAATACATAAAGTTTCAAAATTTTCTTCACAAGTTTTCATATTTTGAAATTATTATATGATATGATAACTTCATTATCAATGTTATTAACTACATCTATTTCAATGTACACAATTAAGCAATTATTAAACTACTAATGTCTCATTTAATTACCAACATATTCCCTAAACAAGTAACAATATAAACAAAATGTATTATCTTTTTGAAAAAATATATCACATAAATCCAACAAATTCGGTTAAAGACTAAATCAAGTATTAATAGACTAACTATTTGAAAAGTGTGCATTTTTAAATAAAAAAATAGCAATCTTAAAATATGCCATTTGAAAACACAATTTAAAAAATTACAATTAAACATTTGATTTGGGCGTTTAGGCTAATTTGTTTGTTTGGGCAATTTTTGGGAAGTATTACGTCCACAACATTTTTGCAAAACTTACACAACAAAGCCTAGGTGGTAAGTTTTTACTAGTTCTAATTTGAACATACCAATGAAATTTTTTTTTTTTTTGTCCATCAGTAGCAACCTACTACTTAGGATTTGTTACAAAAGTGTTGTAAAAATGTTGTGAACATAATATTTCTCGCAATTTTTTAGAGAGGTAGAATTTAATTTTTAATGGGCTCAAATTGTTATTTAAGGTGTTTAAGCTTTTTTTAGGGTGGTCAAGTTATTTTTAGGGGTGAGGTTTGGGTCCAGTGTCCAGTTGCATTGGATCCATTGAGATTATAACACATGTTCACTTTTAAATACATGTTACCATCTTAACGGGTCCAATGCATGTAGATATTTCTCACAATTTTTTGGAGAGGTAGAATTTAATTTTTAATGGGCTCAAATTGTTATTTAAGGTGTTTAAGCTTTTTTTAGGGTGGTCAAGTTTTTTTTTTTTTTGGTGAGATTTGGGTTCAGTGTCCAATTGCATTGGATTCGTTGAGATTATAATACGTGTCCACTTTTGAATACATGTCACCATCTTAATGAGTCCAGTGCACTACATGCACTAGACCTAAACCTCACCATTTTTTTAAGGTGGCCAACAACCCATATTAATTGAAAAATCAATTTTTTAAAGGTACATTAAAAAAATATTCAAGTCAAGGTAGTCATGTGACCACTCTGAACTACACTTGATGCCGCCCCTAGGGGTAATATGTCTTCAGTCATTGATTTTGTGTTTATAAAACTTTTATCATTTTTTTTTCTTAATTTTTTCTTTTTTGTTTACAATTCGTGATTAATGGTAAAATCGCTTTCTTATCTATGTGATTAATTTTATAAGCAATTTGATAGGAGTCTTGGTGGCCCTGAGAATATGAATTAAGTGGAATAATGAAAATACAAAGTGTGCCTTTGGATGAGCTTAATTCATCAATTTATTCATTTCAAAAAACAAATTCATCAATATATTTAACTTCTTTTTTTGAGGAGATCAATATATTTAACTTAGTTTGTTTATTTGTAAAAATTAAATTAAATCTTGAAAAATATGATATTTGAAAAGCCATACGTTCTATTTTAGGATGAAAACAATAACATGTCATAAATTAAATTCATCAATATATTGTTTATTCATTTCTCAAAAAAAAAAAGTTTCATTGCCCTTAATGTATTTTGTTAAATATTTCTTTGACCAATGATTATGCTTTAGCACTGCTTGATTGAAACTGTTACCATACTTGAGCCATATCTGACTGCCCAATTGTTATTAGACAGTGTATTTAAATATTCCTAATGTATTGCAGCAATCAAAAGAACAAAAAGACATTTTCGTCCAGCGCATTACTTACTTAAAATACAGTCATACTCTTTACTATGTGGTACTGGGGTGGAAAAGTATGACTGGTGTTTTTGAAGCCAGTGGACACAAATGGTGGGCTCTAATATTGTTCTAATTCTTTGTTTTTTCTATTCAAATATAAATGTTTATTTCTAATGTAGTCAGCTTTATTTTGCAGGAGGTTGTCTATTTATCCAAAAGGAAACGAGAAAATGAATGGAAGTGGTCTCATATAAATTTACTTGGCAATTGTTGACACCGAAAAGTACACTTTTGGCTGGGAAATTTATGTCAGTTTCAAATTGTTCCTGTTCGATCAAATACGAGACAAGTTCTTGACCATTCAAGGTTTGCTCTCTCATAGTGTGTGTATATATATATATATATATATATATAAACATGCATATTCTTCTTTCATGATTGTATTTTGGTATAAGTTGTTAAATTACCGATTTTCTAAAATACTTAAGCTATTAGAAGATGATAAATTTATTAACTTGTTGGACACTTGAGCTACTATTGAGTAGGGTCTCAACATGTGAAAATTTAAATAGAATGTGAGAAGGTCACTGGAAAAATTTAAACTCAGGACTTTTTATTCTGATACTATGTTAAATTTTCAATTCTCTCAAAAACTAATCTAACATATCTTTTTTTGTGTGTGTAGATGTTGATGGGTTAATTAGAAGATTCCATGATATCAAAGACTGAATGGGGCTTTCACAAATTTCTATCCCTTAAATCTTTTGAAGATCTTTCTCAAGGATATCTTGTCAATGATTGTTGCGTATTTGGTGCTGAGCTTTTTGTTCATGAACGCAATGCCAAACGGGAGTTTCTTACTATGATAAAAGAGCCCCTTAACCGTACTATGACTTGGAAGATCGAAAACTTTTCATCACTAGATAAAGTGACATATTATTCTCGAATATTTCAAGTTGGCGATGTGAAATGGTATTAATTTTTTTTATTATTTTTTTTATAGGTATTATTATAAGTTGGACTTTTATTGTTGTAAAAAAAAAAGGAAAGTTTCTTTTTTGAAACTTAGAACCTATTGTTTTTAACTCTTTTTATTGAATCCATGCAGGAAGTTAATGATTTACCCCAAAGGAATTTATAATGGAGAAATGAAAGTGATATCTCTCTTCCTCTTATGTTGTGATTGTGGTGATTGTGCTCTACCTGAGCACAAATTTTTTGCAGAATTCAAGATACGTATAAAGGACCAAATTAACAATGAAAATCACGTGGAAAAAACAGGTATGTATGCTTATATGTGTGTGTGCGCACACACGTGCCTCCCATTCTCTTTCACCTTGTTTTGTTCCTGTGTAAGTTTTGTCTCAATTTTTTTGTTTTGTTTTGTTTCTTACAGGAAAACATTGGTTCACTACCTCTTCGAATGAATGGGGTTTCTCACACTTTATGCCTCTTAAGGATCTCCTAGATGCATCCAAGGGACTTCTTATGAATGATTCTTTAATTGTAGAACGAGAAATAAAAGTTATGTCTAATGTTAAGTGATTCCCTAAAATGGTTGTCTAAGAAATTATAGCAAAAACTATACTTTAAATATTGTAAAAATACTTCTTTATCCCGGAATTGCATTTGGGGAGGTTATGGGATTATTTTATTATTGTAATTGCAAAGATGTCAATATTAAAAAAGTTTAAATTTGTCTTCTTTATTTTGAAGCTTGTGTGTGCGCTCACACATGCGCTTTATATACATAAATACACATAGGTATGTATATATATATATGTGTGTGTGTGTGTGTGCGCGCATATATATATATATATATATATTATGTAATTATGTATGTATGCATACATGTATGTATGTATGCTCTAAATCATCTTAGTAGTACGTAATAACTAATAAGTGTGTATTTACAAAAGTTAAGTTCATCTTTCATATGATATAATTTTATTTCAATGTAATACTATTTCATAAGTTATTATAGATTTAATATTTTATCATTATCATAATTGGTATACGCTTTGACTCAAGTTATACCCGGTATTAATTTTGTTAAAATTAAATCTCTTAGTATCTTTATATTAAATTTTAAAATCAAATAGTCTTTCAATATTTATCATACACATGAAAATTTATATCAATCAAATGTGTTTTACTATTCAATCAATAAATTATGCAATAATTCAATAAAAAATTAATCAATAATACATTTTTATATCGCAAAAAATATAAAACCCGAACTATATATGTGCATTTTTAAACCTCTTCAACACAACCAGATTAACCTAGTGATTAACTTAGTTAAATTATGCAAATCTAGGTTAACACATATAAATCATATCATTGAACAGTGCAGAAAATAAATAACATAATAATATGATAACCTAGGAAAACCAAACCGGTAAAAAACCTGGGGAGGATTTAACTTAGCTATCTTCAAGGTAAAACAGGTCCACTATGAAAGAATTGAAGTTTACACAATAGCAACTTAGACCACTAACATCCTATTACTACCTCGAGTAGGAAACTTACTATCACGATCACGTGAAAGCTCTGAGTTTACGGACTACTTTTTTCTTGGATTCACAGCAACCACAAGTACTCCCACTTATGTTTTTCTTTAAGCTCTTTATGCAGCAACTGAAACGATCATCATGCTCTTGACATAATCTTGATTCTTGATAACCCTAAGTATATGTGAAGGCAAACATCTCGAGATCTCACAAGAGATTCACATACATAGCATAAACAACTACTACAAAACGTGGCTAGGGTTTTTCCTTTTATACTTAAGGCAAAACATAAAACCCTACACGTCATACTGGCTTGGGCTGAGTTGGAAAATTCTACAGAAAAACAATTTGCACGAGCTTCGATCGATCGAGTCTAATTTTCGATCGATCGAGCCTTACAGATTTATATAGTAAATCCTGCAGTACACTTGATTCCAACTTTACAAATAAATACACTTTGAGCAGCCTAATTCTAGACTCTAAGTTTTGATCATGGTTTGCCAACATAATACAAATTGAAGTTCTAACACATTAGTTCCTAAAAGTCTTAGAACCTAACAAACTCTCCCTTTGGCAATTCATGATAAAACACAAAATAAACAAAATGCTCAAAGTTTACAAAAAAACAGCCCATTACAATAACATTGCCTAACAAAAACAAATTCAACCTAACTACTATCTATCAGTTGCAAGTGTAGACAACAGCACGACTGAATCAACTTATATATTCCTGTAACACTTAACAAACACATAAACGCATGTGTGGAAAATATAAGTAAAACAGAATAAATTCTTGATTTCACATAACATAAACTACAAGACATATATCATGAATAACCTCATAAATATAAATCAATAAACAATGTAGCATAATGTGAAACAAGAAACAGAAATAAAAACAAGATGTCTCCCCCTATCATATACAACTCATAAAAAATAAAGACATAAAAAATAGATACATCATGAGCCAAAATAAGTACAAAGTGAAGCACCTAGATACAATCTACTGCTCCAAAACTCCAAAACAAAAAAAAAAAAAAAAAAAAAAAAAAATCTTCCCCTGTCTCCATCCATATGTACTCCACCTTTTTGTGACGAATTGCCAAAGGACAATCACTCATCGTCAAAAGGAGGTGGTGGAGGTGATCGTCTAATGCTCGCCAAATCTGCTCTTAAGGCCTGAAGCTCGGTAAGCACGTCCACCAAAAGCTAACCATGAGCTGCCTGAACGGTCATGACAGTGTCCAAAGAACGACGAATGCCAGAAACATCCGAAGCAGAAGGTGGAGGAGCAGCAGTGGTAGGATCAACATATGCATTTGCAGTCGAATCACCTAAAGAAGGAGGAGAAGGAGGAGGAGGTGCACCAGAAGAAGACTCTACTCTAGGGTGTTTAGAGCTACCTCGCATCTGAGTAGCCCTCTGCCTAAGGAAGGTGGCAGCTATGGGAGCTATGATATGTACGGGCTTAGAAGCAGGAAAATCCTCTAATCCTAAATGCAACAAAATACAATGAATAAAAACAGGAAAGAAGAGACCATGTGCAGTAGAACTACTCCTATGAACCTTAACCAAGGAACGAATGAAAAGATGAGGAAAACTCATAGGATCAGCGTCAGTGACAAGAGCATACAAAAATGCACATCTCTCGATAGGAATAGTATGCAAATGAGAGATGGGCCAGATAGAATGGCAAAAAATCGGGAAAAAGAGATAATAAGTCTCGGTCAACTCGTGAGAGGTGATCCAAGGATCAGAACCCCACTAGATAGAAGATCCAGTAAGATATGACATAATGTCATCTATGGAAGGAGACTCATTATAAGGATATACGGGATGCTGGACCTTGGGCACCCTAAGAGCAGAGGCCAATACTGTAGGAGTAATGGTGTACTCTTTACCCCTTATCCAACTTCTCACAAATTAAGTCTTGGAATCATTGGAGTGAATAGAGAGGTTCGAGTAGAACCCTCTAATCAAGGTAGTCGGAGGAGGATGGTCAATATCCAACAAAGGCAATCAGCTCCTACACTCAAAGTTTCTCCTAATCTCTGAATCAAGCTCATCTAAAACTACCTTACGCTTAGCCCACACATTCCTAAGAATGTTCAGCTTCTTATAAATTTCTTGGTTTTTCTCACTCAGAAAGCTCTCACTATCAAAAGAAGGAGTAGAAGAAGAGTGGAGGTCCTATGGGCTCTAGTTTTCCTAACCATGATGCTAAAGAGCAGAAAGGATAGATAGAAAAGATATAAAAGACAAAACAAAAGAAAACCCCAAGGGCAGACTGCATCAGACACAGTTAGAGCAAAAACAATATAGGAAATAACAATCTATATGATGTATGAACAATATCAACACATGATGCATGCTTTAATGCAGTGAGAATGGTTCAATTGTACTTTAAAAACACAGAATTTGGTTTGAGCATAGAGTTTATATAAAAGAAAACCCCAAATTTTGAAAACCCACTTTCAAAAATCCCAACAAATTAACCAATTGATCATTACACAAGGTAGATAATAGAACATTATGACCAAATCAATCAATCAAACAAGCTAATTTCATCAATTAATGTTCAATTGAAAAAAAACCCCCAATTCGGGTAGTTTCAAGCCCTAGAAAATCCAATTTTTCCCAATTCATCAAATTGATCAAATTAATCAACAAAGATCAGTTTATTATCATCCAACAACAAAGACCCATTGATTAATTTTGAAAGAAAAGATTGAAAGCAACAAAAACCCCAAATTTTCATAGGTTCACATTTCTCCCTAAAATGCAAGAAAAAATGCATGAAACATGAAAATAATTGAAAAAGGAAGGGTAAAAGGGTCTTACTGGTGTATGACAAAAAAAAACCCTTGAAAGAAATTGAGGGAAAACGACAAAAAATTCGTTTTGAATCTAGACCGGTCGAAGAGAGAGTGAAAATGCCCTTTGAAAATTTTTGAATAGTGAAGAACCCGTGAAAAACTTAAGTTTTAAAAAAAACTCTTTGAACAATTTTTGATTGATCAAAAAATAGATTCGATCAATCGAAAATTACATTCGATCGATCCAACAGCAATCGAGCATCGATCGAGACAGGCAGATTCAAACCAAATTTTTAATCGCAATTTCGATCGGTCGAGCAATAGGTTCGATTAATCAAAAATCTGGAAAAATCAAAATTTTGAAAAATTGAGCATTTTAATGCAGAAACTTCTCAAAGCACAATATTTTATGAATAAAATGCATGAGTATGAGATGAAAAGTGTAAGGTTGAATTTATTCAATCTTTTTGTTGGCTTTATTTTGTGCCAAATTTGCTTGTAATTCAGCATTTAGAAACCCTGTATTTAGGTGGGAATCATGTAAAGGTAGTATGTGTGAGAGTGTGAAAAAAAGCTCAAGAGTGTGCACTTAAGAAGGGCCTCACGACTAGATCTCATGATTGGCGAGTCGCCAAAGATGGCACACGTGTGAAGCATGCAGGGGAGCTGAAGAGTCACGCTAGCTGTTGCACTACAAGACAAAGCTTCCAATCTGGCCAAGCCGTTAGCTTGCGACTCGTTTCAGTCACGAGCTCGAGTAGCCAGAACACCCTGTTTGTTACAAAACTAACTCTTCGCATTCCATACACACCCTACTATATATAGACCCTTATACCCACGTATTGTAGAGATCTTCTAGTGAGAATTTTGAGAGAGAAACCCTAGAGAATAACAAGATTGACTCATTCACAATCTTCATATTTTGATTCTCCAAATTCCACTACTCTCACCCTCTCCATTGATACATCATTGAGAGGTACATTAGCCAAATCCTTATCTCATCATACCCATATTTGTGAGAGACTCTTTGGTGCTAGGGAAGTAGTTAAGAAAGGACCAATTCATTTTGGTTGATGCAATGGGCGATTGTGGGATCTGGTAAGCTAGAGAAGACAAGGTTCGGTGTAACCCTATTGGAGCAAGAAGCTTGAAGGGCTTAGGTGCACTGGATAGATTAGGCTTGAAGGGTCTTCTGCTATTCATGTATCTCAACTTTATTCTCTAGTGGATTATTGACCGCTTGGAGGGCGGCAAAGAGGTTTTACGCCTAGGACTTTGGTTTCCTCTTCGATAACACATCGCTGTGTTGTCTTTGTGTTTGCATCTCTCTTCCCTTAATCTTTGTCTTTTAATTACTGTTGTAGTTGTGATTAATTTCGATTTAGATTGTTTTACCAATTCTATTCTAGCTTATTTTCATATTCCGCATATACATTGTTTGATAATAAGTTTGTGTTGGTAATTTGTAAATTGAGGGTTTAAACGTTCATAGGTGTTTTACACACATTTTGAACAATCAAAAAGTAATTCAAAAACCCTTGAGTTTAACCCAGATCTTCCAAAAACAAAATTTTCAATCAAATTGTCCTCAAATCTCAAACATTGAACACATTTTGCATTAAGATCAAGAAACTTTTAATCTTGGATGGCCATAACAAGATCGCACACAATATAATGCACCAAGTTTAGCAAAGAGTAACTTGTGTAGTGTGTGTAACTAGCAAGAACATGAGATACACGTGAGGTGATAAGTAAATAGTGATCAATCACGCTTTCTAAAAAATTCATCACATAAGTTTGAAAGAGACTACCACTTAAAGAGTTACATCATATAAATCTCACATCTTCTAGAATAAAAGCTTGCAATCATGTAAGTTTCTTGATTTGCCTCATAATGTACACACTAATTTTATTTGATTTTAAACTTATTAAAACAGTCAGGATAGTGTACACACCAATTTTATTTGATTGTGAAGTTATTATAGCCCAATAATGTACACACCAATTTTAGCATTTAATTCGAGGCTACATCTTATGTTCTTTTTGTGCATGTGTTACACTTTTTCGAGTATAAAATCTTATGATATGCACTAAGGTGTTCATGATTGGCTAGTAAACAGTGGTGAGATTGTTATTTATGCATTTCTCAATAAGTTTAAGTCCAACAAACAAAAGCATGTGACTTCAAGATCAAGACAAAGTGATCAAAAACTATAAACATCTTCCTACACAACATGCACTACAAAGCTCAAACTAGTAAAGCGCAATAAATAAGTTCATCCAAGCTAAACAAGGTACATAAATATGTTATGTAAAGATGATATGGCCAACCTTGATTTCAAATCCATGAAAATAATGCAAAACACATTTTACTTCTCTTTTCCCTTTTTTTTATTTTTATTTTATTTTATTATTATTTATTTTTGAAAAGAAATAACAAAAACAACTTAGAATGAAATGCATGAATGTTATGCAATGCAAATCCTAGAAAAACAAAGAAAACAAAAAAACAATCAAAGAAGAATGGTCACAAAGAGTAGAGCGATGAAGCACAAAGACCATGTCAGAAAGACTCAATTAGATCGAGCCTTTTGCATCCAAAACATTTTAGATGCAACTCTTGCATTGGAGTTATTATTCATATTAGAATGTTGAGCAACTCTAGGATTGGAATAAAGGTTTAAAGCCTTTATCAACTCACCAATAAGTACCATAGAATCTTATGCTTGAGGCACAAGTACTTTTGGTTTATTTGCTCGCTTAGTAGCTTACAATTTGAAACAGTTTGGCTGAATGTGCCTAGAATTTCTACAAAAATGACAAACTCAAGTAGGCCTATCATGCAACTTACCCTTAGGAGGGTTAGGAGTCTTAGGTTTAGACTCTTGAAGATCAATCCTAATCTTTCTAGGAGGTGTAACTTCTGCCGGTTTGACAATCTCACTCATGGGAGGCTCAAAAGAAGAAAGAAAATTTATAGAATGAGTTTTACGCACATAGATACTTTCTACAAAATCTAAACCAGTTTTGTCTGAGGGAGAATTTTGAACACTCAGCATGTGATCAAGTTTAGAACTAGCAAACCTATTTGTTTGTTCTCTAGCAACAGATAATTCAAGTTCCAAATTCTTAACTTTATCAAGCAAAAGTATGTTCACAGTTTTCACATTATTTAACAATTCATTAGCATCAAACAGTTTCAAAAGCAAATTTTTCTTATCAAGTTCAAGAGATGCAATTTTTTTAAACCTAAATCAACACTCATAGCATCTTTTACAACAACTTTGCAAAGCTTATTGTAGGCTTCTTGCAAATCTGCATTCTCAGAGAGTTCCCCATCAGAAGGGTTCTCTTCAACAGTAATAATTTCATCAACTATAGCAGTAGCTGTGAAAGCAATGAAATTTCCATCCTCATCACTACAAGACTCATTGTCAGAAATTTCATCATCACTAAGGGTTACAACCATAACCTTACCCTTAGGCCTCAAGAGTGTAGGACATTCTGATTTCACATGACCCTACCCTTGACAACCAAAACATTGTTGACCCATAGAATTATTAGAAGGTTGACCTACTCTCTCTTTAGGTTTTTCAATGTTATTCACCTTAGTGGGATCATTCCTTCTAAAATTTCTAGGTTCAACATTGTTTTTACCTCTTGCCATTTTGTTGTTGTTCCTAAGAAAGTTTCTAAAGTTCTTGGCAAGATAGGCAATCTCTGTAGTAGAGAACTCATCATCAAATCCATTCACATCAACATCATCAACAGACTTAAGAGCCATTGATTTGGATTTGCTTGTCTTAGGTAGGTCTAACTCATAGGATTAAAGAGATCCTACAAGTTCATCAACAGGGATAGAGTCCACGTCTTGACTTCAGTGATGGTAGTCACTTTGGATCTAAAGTCCTCAGTCAAAGATCTAAGAATCTTCCTAACAATTTTATTTTGATCATATAGATTTCACCCAAATTATAAGCAGAGTTAACAATATCATTCAGCTTAGCATATAATTTATCAAAACTTTCATCATCAGACATTCTAATACTTTCAAACCTAGTAGTTAACTGCTGCAATTTGTTAATCTTAACTGCCTTTGTGCCTTCATGCACAGTTTGGAGAATATTCCAAGCAATATGAGCAACCTCAACATTAGAGATTCTCCTGAATTCCTCCATAGAAATAGCATTAAAAATAGTATTCATGACTTTGCTATTAAAAGCGGTTGCTTCTTTCTGAGAAGTTTGCCATTCACTAACAGGAGTAGTGGGCTTCTACCATCCGTATTTAACGGAATTCCAAACTCTCTCATCAATAGATTTCAAGAATACTTTCATCCTTATTTTCCAATAAGAATAATTATTCCTATCAAAGTGAGGTGGGATAACAAGAGAGTGACCATTTTTCATGACAACAGGGGTCAAGGATTAACTCTTAGATCAAAGGATCCAAACACTAGAGCTAACCCGCTCTAATACCACTTGTGCATTTTTAGACCTCTTAAACACAACCAGATTAGCCTAGTTATTTAGCCAAGTGATTAACTTAGGTAAATTATGTAAATTTAGGTTAACACATATAAATCATATCATTGAATAGTGTGGAAAATAAATAATACAACGATATGATAACCTAGGAAAACCAAACCGGTAAAATACCTAGGGAGGATTTAACCTAGTTATCCTCAATGTAAAATAGATCCACTATGAAAGAATTGGAATTCATACGATAGTGACTTAGACTACTAACATCCTATTGCTACCTTGAGTAGGAAACTTACTACCACAACCACGTGACAGCTCCGAGTCTACGGACTATTTCTTTCTTGAATTCACAACAACCACAAGAACTCCCACTTGTGTTTTTCTTTAAACTTTTTGTTGAGGACAAATTTTTCACACTTTATGGCTTCATTTCATTGGCGACCCACACCACGTGAACACTATCATGGATTTTGGAAAAATCTCTTATAAAGCCCAAAAGAGCCCATATTTACACAAAAAGGTGTCAAAGCCCATGGTCCAAGCTCATAGCACATCATCTCATTTTTTGGCTCGTGATCCAAGCTCATGAGTCTCATCGAGGGAATTTTGGGAGTCGTGGTTTGGAGGGCCAAGAAGTATGTTCAGTAAAGCTCTAGTGGTTCAAAGTTGATAAAGGAAAGCATATTGCTTGGCATGTTTTCGCCAGTTCCCTGAACTCTGACGGATTGGTGTGCAATAGGTAACATTTGGTAAGCCTCTCATATCACATAACACTTAAAATGATAAAACTCCCCATGCTCTTTACATAAAAATTAATGTTCATCATATAATATAAGTTTAAAAATGTAATTATAGTATTTCATATAAATTATATTATTATCATCTAAATCAATTCCAAGCACGTGGCTAAATATATATTAATATCTCATATCTAGCATTAAAATACTCTCCTTACTCTCCAAGATTTGGTTAAAATACAAAAAGACCATAATTACATCTCTAAAACTTCATCAAATATCAACCAACTAGGCTATTACTTACCAAAATTATATATGGACTAAACACATAATTTTCCAAAAGAGGAAACTTAGCCAAAAACACCAACAGCAGCTCTAGAAAAAGTTGCAAACAACTGCAGCTTCTGCAGAAACAACTTTTGCAGAAGCTGCCACAGCTCCAGCACATTCTGCAGTGGCTCCAACTATGGTACCAAAAATAGAAGGATCTCATAAAGATTATCTTACCTTTTTTAGCCAAACCATTAATTTAATGCCAAATATTTTTTCCTCCAAGCAAAAGATGTCATTCAGATGACATCATTTGACAGCTAACAGTTGTGACACCACCATTAAGTCTCAAACTTTCTTCTTTTGGCCAAAAAACAAAAGACCACTTACTTTGTCAAAGATTTTTCCTTATTTGCTAAGTTTCCCTTCAACTAGTTCTAATCTAGTTACATGCTTGGCTCTATATAAAGAGGACCAAGCCACACACCATGGGGGATCCCTCTCTCACCCCTTATTCTGAAACTTCATTTGGCTACCATATACACATTCTCATACTTCTCCATCTCTCTTACAAAATCTCTCTTCATAGATAACAACACCACACACATATTACAATACCATTACCCATTACCCATCCTTCCCACACTCCATTATTTTGAAGTATCATCATTTTGCTACACAAAAACACATCTCCATCTCTCTCTATTTCTCTTACAATACCTCTCTTCTTAGAAAGCAACATAACCAATGTCATAATACAAGAAACAACTCTAGCAGCAGCCTTTACTACATTTAACCTTCATATTATCTATCTCATACTTCCATATATTTTACAAACACATTCCCACAAAATACCCATACATACTTCTCATACATCTTTAAATTCCATGTCTCACAAAGTATGCATATACAAGATCCATGTCTAACAAAGTATCTACATATAATTCCTATACATATTACAAACACCATATCTCGCAAAATATATATACTTCTTACCATCTCCACACATCCTAAAACATATCAAACACTCTTCCAAGAACACATTACAAAAGCCCTTTCTCATGGAAGACATATGAACATCAATACTAAGGCCTTTCTCTTAAAAGGCACAAAGACTTCATATTAAAGTCATTCTCATTGAAGATATACATTTCTAATACTTAAAGCTATTCTTGTGAAAGGCACAAACTTGTGAAATTAAAAGCCCTTCTTATGAAAGACAATATTACTCATACTTGACTAAAAACTAAAAGAGCGTTACATGGGAAAGATCATTTAAGTGCATGATTAAGTAGACAAACTTAACCAACTGATGCACACGGATGGACATAATTTCTCTCCCTGTAGTTGCACCCATTTTTCCCTATCAAACATGAAATCACCGTGAAAGGATTCACTTCATCATGCTACTGAAATGTTAAGTCTGTTGATGTGATATGGCTAGAGCTGCAAAATATGAAGATAAGTCATTATATTTTTGTCTTCAAATTTATATTATTAAGTATCTTTTATTCATTATCATTATACCACCCGATTAATGTTATTATGCCGTTGGACTCATTTTCTCATGTTGTTGAAATATTAAGTCTGCTGATGTTATACGGTTGGAGCTACAAAATATGAAGGTTATCAGCTCATTAACGCCAAACAGCCTGAGCCACAAATCGTATAAAGAATGAAGTGCTGCTATACAGCTAGAGTCAGAAACATAAAAGATAAGTCAATACTTTTCTCCACCTTTGAAGTTACATTATTAAGTATATGTTAACTCACTATTATCTTACCGTTGGATGCAAGTTACTTTAATATCATCTCACTATTTAATAAACATGATCACACTAATATTTCATTAATGATAATATATATTAATAAATTGATCTACCTTAGTTGGACATATTATTCAAACATATACCACCAATGGACATATATTACTTGGACATAAACCATTGTTGGATGTATATCTTATTAGGACATGGACCATTGCCGGACATTCCTTATTATGTTAAACATGAACCATGAGCGACAGCTAGATATGGACTATTGGACATCACGTAATATACATAATAATGATGTATCAACTTACCATTTAATCAAAACTATCATGCTAAGCATATTTATTTATTTATTTCAAACATTATCATGATTCTAAGACTTTAGGCTTTATTTATTTTGTAGGCTTAAAGATACACCGGAAGCCATTGGTCTATGCGGCCCAATGTCGAATTCTGGGTTGAACTCCCCAAAACAAATCCAGGCTTAGCAAAGTCACACTTCCAGTAGAAGACATGTGGCTACGGGCAAAAAACCGCCCCCGACACTCTTTATGTAGCAACTGAAATGATCATCAAGCTCTTGACATAATCTTGATTCTTGATAACCCTAAGTATATGTGAAGGCAAACACCTCGAGATCTCATAAGAGATTCACATACACAACATAAACAACTACTACAAAACGTGGTTAGGGTTTTTCCTTTTATACTTAAGGCAAAACATAAAACCCTACACGTTATACGGGCTTGGACTAAGTTGGAAAATTCTGCAGAAAAACAATTTGCACAAGCTTCGATCGATCGAGTCTAATTTTCGATTGATCGAGCCCTATAGATTTACATAGTAAATCCTGCAGTACACTCGATTCCAACTTTACAAATAAATACACTTTGAGCAGCCTAATTCTAGACTCTAAGTTTTAATCATGGTTTACCAACATAATACAAATTGAAGTTCTAATACATTAGTTCCTAAAGTCTTAGAACCTAACAATATATATAAATGAGATGATTTTTTATCTTCTTATTTTTTTGAAGAGCTCCACAATATGTATAATTGAACTCCACGATGTATATGGAAGTATATCATTATTGAAAGGGTAAGCCAAATGTCATACCCTAACAAGCAATTTATAGGTAATTGGTTTATTATGGCTACCGAATCAACAATGAAGGAAATTCAGTCTTTAGCTAGCAATTTATATACATAAATACACACATGTATGTATATAAATGTGTGTGTGCATACATACATATATATATATATATATATATATATAATCATCTCAGTAGTACATAATAACTAATAAGTGTGCATTCATAAAAGTTAAGTTCATCTTTTATATGATATAACTTTATTTCAATGCAATACTATTTCATAATTTATTATAGATTTAATATTTTATCATACTCATAATTGGTATACGCTTTGACTCAAGTTATATCTGGTATTAATTTTCTGAAAATTAAATCTCTTAGTATCTTTATATTAAATTTTCAAATCAAATATTCTTTCAATATTTATCATACACATCAAATTTGATATCAATAAAATGTGTTTCACTATTCAATCAATAAATTAGGCAATAATTCAATAAAAAAATTATGAAATAATACATTTTTATAACGTAAAAAAATATAAAACCATAACTATATATAAATGAGATGATTTTTTATCTTCTTATTTTTTGAAGAGCTCCACAATATGTATAATTGAACTCTACGATATATCAATCGAAGTATATCATCAGTGAAAGGGTATGCCAAATGTCATGCCCTAACAAGCAATTTATTGGCAATTGGTTTATTATGGCTACCAAATCAACAATACTAGTCATTACCCATGCTTCACATGGTTCTTTTTTTTTTTTTTTTTTTTTTTTTATAATTTATAAATTTGTAAATATTATAAGTAGACATAATTTTTTTTAAATTAATTATTTTAAATAGTATCATCTATTATTATATAAATAATTTTTTTATTATTATTTCATGTAATCCTCTTTTTAATTTGTAGCTAAACTTTTTTTTCCTGTAAGAAGAAGCTAAACTTGATTGCCCTTGAAAAGGTAAGTTGTAAATGTTAGAATGCGAGAAATTATTAAGTGAACTTGAAGACCAGATTAGTGATGCTCGGTGGCCTTCCCACTCAATCGTATAACGCATAGTAGTCAATATTGCCCTTGAAAAGATAAGTTATAAATGTTAGAATGCGAGATATTATTAAGTGCACTTTTTTTTTTTTTTGAGAAGCATTATTAAGTGATACTAGATTGGTGATATTATTAAGTGCACTTAAAAGACTAGATTGGTGATACTTAGTGGTCTTCCCACTCAATTGTATAATGCATAGTAGTCAATACTGCTATATAATAAAATTTACTTTTATTTTTTCTTGTGCTACAAATATTAGTTTTGATCAATGTTGATGCCATAATAATAAGAGATTAAATTCTACAAGGATGTGGTGTAAAACCCAAGTTTTACTACCCAATGCCAACATGCCATATTGTCATATTACATATTAAAGAATAGATACAACCACACTCAATCAATTTTAATACCTATTTAAAAATTCAACTTAACTATGAGTTGATTGAGATATTATTGTGTGGTAAGATGTATTGAGTTTTAAGTAAAAGTTGATGTGGAAATCACTTATTGGATGATGTAAAACATGAATTTTACATCTCATCATTATCAAATTTGGACTTTAATAATAAGAATTGTTTTTTTTAGCGCAAAACATGGGACAAAATTGCTAAATGCCCTTTTTGGACAAACTAAGCAGCGTTTTGCCTTATTTTTCAAACTAATTAGGGAAATGCCTCTCTTTTGAAAATCGATTTTCTCAAAATTGAGTTAGGCCCTATAGCGGCGTTTTTAAGGAGCCTATAGTGACGTTTTTAGGACCTATAGTGGCGTTTTGTAACTCGATTTATATGAAATTGAGTTATAGGTAAAAAAAATTAAAAAAATTGCCTATAACTCGATTTAATGGAAGTCGAGTTACAAAATGTCACTATAGGTCCTGAAAACGTCACTATAGGCTCCTTAAAAACGCCGCTATAAGGCCTAACTCGATTTTGAGAAAATCGATTTTCAAAAGAGGGGCATTTCCCTAATTAGTTTGGGAAAGGGGACAAAACGCTGCTTAGTTTGGGAGAAAAGGGCATTTAGCAATTTTGTCCGCAAAACATGATACAAATAAAGTTGGCAGGTTCTTTTCAACAATTATTTTCCTTTAATCGGTTTCGCTATGCTCAATCACACAACATATATATATATATATATATATAATATACATAATTTTTTTTTCTTTTTTTGCATAATATTTAAAATTGAACATTAGGAAATTACATATCAACTCAATATCTCGATCGTTCATATAATATTAGCCTTTTGTCAGTAAGTTCTTTTTACTAATTGTTTTCCTTTGGCGGAAATCATCAGTCTCAATCATTCAACCTACACATTACTTTAAATATTTAGATGAAAGAATTAAAATTCAATTAAAAATCAACCGCTGAATCTACACCTAACAAAATGAATGTACACGAACCAAAATTTTAGATGAGAAAGGAAAATTACTATGTCTTAATCAAACAATATTAGATATTTACAAATTGGAATCAAGAGTAAAAATAGAGAGAGAATAGCTTCAAAGCTTTAAATACAAAGCGACAAAATTATGAATTTTGGAGTGAGAGAGAGATTAGAGAAGAAATTAAAGGGTTTTGATTGAATTTTTTTGGAGCATCCCTTGCTTCTTTTAATAGTAGGACATTAATTTGTACCAAATTGGTCTTTTGCGTGCTGGCTCTTTCACCAATTGTCTTCATTTGGCGGGAATCATCATGCTCAAATCCTAATCACATAACCTGTACATTAATAAATAAAGAAAAAACAATATTTAGATGAAAGATCTCAAATTCAAATCCAAATCAATCTTTGAATCTGCACCTCGCATTACCAAAATTTTAGTTAAGAAAAAAAATTATTACATCCTGATCAAGGAAAAAATTGGTCTTTGCGCTTTCTAAAAAAACAATCCAGCATTTTGCCATTTTTCTCAAACTAATAAGGAAATGCCCCTCTTTTGAAAATCGATTTTCTCAAAATCGATTTAGGCCCTATAATGGCGTTTTTAAGGAGTCTATAGTGACGTTTTAAAGACCTATAGTGGCGTTTTGTAACTCGATATATATGAAATCGAGTTATAGGTAAAAAAAAAAAAAAAAAAAAATTTGCATGTAACTCGACATCATGGTGATCGAGTTACAAAACGTCATTATAGGTCCTTAAAACATCACTATAGGCTGCTTAAAACGTCACTATAGGGCTCCAGAATTTTTTTTTTTTATTTTTATTTTTTATAACTCAATTTTGAGAAAATCGAGTTTTAAAAGAGGGACATTTCCTAAATTAGTTTGGGAAAGGGGGGCAAAATGCTGGATTTTTTTTTTTTGAAAGGGGCATTTGCCCATTTTCTCCTTCTGATCAAACAATATTTGATAGAGCAATTTGAGATAGAGAGAGAATACCTTACATGGGAATTTAAGTAGCTAATTGTGGATATTTAAGGGCATGTCAATTTGGGTGTGAGTAGCATAAAACTGATAGTAAATTATTTAATGTATTTAAGAAAAAAATTAAAATAATAGTTACCAAATTGATCTTGGCAGGTTTATTTCGTATTTCCATAATAATTATGAGTTTATGACTGTTGTTCCCAAATAAAAAAATAGTTTTGCAATGGACAAATATGGATGCCTTAAAGCAGCTAAAAAGTCTTATTTAGAGGTTAGTACGTAGATCATTTAAGTTTGACGTTAGTGCATAGGAATAGAGAGGGAAACAAAATTGGACTATCCTATGTGAAGCAAAGTTGGACTTACCCCAAAAAAAAAAAAAATACAATGTATTCCTACTATTCATTCTGACATGGAACCTGAAACTCATTTTCACACACCACCGTGAACTTGTTCTCCTCCTTAACCCTAATAAAAAACCATCTCTCCTTCACTATTTTTTGTTTCCATAACAACTTCACGTAGAATTTGATGGCCAAAGAAACGAGAATTTGAAGAAGGTATGTATTTTTTTGGTAAAAGGTATGTATATTCAATTGCAAGAATGCCTCTTTTAAATTTCTACTTGAGCTTGGTCTATTTATATCAAAATGAAAAGCATTATGGAGAATATCAATGGTTTTTTTTTTTTTTTTTTTTTTTTTTTTTTTTCACGAAAATAATATCAACGGTTGGTTCTAAACTTCTAATAATTGTGGTTGAATATTAGATGTACTGTGGGTAGTGAGGAGGATTAATTCCTAAAAGGCATCACCTTGATAAAGGAAGGGGAAATTGAAGAATCTATGGGTAACGGTTTATTAAATAAGAAATTAAACGGTTGAATTCAAAAAAAATAAAAAATAAAAAATAAAAGTCTAAAGAGTAGAGTAATTGCCATAAATGTTTTTCACCAAAAACATTTTGTTTACTTGGACTACCAAAAACTGTCATATAATAAATTAATAGTTTTTACCAAAAATTACATGGCACATAAAAAAAAATAAAAAATAAAAAATAAAGAAAAATAAAGACAATAAGTAAAGATAATAAAATAATTGATTCTCTTTTTGCTCAAATTAAAAGATAATAAATTGTTTTCATAGGGAATTTGGAACGTTCTAATCCTTTATTAAACTCAAAAGAAAGACATGAGAACCATAAAGTGCAGAAAAGTAATCTTTGGAGCATATTAAGGTAGTTAGTTGACCATCTTCCTCATGTTGGACTTCTGGTAATCCTTCTCTTCCCTATGAATTGATCTCATGCTAGCAGTCAGCCAAGCTTTGTAGCCTGAAGTTGGATGGAGAAACTGAGTGAAACAAATGTCTCTAGCCACCATCCTTTTCAACCAAGTTTCACAGATCTTTCCCAAGACCCTTTTAGTGAAGACCGAGATATGAAAGGCACCATCATCACTAGAAACCCCTTGACAGTCTCCAAATTGCCTTGCAATGCGGTCTAGGGAATAGAAAAAGCAACGAAGAAGCCCAACCAAAGGAACATAGTTGTCTTTGAAGATGTGGTTGACCATGGTTGTAATGCACTACCATTCCGCTACCCATTAGACATCAAAGGTGGCAAGACGCTTCAAGAATTTAGTGAACTTAAAGGGGTCCATCTCATTGTTTCTGAGCTTGCGGTCATGATAATGCTTGGGGAGATATTGACTAGGAGGGACAATAGAAGGATGAAGCAATCCGAGCTTCTCATATAGCCATATCTAAAGGGAAAAAAAAAAAAAAAAAAAAAAGAGAGAGAGAAAAGGAAGAAAAAGAAAGCATGAGAGGAAAAAGGAGAGATAAAATACAAAAAATGATAATTCAAAGGTGATATAAGGAGCCTCGATGGATTGAAAACCGAAAAGCACCATGCAAAAATTAGAGGAATCTCACTAGGTTGAGAGCCTAAGCAAAAATTAGGGATCATACCTGAAGGAGGAGAGGACTCCTTGCAAAGAAGGTTGCTTCCTCCCTATGAACAATATCCAAACCATTAAGAGTTTCAGCTAAGATCATGCCTACGGGGCTTCCCTTATTTAGATTGTTGACCATCAAGCACATCCTTTGATCTACTCGATATGTTTCATGCACCAAGAAATACCTCGCAAGAAGACATAAATAGAAGGCATTGAGATAATGAGAGCGTGCCTTACTAGCCCTACCAGCCACAGGAATGGCCAACCAAGAGAGGTATGCAAAAACCATGCGAATGTTCAACTTGTTAAGCATATACCATTGCTGTGCCGCAACCAAAGAAATCCCCAAAAGGTCATCAACCAAGTCAGCAAAATCCTCACTAATGGTAGGAAGGATGAGAGTGCTAACATCGAGTTCACCCATGATCGCACTAAACTCTTTAATTGTGGGTCATATTTCCATACCATTAAATTGGAAAACATACCAAGTAAGAATTGAAAGTTTGGCAGTAGCATGAAGAAGTAGCTCATCCATTTTGATTTGGTGATAGGGACAGATGCAAAAGAGGCCAAGAAGGACAAGAGCATCTTTGAAACTAGGGCGGAACCTCTTCATCCATGCCAAAACTTCTAAAGGAGATAATTCTGCTACTGGAAGGCCTTGAGAGATGTTGTCTAAGTTTAGAATACATTTTGTGAAGGTTTAGAAGCCCCCAACGGCTATTTTATACTTAAATGAGGCGGCAAGGATTTTCTGGCCCATGTTATGCATACACAGGGTCAAGGCTATGTATGCACGATCAACACCTGCGTATGCAGGCCTGTGTATGCATACACAGGGAAGAAGGTAAAGTCGAATCCTGTTTGGAGTGTTACTCCTTCCCCAAGACTTCTCATGTGATTCCTACCACCTAAGGGACTATTCAAGGAAGAATTAAGCTCATATTTTCAAGCATCAAAGGTCAAGAAAAGTAAAATTGTATAAGAAATAAATGCAATCATTCCCATGAGTTATAAATTAAGTACATGTCCTTAAAAAAAGGGAAAAAAAGCAAGCAAAAATGTAAAAGATTTTTCTTAAAATACAACCCAATGTCTCAAATCAAATCCAAAGTAAAGAAAAAAGCAAAAAAAGTAAAAAGAAAGTGTTGTCTATGTCTGTCTATCTGTCTGTCTACAGGATCATCAGAAACGCCTCATCCTTGGCTAATAACTGGGAGTAGTCTCTGAATCACCACCACCACCACCACCACCACCACCATCATCACCATCACCGTCACCCGAGTAGGCCAAACCTCCAAGACCATACATCTGCCTAGAGTACTCGGTCACCTCCAGGTTGAGGTTCTTGGTAAGCCAGATGAGCTCCTCGTGCTCCTGTATAGTAGGTTGAATTGAGAAAGAAACAGTGCTAGAACAAGTGATTGAGAGATAAAGGAAAAGACAAGGCAAAGAGTAGAAGGGAGCTCACCGGTCATGTACCCTCAGGGAAAGGGTAACCCATGACATTTGTGTTGCGGCCCACCACATGTTTACGAGCAAAACCATTAGGACTGTAGGCATAAATTGTCCAAGGAAGATAAGGAGGGTCAATAGGAGCACCAGCAGTAGGGCTAGCCTAACATAAGTATTCCATTTGAATATCATCATGTGAAACAATGCAAAGGAAAAATGGCTATAAATGAGAAGAGGAAGAACATATACCGCAAGAGTGAGAAAGGGCATTAGGCGGGTATTATTGTTGAACTCATCATAGTCCAACTCGTCCGTGACCCGCTCGGCATAGGGAATGCCATTCCTCCACAATTGGTACTCAGCACCCTTCATGGAAAGTGGGACAATCATAAACGTTGAAGGATCTATCAAAATTTGTGGGGCATCCTCACCCACCAACTAGCAGCATACCCTCTTCGTCAAGTAGAGTTCTCTCAAGCCAGTACCCTCGAAGGGCTGGTTGATCCCGGATGCGACAAGAGCATCCTTCTTCAAGTTCAAGTCCGTAAAAGGGGGAAGGTCGGCCCATGGGCTCCATATAACTTGTGACAACACATAGGATTAGAAGAAATGCCCTAAGAAACATGTAAGGGAAATAAAAGAGGCACTAAATCCCTAACTAACCTCATTGGAAGGTAACCCATTAAAATGAGCCCTAATTGAAGGGAAGCTCTTCAAATCTATCTCTGCTCCTCAAGCAATGAGACTATATTGCATGGCCCAACACTAGAAAGGAAAGCACAGTCAGCAAGATGACAGTTTGCAAGATGATATTTTGCAAGAAAAGTAGTTATAGTTTGCAAGATGACAGTTTGCAAGAAAATCAGATACAGTTTGCAAGGTACAAATGTGAGCAATTTGCAAGATGATAGTTTGCAAACTAAAAGCATAGGTGTGGTTTGCAAGAGCATGATGAACAGTTTTCTTTAAGCCTAAATGACATATGGATGAAAATAATTGCAAGAGTGGGAAATGCATGAGATACAAAAGAAAAAGGAAAGGGAACTAACCTCAAAGAGCTTCCAAGGCCCCACTAGCTGGCATAGAGTCCCCCAGCTAAGCATATCCAAAGAGGAGTAGAAAAAAGGCAAGACACGCCTGCCCCCAGTTGGCCTCTCGAGCCTCCCTAAACTTGCGGAAGAGGGCTAACCACCTCAAAGATACCGTTTGCCCTCTGTTGGCAAAGAGGTACACCCCTAGAAGGTACAACAAGAAGGCCCTAGCCATCCGGGCCCAGTGATTGGCCGTCACCTACGAGAGGGGCTTGTAATCCATATAAACACAAACTAACCCATATCCCAAAACAAATACTCCATACTTACAAACTTATCACAAGCCCAAAACACCAATATACCTGCTGTTCTCTTGCTCAAACAATAGAAAAATCGTTAACTCACATTATCTCACACGAGAGTACCTTTCAATTCCAAAAACTATCGAACTACACTTTGAAGAAATACATTCCATATTCTTATATGATTCTTCCCTCTTAGCCCAAACCCATCAAACACTTTTATACCTAGTACTATTTTTTACAAGGAATAGGCTTCCACACACACAACCCAAAAAAAAAAAAAATAAATAATAATAATAATAATAATAATAATATTCAAAAATCGAATTTGGACGTTTTACAACAATAATTAAAAATAGTTGCTCAATAATGATCGCTTAGCATTACTGATCTCAAAGTGTATAGTACTTCAAAATTTGAAGAAATTTTACAATGCCTCTTCCATTACCTTGTATATCATATATATCTTTCCCTGTTAATCAAAGGAAAAATAATTTTCGAGACAAGTAAAAACCTTAAAAAGAAGTCTTAAACTCATCTAACCATGCTATTACATACAAACTAGAGTGTAACAACAACACGGTCTGCTAAACATTTTACAACTCAACGATTATATACCTATTCATAAACAAATTCCAAATTTTGCTAATATTGACAGCCACAGAAACCACACAAGTAGAAATTCTTAAGCAATTGTAACAATCCACTAGTAACTGTGTCAATAACAATATGCAATTTATTCTCTAAACTAAAATAGACGATAAATTTATTTGCAAGATAAAGCGAATGTAATTGGCTGATGAGAATTTTATTGTAATTTGCAGGGTCTCCTTCGATGTTACCGCCTGATCTAATACGTTTGTTTCTGATGATCTGACGGCTGATGTTTGCGTCAAAAAGGAACACGTCGGTGAACCAACGCGTCTGGTGACATGTGGGTCGTTCATGCCAGCTTATCAAATTAGATGACGACGACGTCGTTCTACTGTCCATGCTCTAACGCGGCTAATATCTTGGATCCATACATTTTTTTACTTTGTGAGGTTTCGTGGAAAGAAAAACAACTCAAACAGTTTAGGCCTATTGGCCCATTTGGTATACAATTTTTTTTTCCACCTGAATAAATAGGCATGAAAAAGAAGGAAGAAGTACAAGGTAGAAACAAGGAAATAAAGTAGAGAAGTTGCCACCAACTTTTTACTAATAAGTCAACAAATTAATATTATTAAAGAATAGTTGTGTAAAGGAGAAATTACACAACCTAAAATGAAACCCAACAACACCAGCATCAATGACCCACCCCAGCCACGACAATCTAAGAGGTGGAGCCTATGAAATAAGGAAGAGGAGGGAGGAGGGAGAGTGCGAGAGTGGATGATGATGACCGACCCCACCAACTCTAGGATCGATGACGACAATAATCCTACAACAACGATGGTTGTAATCTGATGAGAGAGAGAGAGAGAGAGAGAGAGAGAGAGAGAGAGAGAGTAATAACATAGAAGAAATCATATATATGTTGTATAATATCATCCATATTGTAGCAATATGTAAAAATTTGAAGAGCGGTGCATAATGAATGATTATTCATCATCTAAAATGAATTTATATTTATTTTGCATAACCTAATAAGAATGCTCTTATAATAATATATGCTTAAAACATTTATTTATTTATTTTAATAAAAATAATCATTCAATATGCAATTTTCACATCGTGATCCACTCATATGTGGAAGATGAGTAATTTTTTGAATAGTATAAATGAAATTAAATTTGTCCTTTTACATAAAAATGTCACGGCTGTGCTTGCCTTAGCTTTAATAAGGTTTCATTCATTTGTTTGTTGTTTTTTTTTTTCTTTACTTTTTCTTGTTGTTGTTTACTTTTTACTAAAGTCTTTATCATGGTTTCTTTGTACGTTGATCCCAAAAGGAAACCTAGTTCTTCAATTTTCCTCTTCTACCCAATCAAAATAGGCATCAATCCTTCTTTTTCCTTGCATCTCGATTCCTTGTCTATTCTTTCCTTGGAACCAATCACATTCACACGTACAGTTTCGTGTGTAAAGTGCCATGGCATTGTTGTGGAGGACATTCCTATTGATTACCCTATAAATAATGCAAATTAGGTTGTAGTTTTCAAGAAAGTGATTTCTAGATAGTAAACACCAAAATCTGAAGTCATGGAGGAAACCAAGCTCATCGATGACCTTAGTCTGTTCTCTTTCCCTTTCCAAGATTATTAGTTTACTCTATTATTTTTGTTTCTTATATATTTATTTAATTTAAATATTCATAATAAAAGAATATCAAGATTTTCATACTCCCTAAACCCCGTGCAAACACATCAAACAATGGATATTATTTCAAATCTTGCTCTTGAGAAAAAAAAAAAAAAAAAAAGGGAATGATATTTCAACTATAGCTCTTCGTTTGTTTCGACATCAAATGTTTCCTATATTTTTATACATTAATTTTTTTTTTAAATTAATACACCAATTTAAAATGTTTAATGTAGAACAAAAATCAACCTAAACATAAGCACAATCAAAATAAAATTATTACAAATTATCATTTCAATATTTTTTAGTTGGTGGTTTTAAGGACATTTCAATAATAGTAGAAATTTTTAAGATATTTTGGTCTTTTAAAATTTATTTTGAGGGTATTTTTATCAAATTAGATATTTTTGTGGAATTTTGGCCATTTTAGAACTTATGAGATCATTTTGATCATTATAAAAGGTTTTAGGTGAGGGTTTAAGGGTATTTTGTTCGTCTTGAAAATGTTGGGAACGTTTTGAGAGAATTTTTGTTACTTTAGAAGTTTTTCTAATGCATTTTGGTCATTATAGAGGTTTTGTGTGCATTTCAATCATTATAAATGTTTTACGCAAGATTTTGAGTATATTTTGGCCATCTTAGAAATTTTGAGGCAATTTCTATCATTTTGGAGGTTATTATGGGGTATTTTTTTTAAAATTATTTTAAAGGTTTTATAAGATATTTCAGTCAGTTTCAAGTTTTTAGGGATGTATTAATTATTTACAAATTTTTGAAGTATTTCTCAATTTGGACGCTTTTATCGTGTTTTGGTCATTTTTAAGATTTCAAGATGTTCTCTGAAGATATAAGAGGAGTTTTAGATTCATGAGAAAGGAAGTTCTATTCTCCTAAGGTTCAAAACGTTTTAAGCTCCTTTTGGCATGTAAAACATTTTCAGCATTATCAACCTTAAAGATAGTGTATTTCTTGATCACCAAAAAATTATTTTTGTTTAATCACGTTTCTCAACCGAAATTCTCAACCACCTCAAATGTCCAAAAGCGAGGAAAAATGTTTGTTTTTGCTAAAACAAATGGGATCTACCTTCGATTCATTTTCTTTGTAGAGTATGTCTATGCTTGTACAATTATTAATCAAGATTTCCATCCCCTAATTTTCTTTAACATGGGGAGTTAATATGGGTTTTTTAATGAAAACGGTTCAATTTGATTTAATAAATATTTTGTATATATGTATTGCACCGCATATAAATATAAATATTTATATTTGGTATGACTCTTCCTTAATGCTATATTATTTAATATTAATATTTTAAATTATCACCATTAGATTACAAATTTTCTTGTTTCTCAAAAAAGAAAAAAAAAATTACAAGTTTTCTTTATTATAAACAAACATGTCAAATTTCGTTTTGATTGATCAATGTTATTTACTTTTAATAACATATTATATGTATAATTTTAAAGTCCAAAAAACTTTACATCTAAATTTTACAAACATGGATAGACTAAGAGGACAATAGAATAAATAATTTAAAATGTTAGAGATGTAATAAATGGCGGCTCCAGGAAATTTTTTCAGAGTAGTCATTAAAAAAATTAAATTAATAAAAATTTTAAGAAAAATAAAACTTGAATATGTTAACATCAAAAAAAAAAAAAAAAAAAAAAACCCAAATACATAAAGTTTTAAATTTTTCTTTACAAGTTTTCATATGTTGAAATTATTATATGATATGATAACTTCACTATCAATGTTATTAGCTACATCTATTTCAGTGTACACAATTAAGCAATTAAACTACTAATCTCTCATTTAATTACCAACATATTGCCTAAACATGTAAAAATATAAACAAAATTTATTATCTTTTTGAAAAAATATATCACATAAATCCAACAAATTCGGCTAAAGACTAAATCAAGTATTAATAGTCTAACTATTTGAAAAGTGTGCAATTTTAAATAAAAAAAATAGCAATCTTAAAATATGCCATTTGAAAACACAATTTAAAAAATCACAATTTAACGTTTGATTTGAGCCTTTAGGCTAATTTGTTTGTTTGGACAATTTTTGAAAGGTACTACGTTCACAACATTTTTGTAAAACTTACACAACAAAACCTAGGTGGTAAGTTTTTACTAGTTCTAATTTGAACATACCACTGAAATTATTTTTTTGTCCATCGGTAACAACATATTACTTAAGATTTGTTACGAAAGTGTTGGGAAAATGTTGTAAACATAATATTTCTCGCAATTTTTTGGAGAGGTAGAATTTAATTTTTAATGGGCTCAAATTGTAATTTAAGGTGTTTAAGCTTTTTTTAGGGTGGACAAGTTTTTTTTAGGGGTGAGGTTTGGGTTTAGTGTCCAATTGCACTGAACCCGTTGAGATTATAACAAGTGTCCACTTTTGAACACATGTCACCATCTTAACGGGTGCACTACATGCACTGGACCTAAATCTCACCCTATTTTTAGGGTGGTCAACAACCCATATTAATTGAAAACTCAATTTTTTAAAGGTACATTAAAAAAATATTCAAGTCAAGGTGGTCATGTGACCACTCTGAACTACACTTGGTGCCGCCCTTGGATGTATTATGCCTTCGGTCATTGATTTTGTGATTATAAAACTTTTATCATTTTTTTTTCTTAATTTTTTCTTTTTTGTTTACAATTCATGATCAATAGTAAAATCGCTTTCTTATCTATGTGATTAATTTTATGGACAATTTGATATGAGTCTTGGTGGTGCTGAGAATATGAATTAAGTGCAATAATGAAAATGCAAAGTGTGCCTTTGGATGAGCTTAATTCATCAATTTATTCATTTCAAAAAACAAATTCATCAATATATTTAACTTCTTTTTTTGAGAAGATCAATATATTTAACTTAGTTTGTTTATTTGTAAAAATTAAATAAAATCTTGAAAAATATGATATTTGAAAAGCCATACGTTTCATTTTAGGATGAAAACAATTACATGTCATAAATTAAATTCATCAATATATTGTTTATTCATTTTTCAAGTTTCATTGCCCTTAATGTATTTTGTTAAATATTTCTTTGACTTATGATGATTATGCTTTAGCACTGCTTGATTGAATCTGTTGCCAAACTTGATCCATATCTCATTGCCGAATTGTTATTAGACAGTGTATTTAAATATTCCTAATGTATTGCAGCAATCAAAAGAAGAAAAAGACATTTTCGTCCAGCGCATTACTTACTTAAAATACACTCATACTCTTTACTATGTAATGCTGGGGTGGAAAAGTATGACTCTGGTGTTTTTGAAGCCAGCGGACACAAATGGTGGGCTCTAATATTGTTCTAATTCTTTGTTTTTTATATTCAAATATAAATGTTTACTTCTAATGTAGTCAGTTTTATTTTGTAGGAGGTTGTCTATTTATCCAAAAGGAAACGAGAAAATGAATGGAAGTGGTCACTTCTCAATTTACTTGGCAATTGTTGACACCGAAAAGTACACTCTTGGCTGGGAAATTTATGTCAGCTTCAAATTGTTCCTGTTCGATCAAATGCAAGACAAGTTCTTGACCATTCAAGGTTTGCTCTCTCATAGTTTATATATATATATATATATATATATATATATTCATCTTTTATGATTGTATTTTGGTATAAATTGTTAAATTACCGATTTTCTCAAAAACTTAAACTATTAAGAGATGGTAAATTTATTAATGTATAGGACACCTAAACTACTATTGAGTAGGAATTCAATACGTGAAAATTTAAATAGAATGTGAGGAGATCACAGGGAAATTTAAACTCAAGACTTTTTATTCTGATATATACCATGTTAAATTTTCAATTTTCTCAAAAATTAATCTAACACATATATATATATATATATATATATTTTGTGTGTAGATGTGGATGGGGTAATTAGAAGATTCCATGATATCAAGACTGAATGGGGCTTTCACAAATTTCTATCCCTTAAATCTTTCGAAGATATTTCTCAAGGATATCTTGTCAATGATTGTTGCGTATTTGGTGCTGAGCTTTTTGTTCATGAACGCAATGCCAAACGGGAGTTTCTTACTATGATAAAAGGGCCCCTTAACCGTACTATGCCTTGGAAGATTGAAAACTTTTCATCACTAGATAAAGTGACATATTACTCTAAAATATTTCAAGTTGGCGATGTGAGATGGTATTAATTTTTTTATTATTATTTTTTATATGTCTTATTATAAGTTGGACTTTTATTGTTGTAAAAAAAGGAAAGTTTCCTTTTTGGAACTTAGACCCTGTTGTTTTTAACTCTTTTTATTGAATCCATGCAGGAAGTTACTAGTTTACCCCAAAGGAATTTATAATGGAGAATCGAAAGTGATATCTCTCTTCCTCTTTTGTTTTGATTGTGTTCTGCTACCTGAGCACAAATGTTTTGCAGAATTCAAGATACGTATAAAAGACCAAATTAACAATGAAAATCACGTGGAAAAAACAGGTATGTATGCTTATATGTGTGTGTGCACACACACGTGCCTCCCGTTCTCTTTCACCTTGTTTTGTTCCTGTGTAAGTTTTGTCTAATTATTATTATTTTTTATTTATTTATTTATTTATTTTTCTTACAGAAAAACATTGGTTCACTACCTCTTCGAATGAATGGGGCTTCTCACACTTTCTGCCTCTTAAGGATCTCCAAGATGCATCCAAGGGACTTCTTATGAATGATGCTTTAATTGTAGAAGGAGAAATAATTGTTATATCTAATGTTAAGTGATTCCCTATAATGGTTGTCTAAGAAATTATAGCGAAAACTATACTTTAAATATTGTAAAAATACTTCTTTATCTCGGAATTGCATTTGGGGAGGTTATGGGATTATTATTATTATTATTGTAATTGCGGAGATGTCAATATTAAAAAGATTTAAATTTGTCTTCTTTATTTTGAAGCTTGTGAACGCACTCACACGCACGCACCTACTTTATATACAAAAATACACCCATGTATGTATATAAATGTGTGTGCATATATATATATATATATATATTATGCAATTATATATGTATACATGTATGCTCTAAATCATCTCAGTAGTACATGATAACTAATAAGTGTGTATTTATAAAAGTTAAGTTCATATCTTATATGATATAATTTTATTTCAATGTAATACTATTTCATAGGTTATATAGATTTAATATTTTATCATACTCATAATTGGTATACGCTTTTACTCAAGTTATACCCGGTATTAATTTTGTTAAAATTAAATCTCTTAGTATCTTTATATTAAATTTTCAAATCAAATATTCCTTCAATATTTATCATACTCATCAAATTTTATACCAATCAAATGTGTTTTACTATTCAATCAATAAATTATGCAATAATTCAATAAAAAAATAATCAATAATACATTTTATAATGCAAAAAATATAAAACCTGGACTATATATAAATGAGATGATTTTTTATCTTCTTATTTTTTGAAGAGCTCCACAATATGTATAATTGAACTCCACAATATATATGGATGTATATCATATTATCATCAGTGAAAGGGTAAGCCAAATGTCATGCCCTAACAAGCAATTTATAGGCAATTTGGTTTATTATGGCTACCGAATGTCATGCCCTAACAATTGGTTTATTATAGCCAAATGTCATGCCCTAACAGTGTAGGAAAGTTGGCCTTTAGCTAGCAACAACTGAAAGTCGTCGTTGATATGCTTTAAATGTCCAATTTTTTTTTTTTTAAATATATATATATATATATCAGTAAAGACATTTGTCTTAGGTAATATCGTTGCAAATACTTTGTCAAGAAAAGTTTTTCAGCTTTGTCGCTAATATATTACTATCAAATTATCAATAATAACAATAAAAGCGTTGCTAATATTGATAATTTTTTCCGTAGATAACTTAAGATAAAACATACATTATTATAGCTTGTTAAATAGCTTCATTATCCAAGTAAAACTTTAACTTTTATGATTCACTAGCATCATTATTATAATAATCGATCTAGTAATTAATATTAAATTGCTGTAACTTCCTTGAGATGTGAAAGAATGATTTAGATCATCAAGCGTGATTGGTTTTCATTTTTCAACTTTCCTCTATTCTTTGTATTTCGGTAAATGACTTCTGCTAACAAATATTAGTAAAATGGAAAAAAATAAATTAACATGGAGAATGAACTTTTTTTTTTTTGTTTTTTGAGAGAGAGAGTTTCAACCTATGGCGTCTGCTCTTGATAATATCTCTTTATTATTAGACCAAGACACCAATCAATTTTGGTATAGGCAGAGATTGAACCCCAGATCTCTTATATAATCATCAGAGACTTTACCAGTCGAGCTAACTAGAACCCACAGAGAATGAACTAATCATATAATACAACTTTCCATTAAATGATTTTGTATTTGTTGGTGATATTGTGAGACTTTAGTCCAAGAATAATATTGAAAATTGGCATGATTACTGTTAGGCATAGTTTGTATGTTGTATAATATGATGGGTTGTATGGCAGTAGTTTGTGATGCAGAGGCTGTGATGCAGTGCTATGATGCAAAGGCTGTGAAGCAGTGCTGTGATGTAGAGGCTATGATGTGTAGCAGTAGTCTATGACTAGTCTGGATAGTATAAAGGCTGTGATAATGTGTTAGTAGTATACGTGCCTAAGTGTCCATATGAGAGTGGTATATTAGAGTTGGTTAGGACTGTGCAAGTCAGTTAGAGTTAGTTAGAGACTGATGGGTCATTGACAGTTGTTTTTGTGTTGTATAAGAGACCAACAAGTTGTATAGTGGGTAATCATGTAAGTGTATTTTTCAATGCAACCTTTCCCTTTTCTTTTCTCTGTCCTTTCCTTTCTATCAATTCTGGAGGCCTAGCTGACCTTGAATCCAGCTACATAATAAATCCATAAATTCACTCCTAGCAATTGGTATCAGAGTATCATTCTTGTGCTGCCATGACTGAGACACGAGCTGCTGCTATGAATACAGTGAATGAAGCCATTACTTCTCTTGGTACTACCTCTGATCACCATAACAGGGACATCCAAGAAATACAAAAGATTTAAGGCATTCATACCAAAACCTTGAATGAGATGAATCAGAACATCAGTGCGATTTTACAGAAGTTGAATTCCATAGATGTAAATCAGAATTCACCTCAGAAAAATGTGCAATCAAATTCAATTCCAAGTTCTTCAACCTTGTCACTTGCCAGGTCTGTGAAGTTAGATTTTCCACGATTCTTAGGGGTTGATTCTGCTAATTGGGTTTACAAAGCCAACCAGTATTTTGGGTATTACCAAATCCCAATTGTAGAAAAGCTATTGATAACTTCCTTTCACATGGATTTGGAGGCATTGATTTGGTTTCAAGAAGTAAAAGAAGCAAGGGTGTTCTCAGATTGGGAATTTATACGATTTTAGACCACATAAAACACAACCAGATTAACCTAGTTAATTAGCCAAGTGATTACTTAGTCAAATTATCAGATCTAGGTTAATACAAATATATCACATCATTGTAAAGTGCAGAAAATAAATGACATAACGATATGATAACCCAGGAAAACCAAACCAGTAAAAAAATTTGGGAAGGATTTAACCTAGTTATTCTCAAGGTAAAACATATCTACTATGAAAGAATTGAAGTTTACACAATAGTGACTGAGACCACTAACATCCTATTGCTACCTCAAGTAGGAAACTTACTACCACGATCACGTGACAGCTTCAAGTCCACGGACTACTTCTTTCTTGGATCCACAGCATCCACAAGTACTCCCACTTGTGTTTTCTTTAAGCTCTTTATGCAGCAACTGAATCGATCATCAAGCTCTTGACATAATCTTGATTCTTGATAACCCTAAGTATATGTGAAGGCAAACACCTCTAGATCTCATAAGAGATTCACATACATAGCATAAACAACAACTACAACAATAGTAAAACGTGGCTAGGGTTTTTCCTTTTATACTTAAGGCAAAACATAAAACCCTACACGTCAAACGGGCTTGGGCTGAGTTGGAAAATTTTGCAGAAAAACAATTTGCACAAGCTTCGATCGATCGAGTCTAATTTTCGATCGAAAGCTAAGCAGATTTACACAGTAAATCCTGCAGTACACTCGATTCCAACTTTACACATAAACATACTTTGAACAAGTCTAAAACAAGACTTAAACGTTTTGATCATGGTTTGCCAACATTAAAAAATGAAGTTCTAATACATTTAAACTTAAAGTCTTAGTATCCAACAAAATCCCCTTTTGGTAATCCTTGACAAAACACAAACTAGATAAAGTGCTCAAAGTTACAAAAATAGCTCATTATAAAAACATTGCCCAACAAAACAAATTCAACCTAACTACTAACTATTAGTTGCAAGTGTAGACAGTAGCACGACTAAATCAACCTGTATATTCCTGTAACTCTTAACAAACACATAAACGCATGTGTGGAAAATACAAACAAAACAAAATAAATTCTTAATTTCACATAATCATAAACTACAAGACATATATCATGAATAACCTCATAAATATAAATCAATAATCAATGTAGCACAATGTGAAACAAGAAACAGAAATAAACTCATCATAGTATCTCCCCTTATCATAGACAACTCAAATGAAACAAAATACATCTTGAGCCAAAAAATATAAATACATGATGAAGCACCTAGATACAATCTAAAGCTCCACAATGGCTCCAAAACAACAAAAACCTCCCCTTATCAACAAAATCTCCTATCCATATGTACTTCTCATTTTTGTGACGAATTGTCAAAGGGCAATCACTCATCATCAAAAGGAGGTGGCGGAGGTGACTATCTAAAACTTGCCAAATCTTCTCTCAAAGCCTAAAGCTCGGTAAGCACATCCACCAACAACTGACCATGATCCGCCTGAACGGTCATGACAGTGTCCAAATCACGACGAATGCTAGCAACATCTGAAGCAAAAGGTGGAGGAGTAGCAGTAGTGGTCGAATCAACATAAGCATTTGCAGCTGGATCACCTGAAGTAGAAGGAGGAGGAGGAGGAGCACCAGAAGAGGAAGAATCTACTCTAGGGCATTTAGAGCTAGCTCGCATCTGAGCAACCCTCTACCTAAGAAAGGTGGCACCTATAGGAGCTATAATATGAACAGGCTCAGATGCTGGAAACTGCTTTAATCCTAGATGTAATAAAATCCTATGAATAAAAACAAGGAAAAACAGACCATGAGTAGTAGAACTACTCCTATGAACCTTAATCAAAGAACGAATGAAAAGATGAGGAAAACTCATAGAAGTGTCTGTGATAAGAGCATACAAATATGCACATCTCTTCAAAGGAATAGTGTGCAGGTGAGAGATAGGCCAGATGGAATAGCAAGAAATCCGAAAAAAGAGATAATGAATCTTGGTTAACTCGTGAGAGGTGATTCGAGGATTAGAACCCCACTGGATAGAAGACCCAGTAAGATATGACATGATGTCATCCAAAGAAGGGGTCTCATCGTAGGGATAGATACGATGTTGGACCAAAGGCACCCCAAGAGCAGAGGCCACTACCGTAGGAGTAATGGTGTACTCTTCACCCCGTATCCAACTCTTTACCTGAGTGTTGGAATCATAAGAATGGACAAAGTGGTTCAAGTAGAACTCTCTGATCAAGGCAGCTAGAGGGGGATGTGAAATGTCCAATAAAGGAAGCCAACCCCTAAGCTCAAAGTTTCTCTCAATCTCACCATCTAACTCATCTAACATTACCTTCCTCTCAGCCCATGCATTCCTACGAATGTTCAGCTTCTCATAAGTTTCCTGGTTTTTCTCACTAAGGAACCTCTCACTATTAAAGGAAGGAGAAGAAGTAGAGGTGGATGTTCTATGAGCTCTAGTCTTCCTAACCATGATGCTTAAGATCAGAATGGAAAGATAGAAAAGAGACAAAAGACAAAAACAAGAAAAACCCAAGGGCAGACTACAAGTTAGAACAAAAATAATATAGAAAATCACAATCTATATGATGCATGAACAATATCAACACATGATGCATGCTCTAATGCAGTGAAAATAAGTTCAATTGCACTTTAAAATCACAAAATTGGCTTAAGCATAGAGTTTATATCAAAAACCCAAATTTTGAAAAACCACTTTCACAAATCTCAACAAATTGACCAATTGATCATTACACAAGTGAGATATCAGATTATAATGACCAAATCAATCAATCAAACAAGACAATTTCATCAATTAATGCTCAATTGAACAAAATCCCCAATTCGGGTAGTTTCAAGCCCTAGAAAATTCAAATTTTCCCAATTCATCAAATTGATCAAATTAAATCACATAGATCTTGTTAATATCATCCCATAACAATAACCCATTGATCAATTTAGAAAGAAAAGATTGAAATCACCAAAATCCCCAAATGTTCATAGGTTCAAAATTTCCCCTAAAATGCATGAAAAATATGCATGAAACATGAAAATAAATGAAAAAGGAGGGGCAAAAGAGTCTTACCAGCCTTAGAAGACAAAAACCTTGCAAAAAATTTTAGGGAAAACGACAAAAAATTGCTTTGAACCCTTGACCGATCGAAGAGAGAGAGAGAAAGAGTTTTTGAAAGAGTTTGAATAGTGATAGAACACTTGAAAACTCAAGGTTTTAAAAAACTCTCTATGCGATTTTTGATTGATAGAAAATTAGATTCAATCGATTGAAAATTACATTCGATTGATCCAGAAGCAATCGAATAGCGATCGAACCAGGTAGATTCAAAACAAAATTTTAATCGCAATTTCGATCAGTCGAGAAACAAGTTTGATTGATCGAGAATCTGGAAAAATAAATTTTTTGAAAAACAGAGCAATTTAATGCAGAAACTCCTCAAAGCCTAGTATTTTATGACTAAAATGCATGAGTATGAGATGAATTACTTTTGAAAAACAATTGTATTGAACCCAGATCTCCCAAAAATAAGGTTTTCAATCAATTTTCCTTAAATTCTCAAACTTCAAACACATATTGCATTAAAATCAAGGAATTTTCAAACTTGGATGGCCACAACAAAATCACACACAATAACATGTACAAAGTTTAGCAAAGAGTAACTTGTGTAATGTGTGCAACTAGCAAAAGCTTGAGATACATGTGAGGTAATATGTGAATAATGAGCAATCACAATTTCTACAAAATTCATTACATAAATTTGAAAAAGATTATCACCTAAAGAGTTACATCATATAACTCCCACATCTCCTAGAAAACATGTAAGTTTTTTGATTTGCCTCATAATGTACACACCAATTTTATTTGATTAGAAACTTATTAAAATAGCCAGGATAATGTACACACTAATTTTATTTGATTGTGAAGTTATTATAGTCCAATAATGTACACACCAATTTTAGCATTTAAATCGAGACTACACCTTATGTTCTTTTTGTGCATGTGCTACACTTTCTCGAGTACAAAATCATATAATATGTACTAAAGTGTTCATGATTGGCTAGTAAATAGTGGTGAGATGGTTATTTATGCCTTTCTCAATAAGTTCAAGTCCAACAATCAAATGCATGTGACTTCAAGATCAAGACAAAGTGATCAAAAACTATAAACATCTTCCCACACAACATGCACTACAAAGCTCAAACTAGTAGAGTGCAATAAATAAGCTCATCAAAGTTAAACAAGGTACATAAACATGTTATGTAAAGATAATATGGCCAACCTTGATTTCAAATCCAAGAAAAATAATGCAAAACATATTTTGCTTCCCTTTCCCTTCTTTTTTTTATTTTTTATTTTTTAATTTTTTGAAAAGAAATAACAAAAACAACATACAATGAAATGCATGAATGTTATGCAATGCAAATCCTAGAAAAAAAAAAAAAAAAAAAAAAAAAAAAAAGGAATGGTCGCAAAGAGTAGAATGATAAAGCACAAAGACCATATTAGAAAGACTCAATTAGATTGAGCCTTTTGCATCCAAAAATTTTTAAATGCAACTCTAGCATTGGAGTTGTTCTTCAAATTAGAATTCTTAGCAACTCCAAGATTGGAATAAAGGTTTAAAGCCTTTACCAACTTACCAATAAGTACCATAGGATCTTGTGCTTGAGGCACAAGTACTTTTGGTTTATTTGCTCACTTAGCAGCTTACAACTTGAAATAATTTGAATGAATGTGCCCAGAATTTTCACAAAAATGACAAATCCATACAAGTCTATCATGCAACTTGCCCTTAGGAGGGTTAGAAGTCTTAGGTTTGGAATTTTTAAGATCAATCCTAATCTTCCTAGGAGGTGTAACTTCTACAGGTTTGACAACCTCACTTATAAGGGGCTCAGAAGAAGGAACAAAGTTTGTGGAACAAGGTTCAGGCACAGAGATGCTTTCTACAAAACCTAAGCAAGTTTTGTCAGAAGGAGACTTTTGAACACTCAACATATGATCAAGTTTGGAACTAGCATACCTATTTGTTTGTCCTCTAGCAACAGATAATTCAAGTTCCAAATTCTTAACTTTATCAAGCAAAAGCATGTTCTCAGTCTTCACATTATTTAACAATTCATTAGCATCAAACAGTTTCACAAGCAAATTTTTCTTATCAAGTTCAAGGGATGCAATTTTCTTTAAGCCTAAATCAACACTCATAGCATCCTTTGCAGCAACTTTGCAAAGCTTATTGTAGGCTTCTTGTAAATCTGCATCCTCAGAGAGTTCCCATAAGAAAAGTTCTCTTCAACAACAACACTTTCGTCAACTACATTAATAGCTGTGAAAGCAATGAAGTTTCCATCCTCATCACTTCGAAACTCATTGTCAGAAACTTCATCATCACTAAGGGTTACAACCATATCCTTACCCTTAGACCTCAAGAATGTAGGACATTCTGATTTCACATGACCATACCCTTGACAACCAAAACATTGCTGACCTATTGAATTATTAGAAGGTTGACCTACTTTCTCTTTAGGTTTTTCAGTGTTATTCACCTTAGTGGGATCATTCCTCCTAAAATTTCTAGGTTCAGTTTTGTTTTTACCTCTTGCCCATCTATTGTTGTTCATAAGAAAGTTTCTAAAGTTCTTGGCAAGATTGGCAATCTCTGTAGTAAAGAGCTCATCATCAAATTCATTCATATCAACATCATCAACAGACTTAAGAGCCATTGATTTGGATTTGTTTGTCTTAGGTAGGTCCAACTCATAGAACTGAAGAGATCTTACAAGTTCATCAACAGGGATGGAGTCCACATCCTTACTTTCAATGATGGCAGTCACTTTGGGTCTAAAGTCCTCAATCAAAGATCTAAGAATCTTCCTAACAATTTTAGGTTGATCATAGATTGCACCCAAATTATAAGAAAAATTAACAATATCATTAAGGTTAGCATAGAATTCATCAAAACTTTCATCATCAAACATTCTAATGCTTTCAAATCTAATTGTTAACTACTGCAACTTATTGATCTTAATTGCATTTGTGCCTTCATGAACAGTTTGGAGAATATTCCATGCAGTATGAGCAACCTCAACATTAGAGTTTCTCTTGAATTCCTCCATAGAAACGGCATTAAAAATAGTATTTATAGTTTTGCTATTAAAAGCGGCTGCTTTTTTCTGAGAAGTTTGCCACTCACTAACAGGAGTAATGAGCTTCTCCTATCCATATTCAACGGAATTCCAAACTCTCTCATCAATAGATTTCAGGAACACTTTCATCCTTACTTTCTAATAAGCATAATTATTCCTATCAAAGTGAGATGGGATCACAAGAGAGTGACCCTGTTCCATGACAACAAGGGTTATGGATCAACTCTTAGATCAAAGGATCTAAACACTAGAGCTAACCTGCTTTGATGCCAATTGTACGATTTTAGACCCCTTAAAACACAACCAGATTAACCTAGTTAATTAGCCAAGTAATTACTTAGTCAAATTATCAGATCTAGGTTAACACAAATTTATCATATCATTGTAAAGTGCGGAAAATAAATAATACAACCATATGATAACCCAGTAAAGCCAAACCGGTAAAAAAACCTGGGGATGATTTAACCTAAACATAAAACCTGGCTAGGGTTTTCCTTTTTATACTTAAGGCAAAACATAAAATCCTACACGTCAAACGGGCTTGGGCTGAGTTGGAAAATCCTGTATAAAAACAATCTGCACGAGCTTCGATCGATCGAGTCTAATTTTCGATCGATCGAGCTAGGCAGATTTACACAGTAAATCTTGCAGTACACTCGATTCCAACTTTAAACATAAACATACTTTGAGCAAGTCTAAAACAAGACTTAAAAGTTTTGATTATGGTTTGCCAACATTACGAAATGAAGTTCTATTACATTTAAACCTAAAGTCTTAGAACCCAACAGAATCCTTTGTACCAACTTTGCATGTGAGATTTGGAACTAGTTCCTACGATGATCCTATGGAGGTGCTGACCAGGATGAGGCAAACTTCAACTGTGGCCTTGTATAAGGCAGAATTTGAAGCTGTGTCTAATAGAGTCAAAGGGCTTTCTCCTTTACATAAGCTTAACTGCTTCTTGAGTGCTTTAAGGGATGAAATAAGGTTACCTGTAAGAATGCTTAATCCTCAGTCCTTGAATAAAGCTTTTGGATTAGCCAAGATTCAAGAAGAATATGTGTGAGCAGTAGGAAGAGCATAAGGAGTCATCAAGAATTAGGTTACACTTTAATTCTTGGTTTACCTAAGAGTAATGCAGTGTTAGATATTAAACCAAAAATACCAGTTAAGAGAATTACTCTTGCTCAAATGGATGAAAGGAGAAAGAAAGGGTTATGTTATAACTGTGATGAGAAATGGAGGCCTTGGCATAAGTGTAAAAATGTTAAATTGTTTCTTTTAGAGGGGATTGATATAATACCAAGATTGCAATCTGGAGTGCAAATTATTGAGGTGAATGAAGAAGTGGGCAGTGATTTTAATAAACAAATTGAACAAGAAGAAGATTTGGGAATTACATTGTATGCTTTAACTGGGACTCCTACACCAGGCACTGTGAGGGTTAGAGGCAAGATTAATGGCAGTGGGTTAGTGATATTGGTTGACACAGGTAGTACTCATAATTTTGTGGATGTATTAGTGGTCTCTAGTTTACAGTTAAAGGTTGATGTTTCAAGAATTTTGGAAGTTAAGGTGGCTAATGGTACTGTGGTGAGAACTCAAGGTTTTTGTAGTAGTGTACCAGTGTGTGTTCAAGGAGTGGAATTTTGTGTTCAATTTCATGTTTTGGCAATTAGGAGGTTGTGATGCTATGTTGGGCACTTAGTGGTTGAGTACCTTGGGTGTAATACACTGGAATTTTTAGTTGTTAACTATGAAATTCCACTATAAGGATCAACAGGTCTTGTTGCAGGGTTTAAGTCCCTCTTCAGGCACTTCCTTCATGGATTGTAATCAGTTGCTTAAGGGATCTGTAAGGAAGAGTTTACTACTTCAAATTACTCCTGCAGCTGATGTGATGTTAGAAGATAGTGTACTTGCAGAAGTGGAGTTGTTATTGCAGGAATTTAGAGAGATTTTTGAGACTCCTACTGGTTTACCACCTGTGAGGGGTCATGAACACCAGATTACTCTCATGGAGGGCTCTCAACCAGTCTGCCAGAGACCCTATAGATACCCTTTCTATCAAAAGAATGAAATTGAGAAGATTGTGAGAGAGTTGTTGTCTGTTGGGTCAATTAGAAATAGCACCAGTCCTTTTGCTTCACTTGTCTTGTTAGTAAAGAAGGCAGATGGGTCTTGGAGGATGTGCATTGACTATAGAGCATTGAACAACATCACTGTGAAGGATAAGTTTCCAATTCCAGTCATTGATGAGCTGTTAGATGAGTTGAATGGAGCAACTGTCTTTTCCAAGCTTGATTTAAGATCAAGATACCATCAAATCAGGATGAAGGAGGAGGATGTGCCTAAAATAGCCTGCAGAACACATGAGGGGCATTATAAGTTCTTGGTAATGCCATTTGGCTTAACTAATGCCCCTCAACCTTCCAATCCTTTATGAACTAGGTTTTTAAGCCTTATCTCAGAAAATTCGTTTTAGTTTTTTTTTATTTATGATATCTTGGTTTATAGCACTTCTTTATCTAAGCATGTGACCAATTTGAGATCTGTTTTAGAGGTTTTGGCCTTAAATAAATTATATGCTAAAAGGTCCAAATGTAAATTTGCTTGTAATGAAGTGGAGTACCTAGGGCATGTCATCACTGGTGCTGGGGTTCACACTGACCCTAAGAAGACTGTTGCCATGCAGCAGTGGTCTACTCATACTGATCTTAAGTCCTTGAGAGGGTTTTTGGGGCTCACAGGTTACTTTAGAAAATTTGTTAAGGGATATGGATAGATTGCTGCTCCCTTAACTACACTATTGAAGAAGGATGCATTTTCTTGGTCTAAGGAGGCTGAGCAAGCTTTCCAGAAATTGAAGGCTGCCATGGTTCAACCACCTGCGCTAGCCTTTCCAAATTTTGATAAGCCATTTGTCATAGTGTGTGATGCCTTGGGCAAAGGGCTAGGAGCAGTTTTGATGCAGCAAGGCAAGCCTGTTGCCTTTCATAGCCAAGCCCTCAAAGGTAGGAATTTGACCCTGTCTACCTATGAAAGGGAGTTATTAGCCCTGGTTACTGCTATCAAAAGGTGGAGAGCTTACTTGGTTGGTGGACCTTTCATTGTTAGAACTGATCAACAAAGTCTTAAGTACCTATTAGAGCAGAAAATTGGTACTCCTACTCAACAGAAGTGATTTGCCAAATTATTAGTATATGCATTTGTAGTTCAATATAAAAATGGTAAGGATAACCTTGTGGCTGATGCATTGTCTAGAAAAGTTGAAACTGAGGATGATTTGGCTACTGCTGTGTTGTCTAGTAAGGCTGAATATGCTAATCTTACTTATGAGGATGATTTAGACTCTCAAGAGGGAGTTTTGTGTATACTTTCCTTTCCTTCCCTAGCTTGGTTAATTGATCTCAAAACAAGCTATGCCATGGATTAGTAGGTGCAGGGTATTTTACAAGCCTTAAGTTCAGGGCAGGCTGCTCCTAAGGGTTATTCTCTGCAGAATGGCTTGTTATTGTACAAAGGGAGGATCTACCTAGGCATTTGTGAAGCTTTGAAGACTGCTGTTCTGCACCAGGTTCATGATAGTCCATTAGGAGGTCACTTGGGATTTCTTAAGACCTTGCATAAGGTTAAAAGAGATTTTTATTGGCCTGGGTTGAGGGCAGATGTAAGGAAGTTGGTCAGAGAGTGTGACACTTGTCAAAGATTAAAGTATGAAACTTGTAATCTAGCTGGTCTCCTGCAATCTCTACCAATACCAGAAAAGCCTTAGATGGATGTGAGTATGGATTTTGTTGAAGGACTCCCTAAATCTCAGTTGAAGGATGTGGTGTTAGTGGTGGTAGACAGATTCACTAAATTTGTTCATTTTGTACCCTTGTCACACCCTTATTCTGTAGCGAAAGTAGCTCAACTATATATGCGATATGTCTTTAAATTGTATGGCATGCCTGCCACAATTGTGAGTGACAAGGACCCTGTATTTACATCACACTTTTGGCAAGAGTTGATAAGGCTACAAGGTGTGCAGCTTGCCATGTCTACAGCTTATCACCCCCAAACAGATGGCCAAACTAAGGTAGTCAATAAGAGTTTAGAGCATTACCTAAAGGCTTTTGCAGCGACAGACCACAATCTTGGGTGGAGTGGCTACCCTTAGCTGAATTTTGGTTCAATACCAATTTTCATGTCTCTCTCAAGATGACACCTTTTGAGGCTTTATATGGTTTTGCTCCACCAAGACTCTTGGACTACATTCCTAGCACTACTGAGGTAGACAGTGTGGAGATGCATTTGAGAACCAGACAGCAGCTCATTTCCTTATTGAAGCAGAGCTTGGTGGCAGTTCAAGAGAGAATGAATGTTATTGCTGATAAGCATAGGACCATGAGGGAGTTTGTAGTGGGTGATTAGGTGTACCTCAAGTTGCAGCCATACAAACAGATGTCATTAAGGCAAAAACGTTTGGGGAAGTTATCACCTAGATATTATGGTCCTTTTCAGATATTGCAGAAGGTTGGCAGTGTTTCTTACAAATTGGATTTACCCCTTGAATTAAGACTCCATTCCACCTTCCATGATTCATGTTTAAAGTAGAGGTTGGGTCAACATGTGGTGTCTCTTCCTTCCTTACCCCCTGTGGATTCTGAGGGCATTATCAAACCAAAACCTGTTGTTGTTTTGCAGGAGAGGTCTCATTAGTTGAGGAATAGGACTGTTACTCAAGTCTTAATTTAGTGGCAAGGGGAAGGTATTGAGAATGCTACTTGGGAGAATTTGTACCAGCTACAGCAACAATTTCCTCACCTTGTGGACAAGGTGTTTTAATGGGGCCGGGGGGAGGGGGGGTGGGGAGGGGTATTGTTAGGCATATTTTGTATGTTGTATAATATGATGGGTTGTGTGGCAGTAGTCTGTGATGCAGAGGCTATGATGCAAAGGCTGTGATGCAGAGGCTGTGATGCAGAGGCTATGATGTAGCAGTAGTCTATGACTAGTCTGGATAGTGTAAAGGCTGTGATAGTGTGTTAGTAGTATACGTGCCTAAGTGTCCATATGAGAGTGGTGCATTAGAGTTAGTTAGGACTGTGCAAGTTAGTTAGAGTTAGTTAGAGACTGATGGGTCATTGACAGTTGTTTTGGTGTTGTATAAGAGACCAATGAGTTGTCTAGTGGGTAATCAAGCAAGTGTATTTTTCAATGCAACCTTTCCCTTTTCTTTTCTCTGTCCTTTCATTTCTATCAATTCTGGAGGCCTAGCTGACCTCGAATCTAGCTACACAATAAATCCATAAATTCAATCCTAACAATTACATAGTAACCGTTAGGCAAAATATGATAACGTAGTTAAAGTCCAAACCAAGCTGGTTTTGTTATGGAAGTCCTAATCCGTAGTTGACTGTGAAATTAATTAAAATCATTTGTGAGTGACCAGCGGGTGGATGAGTTAGGTCTAAACGAGTTACAAGTATATCTGCCACAAATTAAAAGAGATAACAGCCCAAATTAATGTTTTGCAATTGATTATTCAGCTCTGTACCTATTTTTTAGCCCAAATTAATGGGTTTGCAGCTACTAGTACGTTTAGTTTTTGGACCCTTTTTTTTAAAGAATATTAATTTTAGTATCAATTTACCATAAGTCCTAAATATGGGTTTGTTCTTTAAATAATTTTTAGCCAATTAATTGGATCCTAATTTCATGTTTTATAATTATTATTTTAATTTTTTTTAATAAATTAAAACTGTGAAAAATATTTTGGTTGTTGCGTGTGATCCTAAATGAATAATTTCCTTAAAGCGTGCAGAACTAAAAATGAAATCGGTCATACATATGATATCCCTATTAATAAAAGAAATATTACCAAAGGGTGGGTGAGGGTTAGGGTTTTTTAAAATTTCCCTACCGTTTTCAACTAGATCATCAAAGAAGAAAATATTCTCAAAAAAAAAAAAAAAAAAAAAAAAAAAAGAAAAAAGATCATCAAAGAAAAGGGTGATAACAATAATGGTGTTGCGAGAAGTGCTACATTCACAATTTTTTTACAATATTTTTACAACAAATTCTAGGTGATAAGTTGTTACTTGTTCTAATTTGAATCTATTATTGAAAGTACTTTTTATCCACCATTAACAACCTACCATTTAAGATTTGTTGTAAAAATTTTATAAAAATGTTATGAACATAGCATTTCTCATAATGTTGTAGCCATATGATGGCGTTTAAGGTTTCAATGAGAGAGAGAGAGAGAGAGAGAGAGAGAGAGAGATGAGTGAGTATTCATAAAAAAATAACAAAATCAAGTATTGCATAATAAGAAAATTCAAAATTTTAGGTATGGGCACTCAGAGAAGACTAGAAGCTTCAGATGCATATTATAATTTGGAGCTCATTGAGATAATGTCTAATCCTTAAAAAGTGGTATTCCCATTAAATAAACAATTTCTCTCATCAATTCGTGGTAGTTAATCTTCAGGGAAGTTGACTCAAATTCTTATCATGATTTGGTTACTTTTTAAAAACACAGAGAAATTAACTCTCTCTCTCTCTCTCTCTCTCTCTCTCTCTCTTTCCTTTTTTTTTTTTTTTTTTTTTTGAGAAAGAATATAAATTTACTTGGTTACCTTTAGGTATTATTAGTGTGGAATGAAAGTCTACTTCTTGTTAATGAAGAATTTGAAATTTCATGTCAAAGAAGTAATGTTGTATATTTTTTTCCACCAAGGAATAATGTTAGGTTTTATTTATGTTGGCAACCCGAATACAAAACATGTGTTGTAAGTGTCTCTAGAATTTTATTTTTAAAAAATCAAAACTGCTGCAAAGTTCTGCAATTCAAAGTGCGAATCTTGAAATTTGACTCATGCTAGATTGATCGAAATTACAATTTCAACCGATTGAGAACTTAATTTGACCAATTGAAAATCATAGATCAAATAAATTTGCAAGTTTTAAAGTGCTGTCCACCATCCAAGCTACTAGGGTTTTGGGCCACTTATGATCTACACTATAACAGAGACCATATAGGTCAAAACAAACAAGTGAGAGAAAAGTGCCTCCTATTCTACATCTAGGGTTTGTGTACCCAAAACTCTCTCATTTAATCATATCTTCTATCGGTGATATTCCTTGAAGAAAATCAAGATCTGGTATTGTAGAAGTTCTTGCCTTATACCAGTCATCAAAGATGCTAGAGATCTAAACCTTCAAGGGTGGTTTTGGGATTATGGTTATTTATGAAGAATATGGTTATTTAGTCTGTAAACTTCTATTTGATAGTGGATTTGCTCATCTTGGGATTGATAAAATCAAGTCCTTCCATTTTATTTATTTATTTTTATTGTGAAATTAGTTTGTTTCAATGGTTTTTCGGGGTCGCCATATCTGTTACCTAGGAAAAAAAAATTGAAACAAATTGATGATTGTTTGATTAAATAGGGTTTTCAGAATAAATCTAATAATCAACTCAGCCTTAAAACTGGTTAATTACTATTTTTGATAGGAGTCTAAACCTAACAAATAAGAATAGGATTCTCATATAAACATAATATTGTAAAAGATTTGATGACTTTGACCCAAGAGTTCTCATGTATAGGAGAAGAATTATAGCAATGTGTATAAAACCAATAGAAAACTCACATTGGCAGGTAGCACATTGAAAGAAAAAAAAAAAAAAAAGGTTTTTGTAAAACATATATGTCAAGGAGAATTTGTGAAGTTTAGATTAGAATAGTGAAGCGAGAAAAGAAAGAAACCTACATATAAGTGAGAACAAAGAAAACAATGAGTTTCTTTAGTCATGAGATACACAAAAGAGAGGAAAAATTGGGATTTTTTTTCTAGGAGAGTTGTGTCTATGGAAAGTTGTAATATCCAAACTGAAGATGATGTGCATTTGTTTATTTCCTGCTGTATTGATGTGAACTGATCAAGTTTTCGATATAAAGTTGAGAATATATTGTAATTTATTTTATTATAGTGAATTTATTTGGAGTTAGTCTCATAGTTTTTCTGTTCAAGAAGTAATGGGCTTTCACTTAAGTCCTAATATTCTTATATGTGGTTTATTTAGTTTCTACTGATTTGAAATATATAGCTTCGTAAAGTTAGAATACTATTTAGGATGGATTAAAATTATTTGTTGAATTTAATGCATAGGTATAATATTAGACTATGGCCCATTAGAATCCCTTTAAGATTTGTCTGGATGATTTGAAGAGAATGTGAAATTTGGTGAACAAGAAAGAGAATTATGGGAGACTTCTTTGAGAGAGAGAGAGAGAGAGAGAGTAAAGAAGTTCATATGTTAGAGAGGGAGAATGAAAAAAGGTGAAGGTATTGCCAACAACCAAGATTGAATTAGACAGAAATGTACCATTATGATTGGATTAGGGAAATAAATGAAAGGAGAAAGGACTTCATTGTTTAACTAAAAGTTATAGATTATTATTATTATTATTTTTTTTTTTTTTGGGAGAAAAATTAATATTCCGTTAGAATTAATAACTATAAAATACGGTGTTATTTTCTTCAGAAAATTTCAAGTTAGTGTTGTTTACTTAAACTTTATGAGAATAACGTAATTTATCCTATAAAATAACCCAAATTATATTAACCTATTGAATATATTAAATCATTATTACAATTAAAATTATGTCAATTGTATTGATGAAAGTGAAAGAGAGTCTTAGGAGACAACCTTCCCAATGTGAACTGTGAAGTGGTGGAGAAAAAATATAGGATCCATGTGAAAATGATTGTACTACTCGTAGTTGATCATATCATTAAATTTTGACAAAAATAGTGACAAATGATGTAGTCCTAAAAGAATTGTGAGTGAAAATGAACCTTAAAAATAAAAATCTAAACTTCATTAAAAAAAAAAAAAAAAAAAAAAAAGAAAAGGAAAAGAGAAACAACCACAGAGTCCTTCTTCCGAGTGTCCTAAACGTAAATTGTGAGGGATGAAACTACACATTAACAATTTGAAAGAAAATGGGCCAGAGAAAGAACACCAAAAGGAAAATGGTTTGAGCTCCAATATGATATAGGCTATATAGGTCCTGTGAAAATTGAAAAGTCATATCCTATCAAAATTTTATTACCTTTTGCCTTGCCTTAATAGCTGGTGCCATCTGTTACTGCCTTAAGGTAGGGTTAGATGGTTCCTTTTTTTCTTTTTTTTTAAGAGAAACAAACTAACTATTAAACACACCCACAATTAATTACATTCTCTCACCAAACTCAAACATATTACTTAACCCAAAGATGGTTTGTAAAATATTTAAGGGTCCAGGTTAACGGGTGCTCTTGAGGCATTTATTAATGGACTCTTTTAAGAAAGTTTTGATATCATTTTTATGAGAAAAATAAATAATTGTAAATAAAAAAAATTTACTTTTTCTTTTTCCATAGTTTTTTTTTTTTTTTTTTTTTTAAGTTCTTAAATCAATACCATTAGGGCATCTGTTAATTTTTCCCAATACCTAATAATAAATTTTCCCCAATAATTTTTCTGTTCTCTTTCTTCACTCTAGAACATATTTTATCATGTCAATTTATTTAAATCGGTACCATTACGTGCATGTAAATGAAGGTTTTGTCAAAGATTTTCATTATGAGTTCATCTTTCTGTTGGAGCTAGCTAGCTAGCTAGGCCAGTCCCACATTTTTGGAAGGGTCCGATTTTGCTTTCATTAATTATTATTATACATGCTAAATTATACATTATCATATACATTACAATTCAAATTGTGTTTTGAAAACACGAAACATAATTTCAGTTATAATTATGAACTTGTGAAATTGTGTTTAAAAACATCACTTAGCTATGTGTCCCGTACACATAATCTGTAAATATCACCGCTTGCTTGCTTTTTAGTATATTAAATTTTGACCAACTTTTAATATATAAAATTTGGAGGTGAGATTATACTATTTTATTTGGAGATATATTATGCGTAGCATGTACTAGTCACATAGAAATTAAAAGAGGACCATTAAGTTTGGATATAACAAAGGCATGGTACCGTCAAACAATACATAATAAAAGCTATGGTCTAAACTTGTTGCACACAAACTATTTTATAGTTTTACACTCATCACAAATTTTTTTAATCAATTTCGTTTGAGAGTGTGTATAAAACTATTTGTGTAATAAGTACTACTCAAAAACCAATGACAAGCGATAAGGACTAAAAGCAGAACAACAACATATATATTTATATAGACGGTCGGGTTCATTACACACAAATTATTTAATATAATTTTACACAGCCAAAATTTTTTTTTTTTTGAAAACATGACTTGAAATCATGATTTTAAAGTTGTGCAACAAGTATAACCCAAAAATATGAGTATTGTTTATTGCACACTTTAATGCGCAAACTTTATATCTATACATATTACGTCCTAAAAGCCAGGTTGATTTGTCCAACGGGATATAAACTCAGCGAGTATCTTTGTAGAAGACCCATCTGCACTAAGTGCTTTCTCAGCAGCAATTTTTAGGTTTTTCATATGGCTGTTAACTTTCTTGCCCTCCACTTCGACCATGAGACCCTTTACGACTTTCGTGATTTCCTCTTGGTCCACTAGGCCTTCCTCGTTAGCTTTTGGTCTTAGTGCCGCTCCTTTTTTTTTTTTAAACATGACAGAGATTCTTAGTTGCACTTTTAGATCCTCAAGAAGTAATATTGCATTTATTATTTGTTCTGCGTAAAGTGGCCATGCAATTAATGATATGCCATGCATGATCCTCTCTAGGAGAAATTATTTGCTCCTCCCGGGTGGAGGAGTGACGTGGTCCTCCTGCTGCTGTGGACCAGTTGAAAGCAGCCATGTATTAAATGAAAAGCTGAGTCAGCAAACACCCCTGCCGCAACGTTACTTCAGCCTTTTAAATAACAAAAATACACTTTCCTTCATCCACCTGCTTTAGCCGCTTCACCAAAAGAGGGAAAACCCAAAAATTTCCAAACCGCCCAACTCTCTTCTCTCTCCCTCCCCTGCATCATTGAAGAAATTTTTCTTTGCATGAACAAGGTCTATGAGATTTTGAACTAACTTTGTTCTTGGGTCTAATTTTTTCTAGCTTGTTTCTCTATTTTCCCCTATGACTGAAGTGGTTGCTGGAATCCAATGCTCACCATCGCAACTAACCATGGCTGATCAAGGTATGTTACAAATTCTCATTTCACTCTTCAAAGTCTTATTTTCTTGCTCTGTTCTGTCTCTAGTAGTTTATGACACAGTGCCTTCTACATGTTTGATAAAAAGCCCAAGATAAAAACTTTGCTTGGAATGGTGTTATAACGTTGCTGTCTATGGGCCCTTGTTTTTAACTCTAGATTGCAGGTCTTTTTTTTTAGAATGAGTCTTTAATTGAGACCTTAAGTTCAGTATTATAAAGTTGCTGGGTTCCTCATTTTTTTTTCTTTTTTTGCATTTGATTGTTGCTGTTGCTGAGGCATTTGAATGTTGTGGTGTTTTTAAGCATAGATATTAGAGTCAATGAGGAAGGTGTTGAAGATATTGAAACTTTTCTTGGAATGGTGTTGTTGGATACGTGATAGGAGTGCTCTGGTGAATTGGGTGCTGTTGGTGCGTGGGGTGCTGAAGGCTGGTGCGTGGCGTGCTGATGACTGGGGCGTGGCATGCTGATGACTGGTGCGTGGAGTGCTGATGGGCCAAGGGCTGCTGCATTTGGATCAGAGGGTGCTGCTACCGTGTATATGGGTCTAAGTCATTGTGTTGTTAGTTAAGGGATAGTTGTAATTGGTATTAGCTATTGAGGGATGGGGTGGTTAGTTAGTTAGTAGCAGTTATAGGAAATGCCAATGTATCAATACAATTCTGTTAGGGTCGGGTATAAATGGAATATAACCAATAGCAATTGGTTAGAAATTGTATCAATATAAAAGATTTGAATTAGAAATTGTTATTTATCCTATTGAATATAACCAATAGCAATGAAAAGTATTTTCAATTCAAATGCTGATTATAAGCAATTTTTGTGAACTTATGGTGTGGACAATTAGAATATAACCATTGTAAAACAAAAGACTTGATTTATTGAGAAATATGTTTAAGTACAATGGCTAACAAAAAGAAAGAACATTCCTCTAATTCCCACCAAAGGCTCTTCCTTTTCCTGAGAAAGTTTTACAACTCACTAGCTGCATAGTTACAAGTTTTTTTACACTACATGAAAGGAAATTGATTCAAAGTTTAACATGAGTCGCCTAATATCAACCAAAATTAATCCTGCCTCAACAAAGTAGCTTTTTCCATTTGTCAATGCATTCATTGATTCTTCATCTTGACAGTTCACACATCTAATACAAACATCTCTACTTCATCACATGGTAAATAGTAGCCCAAAATACTCTCTCAAACAAAGCAGCAAACCAAGACACTGCATCTCTACCAACGATAACACCAGCAACAGATGTCCCATCTCCAAGATTGTCATTTAGTGTATCCTCATTGGTCCAATTTGTATGCTCCTAAATACAATTTCAAATGTTAGTAATCAAAAATAATAAAGCCTCTTTTAGAAACACATTAAAGTTTCAAGCAGAAAACAAAAATGAAACACTAAAGAACAAAATGTAGAAGCACAATAATACTCCAACACTAAGACTCCTTTTTCATCCCTTTGACACAAGTTGGGAGTGATACCCTCCTCCCTTTGTCAATTTGAGGGGGGAGTTATAGCGCAAAGCAATCAATGCAACAGTCACGTATTGATAAGAATCACCTTATCCCTATCCAAATAAGAAGAAATAGGGGATTGAAGGAAGAATGGAACAGTGAGAGATTAGAGAGAAAAGAATAGAGATTAAGAAGAAGAAGAAAAGACAAAGGAATTGCATTAAATTTCTCATTGATACCCTCATCTAGAACCTACATTCCATTCATACCCGACCCTAACAGAATTGTATTGATACATATGCATTTCCTATAACTGCTACTAACTAACTAACCACCCCATCCCTCAATAGCTAATACAAATTACAACTATCCCTTAACTAACAACACAATGACTTAGACCCATATACACGGTAGCAGCACCCTCTGATCCAAATGCAGCAGCCCTTGGCCCATCAGCACTCCACGCACCAGTCATCAGCATGCCATGCCCCAGTCATCAGCACGCCACGCACCAACAGCACCCAATTCACCAGAGCACTCCTATCACGTACCCAACAACACCATTCCAAGAAAAGTTTCAATATCTTCAACACCTTCCTCATTGACTCTAATATCTATGATTAAAAACACCACAATATTCAAATGCGTCAACAACAGCAACAATCAAATGCAAAAAAAGAAAAGAAAAAAAAAAAGATGAGGAACCCAGCAACTTTATAATACTGAACTTAAGGTCTCAATTAAAGACTCATTCTAAAAAAAAAAAAGACCTGCAATCTAGAGTTAAAAACAAGGGCCCATAGACAGCAACATTATAACACCATTCCAAGCAAAGTTTTTATCTTGGGCTTTTTATCAAACATGCAGAAGGCACTGTATTATAAACTACATAGAGGTAGAACAAAGCAAGAAAATAAGACTTTGAAGAGTGAAATGAGACTTTGTAACATACCTTGATCAGCCATGGTTAGTTGCGATGGTGAGCATTGGATTCCAGCAACCACTTCAGTCATAGGGGGAAAGAGAGAAACAAGCTAGAAAAAGTTAGACCCAAGAACAAAGTTAGTTCAAAATCTCATAGAGCTTGGTCATGCAAAGAAAAATTTCTTCAATGATGCAGGGGAGGGAGAGAGAAGAGAGCTGGGTGGTTTGGAAATTTTTGGGTTTTCCCTCTTTTGGTGAAGCGGCTAAAGCAGGTGGATGAAGGAAAGTGTATTTTTGTTATTTAAAAGGCTGAAGTAACGTTGCAGCAGGGGTGTTTGCTGACTCAGCTTTTCATTTATACATGGCTGCTTTCCATTGGTCCATATCAGCAGGAGGACCACGTCACTCCTCCACCCGGGAGGAGCAAATAATTTCTCCCTCTCTAGGGTCAAATTCCAACCCCAATGAGTTAAGAACCCACCAGTATAGCCATGGCTAAGCACTTGGGCTTGTGGTGCCCAAGAGGGCACCACTAGACCTTGCCCATTAGTCCTTTCTACGAACCCTTTTGGTAAGAAAGCAAGTGGGTTGTTGTCAAGGGTTTGGTCTTTAAGGTATGCAACATCATGCTTATTATTCGGGCTTCTTAAAACCCATAAGAACTTATGCCCACTCAATTCCAATCCAAGGGCTAGCTCATTGGTTTGCTCATAAGAGAGGGTACCATCACTGCCAAAACAAACAAATAAAACCGATGAAGCCAAGTTCGTCAGTCACTGTTATCGTCCAGACAGAACCGTGCGTTCTTATAAGAAATAAGGTGCGAGTTGGATAGGTCACCAGCGTGGTGCCAGCTAATGAACCTTAGATGATTGGAGAAATGGTATTTGAATATATGGAATGAAATATGTGTTTTTGTGTACCTTTGCTCTAGGTCTGACCTCCTTTATTTTCGCTTTTACCTTTCTAGCCGTTGGAGGCCTTCATTTGTGGCTTAATTGCTTGTTTGAGTAATGTATCTGGTGATTAATGCGGTGCTTATGGGGACTTTTGAGCTGTTATGCTCCTTGCTTCGTCTGACCATAGCGACTCTTGCATTGAATGCCTTCTTTATGGTGTTTTGGTCATCCATTACCGTGTTTAGATGAGCAAGACTTCTCGACTGTTCAGGCCACGGGGGGACTTGCATGAACTCCACCTGTTCTAACTCTCCAACCAATCAGTTTGTTAGCTTTAGGTATCTTTGCATTCTTTGTTCATTCGCTTCATAATCTCCTTTAATCTGTCCTATTACCAATTTGATGTCACTCTTCAAGAGCAAATTTTTGGCTCCCTTGGTTTTTACCATCTTGAGCCCTGTCAAAATAGTCTCATACTCTGATTCATTGTTGGTGGCGGGGAACTGGAGTTGGATTGCATATCTCAAAGTGTCTCCTTCTAGGGAAGTGATGACGACTCCAACTCTGCCCATATTCTTCACCGACGACCTATCCGTCTATATCATCCATAACTCCGACGTGTTTGCTGCGCTCTCTTTTGGCAAGGTAAATTCAACAATAAAACCAGCTAATACTTGGGATTTTATGGCTGTTCGAGGTTTGTACTTGATGTCAAACTGGCTCAACTCAATTACTCACTGTACCATTCAACCTGCTGCTTCTGGTTTGCTCATCGCCTTTTTGATTGGTTAGTTCGCCATGACAAGGATTGGGTTTGCTTGGAAATAAGGACACAACTTTTGAGAGGAGATGATCAGAGTGAAGGTGATCTTCTCAATGCATGGGTATTTTGCCTCTGCCCCCTAGAAGGCTTGGTTGACGTAGTATACTGGGCGCTAGATTTTTGAGTCTTCCTGAATCATGTTGCACTCATCGTGGTAGCGGAAATTGCAAGATATAGGAATAAGTCTTCGCCTTCTTTGGATGGACTTAAAAGTTGTGGGTTGCTCAAGTAGCGGTTTAGCTCCTAGAATGCAGTCTCACATTCATTGATCCACACAAAGGCTTGTTTGAGGGTATTGAAAAAAGGTAGGCATTTGTTCGTTGCCTTAGAGACAAAGCTATTGAAGGCTGCCACTCTTCCTATCAATTTCTATACCTCCTTGAAATTCCTAGCTAACAACATCTCCATGGCTTTTACCTTCTCAGGATTAGCCTTTATCCCTGGTTATGATACCATGAAGCCGAGGAATTTCATTGAGGAGACCCTAAATGCACATTTTGCTGGTTTTAACCTCAATTTATATTGCCTTAGTGTTTCGAAAGTTTCTTTGAGGTTGTCCAAGTGGATCTCCACCTCTTTACTCTTGACGAGCATATCGTCTACATAAACCTCCATATTCCTCACTATCTACTTGTTGAACATTTGGTTCACCAACCTTTGATAGGTAGCTTCTGCGTTCTTTAACCCAATGGCATGACTCTATAATAATAGAGTCCTTGGCTAGCGATGAATGTTGTTTTCTCCTGATCTTCTTCTAAAATTTGGATATGATTATATCCTGAGAATGCATCCATTAACGTCATGAGCTTATGTCTCACTGTTGAATTAATAAGTTGGTCAATCTGTGATAACAGGAAGCTATCTTCTAGGCAGGCATTGCTTAGATCTGTAAAATTTACACACATTCTCCATTTCCTGTTCACCTTTTTTCACCATGACGACGTTGGCTGACCATTCTAGGTAGTAGACTTTCCGAATAAACTTGGCGGCCAGGAGCTTGTCTACCTCATCCATAATGGCTCTGTTTTGTTTGGGTGCGAAGACTCTTCTTTTTTATTGGACGAGTTTCTTCTCAAGGTCCACATTTAGCCGGTGTTGAATGACATCTTTATATATGCCAGGAATGTCCTCATGGCTCTAGGCAAAGACGTCTAAACTTTTCTTCAGGAACTCCACTATCTCTCCTTTTGTTGAAGGATCAAGGTTTGCCCCCACATTTGTTATCTTCGTTGATTCTCCATCTATTAGGTCGACTGTCTCCAGTGCTTCCACCACTTACGGACTCCTTTTTTCGATCATTCACATATGGTTTTCCTTCAACGCTAATACTGCTTGTAACACTCATAAGCCAGAATCTGGTCCCATTTTATCACTCTTACCCCATTTTCTGTAGGGAATTTTACTTTTCAGTAATACGTCAATGTCGTTGCTTTCCATCGGTTGAGTGTTGGTCGTCCAATGATGACGTTGTAGGATGAAGGACAGTCAACCACCAAAAAGTTGAGTTACCTATTTATCTATTGCGGGTATGAGCCATCTGTGACTGTCAAGGTCACTATTCCCTTCAAGTACACCCTATCTCCACTAAAACTAATGAGAGGAGACTCAAATGGACGGAGTCTCTTTAGGTCTACTTTCAACTATTGAAAGGCAAAAAGGTAAATAATGTTAGCAGAACTCCCATTGTCTATCAAGATTCTTCTAGTGTTGAACCCTTCTATCATGAGCATGATGACCAGCGGGTCATCATATGGCTATTTCACCCCTCTAGCATCCTCTTCCAAGAAGACCATATCCGTGGCTTCTCTTTTCTTGTATTTCAACGGTGGCATCATATGGACACTATTAACTTGTCTTTGTTGTGACTTCTTAAGGGACCTAAAAGACCCTCTTGTTGTTGGACCTCAATTAATCATCCTTATTCCTCCTATAGCACTCTTTGGTCGTTCTTGTAGCTTGTCTTCGTCCTTAGGCTTGTCTTCCAATCTAGCTTGATGCTCTTGTTTTGTCATCCATATGTGTCTTTCTTGACAAACTTTTGCAACTTTCCTTTCTGGATTAACTCTTCTATCTGTTCTTTGAGGTCTCTGCATTCGTCTATGTAATGTCTGTGATCTCAGTGGAAACGGTTGTACTTATTCTTATTCCGAGCATTGGGCGAACAATTTAATGGTTTCAGCCACCTATGCTGATGGACGTCCTGAATCTGCATTAAGATTTGGTCAATAGGCATTTCCAAGGGTGTGAAATTTACCATTTTACAGGTCTTATCATCCTTTCTCTTGTTCCTGTCATGGCTAGACGAATGGTCTTTCCTTTCCCTCTTTTGCTCTTTGAGGTTGTCTGGAGCACCTGTCTTGCTTGTTCAAGTTCCCCTACCTCTATCGTGTCAAGAGCTTCTTCTGCATTCATATACTTCTAAGCCTTTATTAGCAACTCCGTCATTGATTTTGGTAGACTTTTTGCGAGTGCCACCACAAACTCTTTGGACTTTAGCCCGGCCTTGAACGTCGTCAACTATAACTTGTCATTGGTTTCATCCACTTTTAGCACTTCTCTATTAAACCGCTTCACATATCAGCGACTCCCCTTCTCCTTATTTGGCCGTCAGCAAATGATCCACAAACCTTTTCTAGCACTGTCTACCCATGAAGTGGTGCATGAACAAGTTGTTCAGTTGGTCAAAATTGTCTATAGAGGATTATGCCAGCTTACTAAACCATGCTCGTGCTGCTCCCTTTAGTATTGTCGGGAAGGATAGGCATACTATCTCATCCAGGGTCTGTTGTAGGCTCAAGGTTATCTTGAAGGTGGTTATGTGATCCAACGGGTCATTCAACCCATCATATGATTCAAGCTGCAGGAGACGGAACTTTGGTGGCAAGGGGCACTCTAGGACCTTCGACGTGAATGGTGAGTCAGTCCTTTTTACCATCCCATCCAAATTTTTTGCCGTTTTCCCCTTCATAGCATCTTTAAACTCGTCCATTTCCCTTATCATGCTCCTTAAGAGGTCATTGCTAGCTTCATCAGACTAATCGGTTCTTCTCGAGCCGTCTCTTCCCTAGCTACCTGTGTCTTGAGCTTCATCTTCATTCCTGTTCTCGATCCTCCTCAGTGAACGGTTTTCTTCCTGTTGCAATCGTTGTTTCATTTCTTGATTTTGTTTTGTGAGTTATTCCACATTGGCTATAAAGGCTTGGATTTGCAAGGCCAAGGCAGCTGACTCTTGTTGTGCACTGGATTCCATCTGGATGCTAACAATGGTAAGGCAACGTCTTCTGACCTTAAGGTTAGAAAGAAGATCCGTACAAATGGCACCAAATTGATGAAGCCAAGTTCGTCAGTTGCCGTGATTGTCTAGCAGAGCCGTGTGTTTCGGTAAGAAATAAGGAGCGAGTCGGATAGGTCACTGGCGTGGTGCTAGCCAATGAACCTCCGATGACACGATTGGAGAAAATGGTATCTGAATATCTGGAATGATATATGTGTTTTTGTTTACCTTTGCTCTAGGTTTGGCCTCCTTTATATATGCTTTTACCTTTCTAGCCATTGGAGGCCTTCAATGGTGCTTTATTGCTTGTTTGAGTAACATATTTGGTGATAAATGTGGTGTTTATAAGGACTTCTGAGTTATTATGCCCCTTGCTTCGTTTGACCGTAACGGCTCTTGCATTGAATGTGTTTTTTATGGCGTTTTGGTCGTCCTCCATTACCATGTTTAGACGAGAAAGATTTCTTAACTCATAAAAAATAAAGCCATGTGGCTGATTGTCCAACCATCTTAAGTAGTCTGACCCTTGAACCTGATTGCTTGAAGTTGAACCAGTTTGAACGATGGGTCCAATTGGATAAAGTGAGATTTTTATCTTCTTCTAACAATGCTTTTATATATAGCACTTTCTTCCAAATCCATGAAAGTATTAAGGATAATACCCTCATCTAATCGCAACTCATTTTCACTTTGTAAAACTCACTTGTTCGATCTTGAATTGATTCTGGAAGATCTCTACCGTGAATAGGTATGCACCCTTGGAGTTTCAATGGTTCCGTAGGTCATTATGCTCGCATGAAACTGTCTCATCTAGCTTTGGCAAATGCAAAAGCAATGATAAAGATATCAATGACCAAAGATATTTGACATGAAATAAACGTAAGGTGGGGGATGTGTTGGTGCAAACACAATAATAATGGAAAATAACACAAAGAGAAACCGAATAATGCTTCTGAATATTATTAATTTAAAGAGAAAAATTACACAACACTATTTGGATTGAGGCACGACACTCGCTCTCTTTAAGGAGATTCAAGCCCTTGATTGGCTAAACTTTGTAACCGTTGTAGACCTTCTTTGACTTGTCTCTCCCAAGATACAATAGCCCAACAAGTGTCGTATGGCTAGAACAACCTATGCACAAAGTGTTCAAGCCTAAAGCTCCCCCAGAAAGAACACCCTTCCTTGCCAAGAACCTCTTTATTTTTTTTAGTGTATATTGCAATCATTTGGATTGGGTTTGAATGAGTCTATTTATAGGCTCAATGGGCCTCACGAAATTACTACCCAAATTAATCTGATTAATTAGGTCCATTATTCTGACGTAACGAGTGTTACAAGATTAATTGCTGAATATTAATCTGATGGGCTGGAGTTACACAAGTAATGGTGAGATAATGAGTTTTTGAAGAATAAAAAGGCCTAAACGGTAGTCCATTTAGTGGGTTAATGACTCTTCATTTTCTATAATAAAAATGGAGTATTAATTCGGGCCATTTACTCACCAACAAATATGGTAATTATTTTGAATGGGCTGTCAAGTAGGAGGATCCAAGAGGTTGATTCATTTCCATTTTTGACACCTCCACCATTCACTTTCCCCTTGTGCACGTATTTAACCCAATATCTGAGTCAATTCATATTAGCCCATTAATCACTACAATTAAAAAGAATAAAATAGTCTTTCTCCTTTTCATTGTTTAATCATTTTAATTAATTAATATTAAAATGCTCCAACAATCCCCCACTCATTTTAATATTAAATTTTTTTTAGTTAAAGAGAGATTACCAGGCAAAGACAGATCACTATGCATCATGAAGGTGTGCTTTGCAGTGAACCTTCACTTAGTAAAACAACGATCTCCACTCTAGAGTTGTAGTGGTCTTCAACTTGAACTAGGGCTGCTTTAGGGAAATTAAGCATCACTGCTTACACATAACAACCCAGGTGTTGACATGAGCTTTTATAACTAGCACTTTTCGGCCGTGTGCTGATCCTAGTTTCATGAGTGTATTTGAGATTAAGTCCAAATCTCACAGAGAGTAGCCCCATCTCCACACTCACATAGGTGAAATTTTGTCAAGGGTGCTCCTGTAATTCTAACACCCCACTCATACGAATTACAAATTTCATCAAGAGTTATTTTACTCAACCTTTCCACATTACGTGATAAATGCATTTATATCATAGGGATGAACAATTAAAAAATTATTTACAAAATAAATAATTGAAGAAATAAAAAGTGCATTTCCTACAACCATTGTATGATTCGTTTTTCCTATTGAACCAAATTCTCAGGATCTTTGGTCTTTTGGTTGGGTATTCTCATACATGGCTCATGAATCTATGGACTTTAGTCTCATCCCCCTCGATGTATTCCAGACCCTATCTTTTGCCAAGGCCTTGGTAAATGGATCTGCAAGATTATCATTAGATTTAATATAATCCACAGTTATGATGCCACTACTTAAATAAGATCGCACAGTACTGTGCTTTCTACTTATAGGTTTGGATTTACTGTTGTAGTAATGGTTTTTAACTCTACCAATTGTGGCAGTGCTATCACAATGAATTAATATAGGTGGAATTGGCTTTTCCCAAAGTGGAATTTCATATAACAAATCTCTAAACCAATTTGCCTCTTCACTAGCTGAAACTAATGCTATTAATTCAGCTTCCATTGTTGAATTAGCAATTATTTTTTGCTTTTTAGATTTCCAACAAATAGCACCACTACCTAAGGTAAAAATATAACCAGCGGTAGAGAGAGAATCACCTGACAAAGTATTCCAATTGGCATCACCAAAAGCTTCAATCATAGCAGGGTACTTTTTATAAAATAAGCCATAGCTTTTGGTATCAATTAAATATCTCATGTCTCGCTTAATAGCTAGTCAATGATCTTTACTAGGCTTACTTGTAAATCTGCTTAGCACTCCCAGTATATGCAATGTCAGGTCTAGTATAATCAGTAGCATAACGTAAACTACCAATGATACTAGCATAATCCTTTTGATTAAAAATCTCATCATCATTATTCACAGGAAATAAATGAACACTAGAATCAAAAGGAGTAGCTACACTTTTGTTATCATGAAAATTATATTTTCTCAATATTTTCTCAACATAATGTGATTGATGAAGAAATATTCCATCACATGTTTTTGTAATTTTCATGCCCAAAATAAAACTAGCCTCACCAAGATCTTTCATATCAAAATGGCTTTTAAGCATATTTTTTGTCTCATTTATAACAGGCATATTTGAGCCAAAAATCAACATATCATCCACATAAAGGCTAATAATAACATGTAAATTATTCCATTATTTAAAATAAATACATTTATCACATTCATTTGATTTATAATCATTCTCAAGCATGCAGGAATCAAACTTTTCATGCCACTGTTTAGGTGCTTGTTTTAAGCCATATAGGGATTTAGTTAGCTTACATATCTTGCTTTCTTGTCCAAGCTCTACAAAGTCTTCAGGTTGATCCATATAAATCTCTTCCTCTAGGTCTCCATTTACAAAAGCAAGTTTTTATATCCATTTGATGAATTTTCAAATAAAAAATTGCAGCAATAGTAATTAACAATTTAATAGATGTAATTCTTGTTACCGGATAAAAAGGATCAAAGAAATCAAGATCAGCTTTTTGTTTAAAGCCTTTTGCAACAAATCTAGCTTTAAACTTATTTATTGATTCATCCGGTTTCAACTTTTTTCTAAGGACCCATTTACAACCTATAGTCATACAACCTAGTGGAAGATCTACTATTTTCCAAGTTTTATTATAAATTAGAGATTCCATCTCATCTTTTACAACCTCTTTCCAAAATATAGCATCAGGTGATGTTAAAGCCTCTTTTAAATTTTGGGGATTTTCCTCAATGTTAAAATCATAATAATCAGGACCCAAATCCTTTTCAACTCTAGCTCTTTTACTCCTTCTAGGTTCAATTTCAAAATTTTCTTGATTTTGTAAATGTGAAGCAGAAGAACTAGGTTGTGACAAAATATTTTCTTCACCCCCACTATTTTTCAAATTAAACGGAAATTTTTCTTCATGAAAAATTGCATCACCAGATTTAAAAATTATTTTGTTTTCAAGATAAAAAAATCTATAGGTTGCACTATTAATCGCATAACCAAGAAAAGCACAAGTAGTAGCTCTTATCAAGGGAGTCAATCTCATACCAGAGGTTGTACCGGTTGGACCAGTGGAACGATATATTTCGGTACCAGTCAATACCGGTGTACCGTTTTGGGTTTACCATTATTTTATATGTGTGTGTGTGTGTGTGTGTGTGTGTGTGTGTATTATAATAAATATAAAAGTTTACCATAAAACATTACCTCAATTCATAACAAATTATTTATAGTTTTAGACACAATATAAAAAATAGAAAGCTTAATTGTTCATTGCATACTAAGAAAACAAATAATACTAATAAGTTAATGCAAAGAAGTTACCATTCTGCCCTTACAAAAATTCAAAAATTCCAAAAAAAAAAAAAAAAACTTTTTTCTGTACCGGCTAGTATGGCCGGTATTTAAACCTGTACAAAATGTTGGCGTTTCGATACCGGTAGACATACCAGTACAGTACATACCGACCGGTACAGCTGGTACTGATACGGTATCGACTACATTGGTTCTTATACCTAATTTAGGTATTTTAGGGTTAGTAAGCATTACATAAGCTAGACAACCCCATACTCTCAAATATCTCAAATTTAGCTTATGCCATTTCCATATCTCAAAAGGTGTGGTATGTGACTTTTTATGTGGTACTCTATTTAAAACATGACATGCTGTTAAAATAGCTTCACCCTAAAAATGTAAAGGTGCACTAAATTTAATTAACATGGCATTTGTTAACTCAATTAGAGTTCTATTTTTTCTTTCAGCCACACCATTAGAAGCAGGTGAATATGGTATAGTAGTTTCATGGATAATTTCCAAAAATTGAATAAATGAGTTGAATGCACTTGATTCATACTCGACCGAATTGATTTTCAACTTCTTTTAAAAAATCTTAAAATTTTTCAAAAGCATCAATTTTATTTTTCAACAAATAAATAGTTGTATATTTTGAGAAATCATAAATAAAAGTGATAATATATCTATTTCCCCCATGAGTTAAAATTCCCTCAAGTTCACATAAATCAGAGTGAATTAACTTAAGCAATTCGGTATTTCTTACAACACTTTTATTAGACCTTTTTGTAATCTTAGCTTGACTACAAGTTTCACATTTTTCAAAATCTTTTGACAGTCTTGGAATTAATCCTAAACTACTCATGATTCCCACATATCTACTATTTATATGACATAAACGATCATGCCAAAAATTAATAGAAGAAAGCATATAAACTGAAATGATAGATGCTTTATTATTCTCAACATTCAATTTAAACATTCCATCACAAGCATAACCCTTGCCCACAAATAATCACTTTTTAGTGATTACATAATTATCAGATTCCATAATTTGCTTGAAGTTAGCCTTGTTAAGTAAAAAACTTAACATCAAATTCTTCCTCATGGATGGAGTGTAAAGTACATCTTTCAATGTTAGCACACGTCCAGAAGTGAATTTCAAATCAACCTCACCACTCCCAAGAACCTTGGTTTTGCTAGAGTCACCATGCATAACAGTTTTTTCTTCTTCAGAAGGAGTGTACAAGTTGAACCAATTTTTGTCATAGCAGACATGCCTATTAGCACCGGAATCTACCTATCACCCTTTAACATATTGCACCATATTGATATTTGTAATCATAGCCATTAAAGGCTCTTCAGTTATGTTAGCCTACAGGACAGATTCACGTTTCCGAAATTTGTAAAATCGAGCAATATGCCTACTCTTGCCACAGACAAAACATGATCTATTAAATTGATCTTGTGAAAGGGGTCCTTAGTTCTTATTGTAATTTTTATTCGGATTTCCCCTTCCTTGAGGTTTATTATTATTTTTGATAACTTTTTTTTTGGGCTTCAATTGACCATTTGTAGGAAAATGATTTTTGGGCAAATTATTATTGGCTGAAATAAGGTTTACATTTGTGATGGAATTACCATTGCTCTCTTGTGTCATGAGTGCATCTTGTCCTCTAGCCTTCTCCTCCACACAGATGCGTGTGATCAAAGTCTCCAAGGATGTCTCCTTTTGTTTGTGTTGCAAACTCTTTTTGAACTCTCTCCAAGATTGTGGTAGTTTATCAATTATGACAGCTATCACCAAATTATCTCCAATCTTTATGCCTTCAGGTCTTAATTCTGCCACAATCGTTTGGAAGTCTTGTGCTTGATCCACCACCAATTTTCCATCCACCATTTGGTAACGAAAATATCTACTAGCAACATACTTCTTTGCACTAGCCTCCATGGTATTATACTTGCTATGTAAAAGTTTCCAAATTTTCTTGGCAAAATTATAAGTTATATCATAATAATCATAAAAATAATCGGCAAGACAATTCAAAAGATAAGAGCGACAATTATAGTTATCTTTTGTATACATATCTATTTTTTTTTTTTTATGGAGATTGAATTCTTCCTCACTCATTTCATTTGTAGAAACCTTTGATAGATTCTTATCAGTAAAGATGTAGGTGACTTTGAGAAGACTCAAGTAGAAGAGGATCTTTCTTTTTCACCTCTTGTAGTGGGCTCCCTTAAAGCAAAAAGGCTTGTTGAGATCTCCAACAGGCTTATTTGGTTTCTCTTGTGTAGGCTTCATGTATTTTGATTCTCCTTATTATTGTGTTGGTGCAAACACAATAATAATAAAAATAACACAAAGAGAAACTGAATAATACTTCTGAATATTATTAATTTAAAGAGAAAAATTACACAACACTATTTGGACTGAGGCAGCACAAATGTCGTATAGCTAGAACAACCTCTGCATAAAGTGTTCAAGCTTAAAACTCCACCAGAAATAACACCTTTCCTTGCCAAGAATCTCATTATTGGGCCAGAGTTACACCCTTCAACTCTTCTTTGCGCATGTATCTAATCCAATATCTGAGTCAATTCATATTAGCTCATTAATCACCGCAATTAAAAAGAATAAAATAGTCTCTCTCCTATTTAATGTGGGATTAAACATTTTCACTAATTTCATTTTCCATATTTACTCCCACATCTTTACATTTATGTTTTAATATTTATTTGTTTTAATTAATTAATATTAAAATGCTCCAACAAGATGTTTAGTTCCTTAGCAACGTGTAGTGCATCCATCCCAAAGATATCAACGGCCAAAGCAGTAACTCAAGTAGACTTTTAACACTTCGGGAAGAGATGGCAGTGAACGACTCATGGTGACAGCAATTTGGACTCCGGGTGGTAAGCTTTCGAGGCCCTCAGAGTTCACTGGAGGAAGAAAGACATTGTCTATGCTTGTGGGCTGGGCTTCAAGGACTTCTTTCATGGCTTTAGATGGAGACCCAAATACGGGAATGATACATGTGATGTGGAAGTTGGGGTGAAGAACGAGTAGTTTGGCAAACTCAACAAAAGGGACAAGATTCCCCATCCCTGGCCTTGGTAGAATAGCTATGCGAGGTTTTTGTTCCTTATGGACAATATATGTATCAATAGTAATGTTTTGAAGATATGGCTTTTGAGAGAGAATACTATGATTTTTATGGTTATGACTTGGGAGTTTGCATGGTTATATAGATGATAGGACATAGGAATAGTATTAAATTACTTCTGAGTACCTGGAAACCAACTGTGGGAGAGTAACTTAGTGCCACATAAAAAGTTATAATTCTACAATTATTTTACATGGTAAATTATAATTAGTTACTTGTCACTTTCATATGAACTTATTATTTTTTCTTTATTACTTATAGCTTACCATATATACAATTGTAGCAATAGTTATAATATTTTTTGTGGTCCAACAATTTTTTGTGGGACAACATAGATGCAACTACAGACTCACTAATTAAACGAGTAATTCTTAGGTATTTTTGTAGTACAATAAATAGTATTTTCTTTTCTCACATTCATAGTGAAGTCCACTCATTAAATTCATATTAAATTGCGATGTTTATCCCACATTGGTTGTATGTCTAGTGTCCACTGTTTATAACCCCAGTCTACAACTATAAATGTTAGACCCTTTTATAGTTGTACTCTGGTTATATAATGCATTATAAACCCGGTTTAAAACACTATTATTGTTTTTGTGTGTGTTCTAATAAGTATTAGTATTTACTCCAAAAAAGAAAATAGGGATGCTTATTCCACATTGATTGTGTGTGTCTAGCGTTTGCTGTCTATAACCCCAGTCTACAACTACAAAAGTTAGGCTCTTTTGTAGTTGTACTCTGATTATTTAATGTATTATAAGCTCGGTTTAAAACACTAATATTATTTTCGTGTGTTCTAATAAGTATTACTGTTTACTAAAAAAAATAATAGGAATGTTAATTTATCCGACATTGGTTGTGTGTGTCTAGTGTCCGTTGTTTATAACCTCAGTCTACAACTATAAATGTTAGACCATTTTGTTTTGTGTGTGTTCTAATAAGTATTACTATTTACTCCGAAAAAGAAAAGAAAATAAGGATGTTTATCTCACTTTGATTGTGTATGTCTAGTGTCAGTCTACAACTACAAATATTAGACCATTTTGTAGTTATACTTTGGTTATGTAATGTATTATAAATTCGGTTTAAAATACTATTATTATATTAAAATTTACTCTGAATGTAAGAAGAGAGAGTATTATCTCAAGATGCTCCTAAAATTTCCTTCACTAAATCCAATCTGTCCACCCACAAGTGTGGAGTTGAGTATTTTACTATATTTATTTATTCTTTATTTATTTATTTATTTTTTTGGTAATCTATTCATTCTTTTATTCTTTTTTCGTTGGCATAAAAGGAGTGCATGCGTTGACATATGTTACATAGCTTATGTAAACGCCTGCAGCATGCGTCGACATAACTAAATATGTTAAAATAATGAAAATCAATAAATTTAATGTTTAAATAATACATAAACATGCTTGCAGTCTTGCATTGCTCATGCTACTGATACTGCGACGCAGTTACAATCATTTCATAAGAATCTTAACCTAAACAAAAAAAAAAAAAAAAGACTAGAAGTTTACATATCTCATTGTGACGTAACATCAACGTTAATCTAAAAAAAAGAAAAGAATTATGTTAAAAAGCCAAATTGTTAATTTTAACTACCAACATCACAAAAAAAAAACCCCTCAAATATTTTTTCAAAAAAATCACAAAAAAGAAGCTACGTACATTTTTGTAGACATTTCTATTTTTTTTTTTACCAACTGAGCTGCAGATCTGCCATCTATGGCCAAGGGCGGCGTTAACCACTAATGAGGGTGGTCCCGATTTTTTTATTTATTTTTTTTAATATACCTTAAAATTTTTTGAGTTTGAAATTAATATGGGTCTTTATTTTGAGTCTTTACCACCCTAGAAAAAAGAACTTGACCACCCTTAAAAAAAAAAAAAAAAAAAAAAACTTAAACACCCTAAATAAAAATTGAGCCCATTAAAAATAAAATTCAACCTCCAAAATTTTGGTCCGTTGAATGTTGAACAAAAACATTGCAAGAAATGCAATGTTTACAATACTTTTGCAATATTTTTGTAATAAAATCCCAAATAATAAGTTGTTACTAGTAAATAAAAAAAGAATTTCAGTAGTAAGTTCAAATTAGAACTAATAAAAACTTATCACTTAGACTTTGTTGTGAAAGTGTTGAAAAAATATTATGAACATAACACTTCTAAAGAATTGCCCAAATAAACAAATTAGCCTAAAAGCCCAAATCAAATGTTTAATTGTGATTTTTTAAATTGTGTTTTCAAATGGAATATTTTAAAATTGCTATTTTTTTAAATAAAAAAAATGCACATTTTTTAAATAACTAGTATGTTAGTGCTTGCTATAGTGTTTAGCCAAATTTGTTGGATTTATGTGATATATATATATATATATATATATATTTATTTTGTAATGATAATACATTTTGTTTATATTAGTACTTATTTAGGCAATATGTTAGTAATTGAGTGGGAGATCAGTAGTTTAATAATTGCTTAGTTGTGTACATTGAAAAAGATGTAACTAATAACATTAATAGTAAAAGAATCATATCACACAATTATTTCAAAATATGAAAACTTGTGAAAGGAAATTTTAAAACTTTATGTATTTGTGTCTATTTTTATTTTGTGAAGTTAATATATTCAAGTTTTATTATTATTAATTTTTTTAATAAACACCCTGAAAAGAATTTCTGGAGTCGTCATTGTCTATGGCAAATCACTATAGCTCAAAGTTTTATATAAAAAATAATATTTTATTCATGGGATAAATTAATTATAATCAGATATATGCTCCTTCACACATTTTTTATCTACCTTCACCATTTCCAAATTTTTTTTCTTTCTTGCCCAGTTGGTGCCGCCTCGCCCTCTTCTCCCTTTTATTTTTTATTTATTTATATTTATTGCTCTAGCTGCCGCCAACACCCTCTCTGCAAGCCCCAAGCCCAAGCCACCACCAACCCAAGCCCTCTCCATCTCTCTTTCTCAACCCTCCCTCTTGTGGCTCTCTCTCTCTCTCTCTCTCTCTCTCTCTCTCAAGCTCTTCTCTCTCTTCCCTATCCACTTGTATGGTTGTGTTGGTAGTGGTAGTTTTTTATATTGGTTGTGGATTTGATGGTTGTGGTGGCTGATTTTGTCAGTTTTTTTTTTTTTTGGTCATGGGCTGGTTGCCAAAGTAGTGGTTGTGGCTAGTGGAGTGGTGACAGAGGTGGTTGTGGCTGAAGTTTTTGTGGTGGATTTATTTTATTTTATTTTAATGAATTCTTTATGTTATTTTAATCAAAGCGGTAAAAAAATTGAACCATTGATGTTGGGTGTGTTATAAAATGTTATATTAAAATAGATAAAAATGAGTTTTTAAAATGCTAAAAAAAAAAAAAAATTAGCTCCATCAATGTTAAAGCTCTAACATCATGGAGCCATTTCTAAAGGGATTTTTCCTTGTAATCTATAGCGGAACATTCTCTTATAAAAGTCATTTGTAGTTGATTATGAATTAAAAATTTCAGTAATCTTTTTAGATTTTCAATATACCTATTTAAATAAAAACTTATTAACATCTTGTTACAAAACTTTGTTTCAAAGCTTTCATTGCTGAAAATGCATATATATATATATATATATATATTAAATATTAAAATCTACGCAATAGTGGCTGTTCTAAGAAATTTTTTTCAGGGGGTTATTGAAAAGCTTAAATTAAACAAAATTTATTAAAAATATAACCTAAATCTACCGAGTTATCGACACAAAAATACACACGCGCGCAAATATATTAAATTTTACAATTCTCTTCTACAATATTTTATATTTTGAAATTGTTATATGATAGTTTATTATCAGTTGTCATTGTCCAATGCCATTAATTCCCTTTGATTTTTATATAAACACCATTTTTCATGTTGTGCAAGTGTGACACCTTATCGAGCACGGCTTTTATGAGTTGCACAAAGGTGTCGATGATCGACGAGTTTTAGTGGTAAGATGGTTATTTATGTCTTTCTCTTAGGATTTTTAGTCATTCTCATCAAAATGAGTGATATATATATTGATCAACAATTTCAAGTTGATCAAAATCATGATTATTTTGGTAAGCAATACCAACCATATACATATGTCCCATTTTGTTAATAATTTCTTGTTCAAAAAAACCATCAATATTCCATCCATAAATTTTATCAGCAGAAACAGAAAACTGGGTTTGAAAAGGTCTTTCTTCAAACTAAATATTAGGAGGAGTAGGTTTTGAATACTAATTTTTTGTAAGAAACATGGGTTTGGAAGAACTTCCAACAAATCTTTTAATTTCTGGGAAATCATTATCAAAAACCTTTTTAGCAAAAACAAAAGAAACAGTATCAGAATCATCTGTATTTTCATCAGAAACAATTTCTTTTTCATTTTTTGAAATAGTTTGAGCAGCAGAAGTACTTGTAGAAGTACTTTAAGTTTTAACTTTTAAATTACCAAGCATTTTGTCAACAGTTTCAAGAATTTTAGATTGAGAAGTTTTAAACTTAAATTTGTTATCATAACTGGGTAAATTAATCAAAGGTTCCTCAGTCTTGATAGAAACAGGTTTTTGAACAAAAGCAGATTTTTCAACAGAAACAGTTTTTTCAACAATTTTTTCTTCAATACGGTTAAGCTGTTGACCAATAACATGCAAAGACTCATTAGCAAAATTGTTTTGTTCAATAAAACTAACAATAGGGGTTTGATCATCAGCAATTTTGAAAGGAGAAGCTTTAACATCAATGTTGTCAGTAGTTATCAAAATAGTCTCAAGAGGTGGATAACTAGACCTAACAATAGTTTTGTCACTTTTAACAAAATTTGATTTCTTTATCACATTCAAATGATTTTTTGAAACGTCATCTTTTGAAACATAATAATTTTCAAGGAAATCAAAAAACAAAATATGTTTTTTCAATTGATGCATCTTTTCTTTCCATTTTCTTTTAACACGGTCTTTTTCGGACTGAGCAAAATTGTTTTGGAAATATTTCCTTTTTGGTCTGTTTTTTGAAAGCATAAATTCATTGAATAATGAAACCATATCAATTTCAAAGTTTTCATTTAAAACAGTCAAAACTCTTAATTGGTTAATAGGATTTTCAATAGGGGGAAAATCAGAATCAGATGGACAAATAGATCCAATATCTTCTTCTTCTTCATTGACAGTTTTTCCATATGGAGAGGAAGGTTCAGGCTTAGTAGAATAGAAAACAGAGATGATTTGAGATTTATCACTTGATACACCTTTTAGTTTTAAATCAGTGGGTTTTTCAAAACTCTTTTGTAAAAAATCATTGAGATCTTGATCTCTTTTTCAAATACTTTCAGATCCGGCAAAGGAATGTCTTCCTTCGTTGATCTTCAAGGGTTGAATATTTTGAAAACTTATTTTAACAGTACCATCAAGATATTGTTGAATATTTGTGAGATCTAGCTCATCAAAAATAGGTTTAGCAACAGGGGATTCTTGTTCCAACAACCATTCAGTGGAAAGCTTGACATCTTGCCGTTGAATCATTTTTGGAACTTGAACTTTAGCATCAGGAGTTGAACATTGAATTAACATGGTTTTACCAGAAGGTTCTCTATTATTTAAATAACTAGGATTTAACTGAGTACCCAACAATCTGTAATAAATGCGGTAAATCAAAGCAAAAGGTTTACTACCTTCGTCCATGATATAACCAGATAAAGCAATATTCAAAGTCAAAGCTTTAACAATATTAGGATCATCCAAAGCAAGAGTAAGATCAGGATAACAATTGAAATAAACAAGACCATCATACAAGGAAGCAGTAATCATACCATACCATGAATGCTGTCTTTAAAGTGCTTAAATCTAGCATCTCGTAAACACATGAGAACAGAAGCATTGATACCCTTTCGGGTGAGTGGTTTAATAGCAACTTGAACCATTCCAATATGCAAATAACTTTGTTTTTTAGCAAGGAAATCATTAATATATCTTTTAGAAAACAAACAACATTTTTCATGAGTTTTTGAAATAGAAAATATTTGTTCAACAGTTCTCACTTTGTAAACATGATGAAAAGTAGTTTCAGCCCAACAAGTTTTGTAAATAGTTTTAGTATCAACTTTAGGAATGTTCCATTTTCGAAAATCAAGAAGCTCATTATCTTCAACAGTGTGATCTTCTTCATTTACAATATCAGGAGGACAACCAGTCCTGAAGCTGATAGAGGAGTTGGATCTCCATAACTTACCCATACTATCCTAGTTTTAACACTCAGTTATCATGTTTTTCTCACAACCGTTGCATTTCGTAACACACACCCTAAGCAACCCTATACCACGCACATGCCCTACACGCCCTCTCTTGACTCAAACGGGCCTTACAGTTAGGTTTTGGGAATTCACTTTACACCTAGGGTGGCGCCAACGACGATAAGAAGGGGACACAACAACGGAGCACCAAAGGTTCGGACAAGCACAGACGAGATACAAAGACACAACAACACTATCACTGGCCAGAAAAGAATGGCTCTGATACCATAAAGGGGGAAGGGGGTGCACAACTGAAGGGGAAGAGATGGAAGCACAGTAATATAAGGCGGTAGAACCAGCCAAGCAGTATATAATAAAACAATTCAAAGTAAATAAAAGCAATTTAGAATCGTCCGGTATATATATATATATATATATTATATGTATCTTGAATGGCTAGAGAAGCAAATATACAACTTTTCATCCCATTTACAAAGTTAGAACTGTTGAGCAAATATTTTCTATTTCAAAAACTCATGAAAAATGTTGTTTGTTTTCTAAAAGAAATATTAATGATTTCATTGCTAAAAAACTCAGTTATTTGCATATTGGTATGGTTCAAGTTGCGGTTAAACCACTCACTAGAAAAGGAATAAATGCTTCTATTCTCATGTGTAGATACATATATATATATATATATGTGTGTGTGTGTGTGTGTGTGTGTGTGTGTGTGTGTGTATTTTGAATGGCTAGAAAAGCAAATATATATATATATATATATTATATTTTGCGCATGAAGATGCTCATCCAAACTACAAAAGATACAAAGTTATGAAACCTTGTTTCAGTGGCCATTCAAGATACACAAGTTCCAGTACACACAAACACACACTAATTAAATTGTATTTTTCTGTTCAATTTTTCAATTTATTTTATTTTTATTTTATTTTCTTAAAAGCAATAAACAAACAAACAAATAAGAAAACAAACAACCTAATGAAATAGAAAGCTAGACTGACTCATTATGCAAAAAAACACAAACATATGCACGAAAAGATCAACAAAGAATCACTGAGAGGGAACTTTTTCCTTCCACATAGGTGGTTTGGAAAGAGGAGGAGTTTTCTTCTTCTAAGGACAACTTTTGGAAGATGGTGAGAAAGGAGTGAACCCTTGGAAATTGGTTAGACGAAAAGCAGCTTTAATAAGTTCTCCAAGAGGAGCTAAAGAGTTTTGAAGCTAGTTTTGCTTTCCATAAGATGACACACCATTATTCTGTTGACTAGCAAGCCATTTATAACAATTGGGGCGAGTGTGTCTAGCTAATCAACAATGATGATAGAAGTGAATTTTCTTCGATTAGGTCTTCTTGTTAGTGAAGTGATGATAGTTCTACTTTCCTTCTTTCTTAACAGGCTTACGGGGGGCACCTAAAGATAGATTTCTGACTATTATTTTTAACCTTACTTTTCTAACTCCATTTTAGAATCATTGTTTTCAATTTTAGTATCATCATAAGGAGGAACAATATATATATATATATATATATATATAAAATGGCAAGTAGAATTGGAACTTGCTCAAGTAGAGAAAGAAGTGACATACTCGAGTCTAGTCTTGTCAGATGAAGACTTTTGAATGCTCAACATCTCATCTATTTTTGCATTTGAAGTACGTTCCAGTTGTGCTCGAACTTGGAAAAGTTCAATATCTAACATCTTGGTCTTCTCAACAAGGAAGTTATTCTCAAACCTTAGAGCTCCAATGGTTTGATTTCCTTTATCAACTTTAGTGGACAGATTCTCTCTCTTTATTTCCACCTTGCTCAACTTCTTCATAGCCAATCCGTAAAACTTTTCATATTTTTTAGAATTCTTGTAAAATGTTGAGTAGGCTATTTGGATGTCATCATTGTCATCCAACTTCTTAAAATTAGATTCATCTAATTCTTCATCCTCACTTATTGCCTCTTTAGTATCATTAACTAGTTCAATAGTGGCTATGAAGGCCATGGACTTTTCCACTTGGCCACTATCATCTGAATCACTCTCTGGTTCAGTATCACTCAAGGTTGTAGCTAGGGCTTTGTTCCTCCCTATTGACTTAAGATAGATTAGACATTCTTGCTTCGTGTGATCATAACCTTGACAGGTAAAACATTTAAGACTAGGTGGAGTGTTACTGTTTTGAACAACTACTTTATTCTCCTTCTTTGTATTGTCTTATGATTTCTTTGAAGAGATCATTCATCTTCACACTAGCACTCTTAATGAATTTCTGGAACTCCCTTATGATGTATGCTTTGAACTTATTCTGTTCCCATTAGAAAATTGCTCATCTTCATCATCTTTAACCTTCAAAGACGTATTCTTGCTTTTTCCACCTTTTCCAATTTTGCTAGACCTAACTCATAGATTTGAAGGTTCCCAACCAATTCAGTTAATGGGATTTGGTCAATATCCTTTGACTTTTCAATAGCAGTAATCTTGGTATGAAATCTTTCAGGAAGAGATCAGAGTATCTTCCTTACAATATTAGGATCAAGAATTTTCTCTCCTATATTGAAGGTAGAATTCACAATTATGAGCGCAGCAGCTTCCTCCTTCTGGGAAAAAATGGGCAGTACGCCTTTGCCGAGTGGACCTGGGCAGAGAAAATATTAGAGTTGCCACTTAGATTAGGTCTAGGATCCATTTAATAGCACCCTTAGTGGAAGGACTAAGTCTTACTACCAAAGAATGGGTTCGGAGTTTAGGTACAGTTTTGGAAAGGTGTTAGGCACCCAAAACCGCCCAACCCATGGGTCGGCTTCCACTCATTGTGTCTTACATCTTAATCTCATTAAAGGCACATTCAATATTGCATTCTATACTCACACACACACTAGCATACATCTAAGTATATATACATCACGGCATTTCATCGCAAACCCTAATATACATCTATCATGCTTCTCACATCATCATAAACCCTAGCATACATCTATCATGGCAATCCACATCAAACCTAGCATACATATATCATGCTTATCGTCTCATCCAAGGCAGTAAGCAAGCAAGGTATCTCAAAGGCAACAAAATAGCAGTAATCAAACAAACTTGTTTACCATATTTAAAGCATGGCACATCGACTTTGCATATACACATTTGTCAAGGGAAAATCAAGGTCATGTAACAAACAAATGCATGATCATGTGAAATGCACGACTCACCTTTACTTACCTTGTAGCACTGCAACACCTATGCATCAATGCATGGACATTTGAATGTGTGCTCATGGCATATCAAAGTAAGAAATAAAAAGAAACCCTAATCTAGCATGTTAAAGGCAAACAAATAATCAAATAGGGGAATAAGGACTCAAAACAGAAGCATATTATGTGAAAGAAATAAAGAAATAGAAGCAGAAAACTTAGATTAGGGTTCCTGGGCACGAGTATGCGTACGCATACATAGGCTTGTGCACACAGGCCAGTTGTATGCGTACGCATACTTCGAGCTTGCGTACACATGCAAGAAGCATGCGCACACAGACACACCATAAACCTTAACCCAGAAACACAGAAATGCAGAAAACATAGTAGAACTTAAAACTATAAATCTAGCAACCTAACATGCTTTAAAACAGAAAACAACTAAACCCTAGGTTGCCTACACATATTCAAACATTAAAAAAAAAAAAAAAAAAAAAACATAATTAAAACAAGGAAATTAAAAGGAAATGGATAGAACTCAATACCTCAAATAAGAAGCTTTTCAAGCTTTATTTTGACCGTTCCCTTCAGTAAATCTATTTACAATCAAATACAAAAGTGATTAGTGATCTTAAAACTTGAAAATCAAGACTAGAAAATGTCCCAATCAAAAGAAAATTGACTTGAGGATGTTTTGTAGAAATCTCCTTCTTTGATTCACTATTTCTAGTGAATCTTAGGTTTTCCCTTCGGATTTTCTCCTTCCCTTTGAAATATACCACGTAAGGCTTTATATAGTTGAAAAATGAGAGTTTGGAATGGCTCCCAGACGATGTGGGACTCATTCCAAACCTCAGTTTTAATGCAGAAAACTTGCCTTTCATCGCTCTCTCGAACCCTAGTTGCGTATGCAAGTCCATGACTGCATACACATGGCTGAGAGTTTCCTTGGCCTATATTTTCTAAAGATAGATTTATTTGCTCATAAAAAGTTATATTTTCTATTTTAACATTTCTTAAGTCAATTTAGAATCTCATTGGGCCTTAAACCAACCTTTGGTCTTAGAATTTTTTTTCAACATCGTTGGAGAACAGGGGCCTGAGTCGTAAGGGGTATAAAATAAGATGTCTACAACAATATCTTTTAGTTTTGCATAAAACTCATCAAATGTTTCATCTTCTTCCATCCTTATCTCCTAAAAAATGCTAGTTAATCTTTGAAGCTTTTAGTCTTGACTGATTTGATTTCTTCATAGGTGGTTTGAAGAATAGTCGATGCTTCCTTAGCATTTTCAGTGGTAGAAATATTCTTGAATTCTTCATTCATGACAGCACTGAATAAGGTATTCAAGGCTCTACAGTTGAAGTTTTCAGCCTTGATCTTTTCATCATCCCAATTTTTTGGGGGCATTTGTGGGTTTGGTCTGTCCCACTTCAACTGCTAACTAGACTTTCTGATCAAGGGACTACAAAAAAGCTCGTATGCATACTTTCCAAAAGGGACACTCTAATCATGGGCACTCTAATCATTTTTGTATGGACACTCTAATCATTTTTTCCCTTTATCTATTTCATTTGTGTATGGGCACTCTAATCATGCCAAAAGGGAGGAAGTTTGGACTAAATTAAGAAATATTAGGAACCTAGTTCACAAAAACTGGTTGTGCATAGGTGATTTCAACCAAGTTTTATCATATGATGATAAATTTGGATTTAGTCATAGGAAAATTGAAGGTGGAGAGATATTCAAGCAAACTCTGTTTGACTTGGGTCTTTGTGATTTTGAAGCTAAAGGGAAAAAAATGTACTTGGATGAATGGTCATGGAGATAAAACCTTTGTTATGGAAAGGCTGGATAGAGCCTTTTCCACTGTGGATTGGATCAATTCAAATCCTCATTATGCACTTAGAAATTTGCCTATTCTAAGATCTGATCATGGACCCATTATCCTAGATTTTGACCTTCAACAGCCCTTTAGGAAAAGGCCTTTCAGATTTGAAAATGTGGTTAACACATGCTAATTGTAAGGAACTAGCCCAAAGTAGTTGGAGAATCTACCCTCAAGTCTCAAGAGCTTTTAAGTTGCAATAGAAGCTCACTAATGTTAAGAAGGAATTTTCCGACTGGAACATAAATGTCTTTGGAAAGGTGGATAAGGATCTAAAGGACAAACAAAATAAGCTTCAGGAATTACAGGACTCCAACAAAACAATGCATGATATCAAAATGGAAAAAGAACTTAGAGAAGATATTGAGAAACTAATAAGCAAAGAAGGAATTATGTGGGCTCAAAAGGCTTGAAGTACTTGGATTATTCAGGGGCATAGAAATACTAGATACTTTCAAATAGTGGTTAAGCAAAGGAGAGCTAGGAATAGGATTCTACAACTTAGTACAGCTAAAGGGAACCAACTGGAGGAGTTGGTTGATATTGAGAACTACATGGTGGAACACTTCAAAAACCAGTACAATGAGGCAAGCCCTAAATCTGTTCAGGAACTAATGGAGGAACTAGCAAACCTTGAAATCCCTAAACTTGGATCAATATCAAAAAAATAATCTTGACAAACCAGTGATTAATGCTGAAATTGAATGGACAATTTTCCAACTTGGGCCTCATAAATCTCCTGGACTAGATGGGATTCCAGCCTTCTTCTATTAAGAATTTTAGAGCATAGTAAGGCAAGACATACTTAACTATGTCCATGCTTTCTTTCACTCAGGTTCTCTTCTTAAATCCCTTGACCAAACTTATCTTACTCTACCTAAGGTCAAATTTCCAAAAGAGGTAACTCGTTTTAGGCCTATTAGCCTCTGTAATGTCACTTACATTATTAGTTCCAAAATTTTGGTTTCTAGGCTTAAACCTTACATGGATATGCTCATAACACCTTACTAGAATGCCCTTATTAAGGGTAGGAACATTAAAAACAATATTTTCTTAGCTCTTGAGATTTTTGACATTCTTAGGAAAAAGAATGGTAGAAAGAAAGGCTTTGGTGCATTGAAAATAGATATGTCTAAGGCTTATGATAGGGTTAACTGAAATTTTCTTAAAGCTATCTTACTTTCCATTAACTTGAGTAACACATGGGTAAATTGGATTATGGCGTGTGTTACATCTGTCCAATATTCATTTCTTATTAATGGTAGCCCTACCCAACCATTCAATCCCTCTAGAGGCTTAAGACAGGGAGGCCCTATCTCACCCTACCTATTCTGTTTTGTTCAAACATCCTTTCCATTGCACTCACAAAGAAGAGAATCAGAAGAAAATTAAAGGAATCATAGTAGGAAGGAATGGGGTTTCCTTTACCCACCTTATATTTGCTGATGACTCCTTATTCTTCTTCCAAAATGATAAGATATCCCCTTCTAATCTCAGGAACACAATCCTATGGCATTGTTCAATTTCAGGTCAATGTATCAATTTTGATAAATTTGACCTCTTTTGCTCCTCAAACATACCTCAAGATGTGAAGGAATCCCTTGCCCTTTCTCTTCAAGTGAACCTTGTACAGAACGCTAGTAAATATCTAAGTATCAATTTTAAACTCAAGAGGGAGGAGGATAGCTGACTTCTAGTACATTATTGACAAAGTACAGTGAAAACTCCAAGGATGGAAAGCCAAATTGCTATCCCAAGCTGGCAGAACTACTTTAACATCTTCTGTGCTTCAAGCAATGTCATTATTCACCTTCTGATGTTTCAGAAATCCTGAAGCAGTTTGTAATTAATTAGATGATATAACCAGATCCTTTTGGTGGGGGCATGATCTTGGAACTAGAAAGCTACATCTGGTCAACTGGGATACCATGTGTCAGCCAAGGAGTAGGGGGATTTGGTTTGAAGAAATTCAATTTGATCAATCAAGCCATGATTTCTAAACAATATTGGAGGTTACAACAATCTCCCAACTCCCTACTAGCCAGAAGCTTCAAAGCCAAATATTTTCGTAGGCCATTAAAGGAATATAAGCCAAAACCAAACCACTCTTGGACTAGGAAAAATATTGCTGCACCACAATTGGCTTCCTTACATGAGGGACGTTTTTTGATACTAGATGGTCATCAAATCTCTCTCACTAATCCAGATTGGTTTAGATGCTCCAACCATTCCCTAATAATGAACAACCTTCTTGATGGCACAGTGGCAGATCTTATCAATCAGAATTCAAAAACATGGAAATCTGATTTGGTTAAGAAACTGTACCAGCTCCTACTTGCAATGAAATCGTGCAGCTTCCTCTACCCAGAACTATTGGCATTGAAGATAAACTCTTATGGAGACAATCAACTTCTGGAGAGTACAAAGTTAACAAAGCCTACCATATGCTCCATCAGAACCACCATCCTTCACTTGTGCAAGAAGGAATGATCCATGGTTTGCCCCAATTTGTGTGGAATCTAATTTGGAAAGTGCAACTTCCTTATAAATCCTGACCTTTATTTGGAAAATGTTGCATGGGAGTTTGCCTATGTTTGAGGTACTAAATAAGAGAGGCATAACAATTCCTAACAATTACCTCATGTGCAATGAGGAAGAGGAATTTATAAATCACTTGTTTCTACACTGTCCTTTTGCAAGAGCCATTTGGCATGGATCCAATTTAGAAGTTAGAACCTCAGATTTGGTACAAAACTCAGTTACACATTGGTCGGCATCTTGTATTCTGCATAATGTAAACAGAGACAATGAAAAAATGTTCTTCTTGCAGTCCATATTCACCATCCTGTGGTCTATATGGAAACATCGAAATATGGTCCTACACCAAGGACAATTACCCAACCCAATAGAAGTTATTCTAACATCTTAGTCTCTCACTTGCAGGTACCAAGAAGTTTTCCAAACCAATTAGGATCAGCAACACATATCTAAACAACAATCTCAGCAGTTGCTCACCAATGAGGGATGGAAGATCATGATAAAGTAGTAGCTTACAAGAACAAGAAACTAGAAGGAGTGGATATGCTTTTGAGGCAAAAACAACGGCTGGAGTTGTGCTATTCACAGGTGGTGCAAGCAATGGCAGGAAACCTCATCAGCTTTCAATCCTGTGAAGTCGGTGGCTTGTTATCCTAATCCAAATTGTTTTGGAGTGGCCTATAGGACTTGATGTCCTATTTCAAGTGCAACTATAATTCCTAACTGTTTTAGGACTCTGAAATTGATACCTAACCGGCTTAGATATCCAAGTTCAACTTGGAATTGATTTGGACCTCACGTGCTCAAGAGATGAGAATTAGAGTCCTACTTGAGGTAGTGTCTTTACTTGGAGTAGCACGTGAATATATGGAATACAATTCTATTAGGATTCATCTTTGCCGAGTTGATACTCTATAAGGAGAGGTGTTGCGGCAATTGTAGAGATAGAAAAGAGAGAAATAGAGAGTGAAATAGAGAGTTTTGGCTGCTGCATATTATTGTGAGAGTTCTTTAGTTTAGCATAGGATGCAAGGTTTTCTCTATTCCTTGTATTTGTGAGAGAGCTATTGGGTGTATTGGGGATTGGGTGTGTGTGAGAATATTGATACACCAACATGTATATCTCCATATTTGATTAGTGCAATTTCTTCGTCATTGCCTGTGGCTGTAGGTCAAAAGTCAAACCACGTAAATCCTTGGTGTTCTTTTGTTTGTGTGTGTTTATTTATTTTCAGATTTTGGGTTTGCTTTGTTTCTATTGTTTATTTCTTGGAGATCTTTCTATAATCATAATATTTTCACAATCAATATTAAGGTGGGAGTGCTATCCGGAGGCGCTTTCCTACAACAAATCCAGGATGCTGTGGGAGAGGCTATCATCAAAACCAGCGGGTTGGGCTACACTAACAATAAGAGACCTGTGCAGATTTGCAGTCAAACAAGCAAGCCATCTTGGCTTGAGCAGACCTTCACTTCAGACTTGAACTAGCTTCAACAGCAAGGACTAACTATACACCATCTTTTTGTACCCAAGGAAGTAATTTCAAATATTTTGGAATTTGCTCATATTATTGCTTGCTTCCCTGTTCACCACTGCAGGCTAAATCCGAACTTATCTTAAGCCTAGTGGTCCTTTGTCTTGTACTAACTTTTTATTATCAATGCATGTTTATCTAGTATCAAAATAAAAAATTCTATTTTTATTTAAAAAAAGTATCAAAATAAAAAATAAAAAATAAAAAAGTTATGTAAATGATTTTTTTAAAATTTTTTTGGTGAAAAAATTGAAAAGAAAGAAGAATGTTAGGTTGACACTTAGGTACCAGTGTACAATTTTGTCTTTTCTATTGGAGCTAGCTAGACAAGTCACAAGTCTCACCTTCCAGGAAGTGTCAAATTTTATCATTTCATATATAAATTAAGAACCAAAGAGAAATTTAATACCACCTCTTAATAAACAAACGATATAATTATAAAGGCATGGTACAGTCAAATATGCAATACATGATAAAGTTACAAAATAAGAAATTAATAATAGACAACTTAAAAGAAAAACAACTGATGAATAAAGTTGAAATGCAAGAAGAGTATCATGTACTAAAAGCCAGGATGATTTTTCCATTGGGATGCTAATTCAGAGAGTGCCTTTGTAGAAGAACCATCTGCACTTAGTGTTTTCTCAGCAGCCATCTTTATATCTTTCATACGATTATAAACTTTCTTACCTTCTTCTCCAATCATGAGGCCCTTTACAACTTTTGCAATTTCCTCTCGATCAATTAGACCATTTTTATTAGTTTTTGGTCTCAGTGCCACTTTTAGATCTTCAGCTAATAATGGTGCATTCATTTTTTGTTCTGCGTAAAGCGGCCAAGCAATTAATGGTATGCCTTGCATGATACTCTCTAGGGTCGAATTCCAACCACAATGAGTTAAGAACCCACCCGTGGAGCCATGGCTAAGCACTTGGGCTTGTGGTGCCCAAGAGGGCACCGCTAGACCCTGCCCTTCAGTCCTCTCTACGAACCCTTTTGGTAAGAAAGCAAGAAGGTTGTTGTTGAGAGTTTGATCACTAAGGTATGCAGCATCAGCTGATTCATTATTTGGGGTTCTTACAACCCATAAGAACTTTTGGCCACTCAATTCCAATCCCAAGGCCAGCTCATTTGTTTGATCATATGAGAGAGTCCCACCACTCCCAAAACAAACAAATAAGACAGAACCATGTGGTTGATTGTCCAACCATCTTAAACAGTCTGACTCTGATTTGTCAACCTGATTGCTTGAACCACTTTGGATTGGTCCAATTGGATAAAGTGGGAGATTTTTTGCTTCTTCATCTAACAAAGCTTTTATGGCACTTCCTTCCAATTCCATGAAGGTATTAACGATAATTCCTTCAGCTAATCGGAACCGTTTTGCGTTGCGAAGAAACATTTTGTACAACTCACTCGTTCGATCTTGAACCGGTTCTAAAAGATCTCGACCGTGAATAGGTATGCACCCCGGAAGCTTCAATGGTTCTGGTAGGTCTCTATACTCGCATGAAACTGTCTCGTCCAGCTTTGGCAAATGAAAAATCAAAGACAACGCGAAAGCATTTGTGGGGAAGAAAATGTAGGGTGAGATGTTGAGTTCTTTAGCAATATCTAGTGCATCAATCCCAAAAGGATCGACTACAAAAGCTGAAAATCGAGTAGACTTCAGCACCTCACGAAGAGGTGGAAGTGAACGAGTTAAGGTGAGAATAGTTTGGACTTCAAACTTTAGGCCTTTGATCTCTTCCTCCTCCAATTTCACAGGAGGAAGAAAGACATGATCTATGGCGGTGGGAAGGGCTTGAAGAACTGCTTTCATGGCTTTGGATGGAGACCCGAGTACGGGAATGATACATGTGATGTGGAAGTCATGGTGAAGAACAAATTGTTTGGCAAACTCGACAAGAGGGATGAGATGTCCCATCCCTAGACTTGGTAGAAGAGCTATGTGTGGTTTTTGTTCCATTTTGGACAACATACAAGTCAACAAATAATTTGAAGAGATGGTTTTTGAAAGAGAATACAATGGTTTTTATGGTTGAGACTTGGAAGGTTAGATGGTTTTATATGGTGTTAGAACTTAGGATTTGTATTTGATTTTCGAGTATCTGAAAACTATATGTGGGACGGCATATATAGACAGAACCCCACATACACCCACTAAACCCAGCCGATTATAGGTTCTTTTTCTATCTAATTTAAAATAATAGACATTTATTTATTGTTTATTTAAATTCATTTGTTAATATGGTTTTGGTTAAATATATGTGTGTGATTATTGGATGTAGTGGAACTGTGAGAAAATCAATAAATAAAATTTATATTCCGTAGTTTGACTTGACTATGAAGATGAAATAATTGGAATAGAGTGTTAGATGGTTTTGTAGTGTTAGAACTTAGGATTTGTATTTGATTATTTTGAGTATCTGAAAACTACATGTGGGACGGCATATATAGACAGAACCCCCCACATACACCCACTAAACGCAGCTGATTATAGGTTCTTTTTCTCTCTAATTTAAAATAATAGACATTTATTTATTGTTTATTTAAACTCATTTGTTAATAGGGTTTTGGTTAAATATATGTGTTTGATTATTGGATGTAGTGGAACTGTGAGAAAATCAATAAATTAAATTTATATTCCATAGTTTGACTTGACGAGTCATTTGGGTAAATATTGCTTTTTTTAAAACTAATTTGCGTTATAGTTACTGTTAGAAGTTATTTAGAAGAGTGAGGAGAGAGATTGAATTTCGGCAACAGTGTTGCCGAAATTCAAGAAAAAGTAGGAGAGAGAATGAGAAAATTGGAGGAGAGAGAAAAACTCGAATTACGGCAATGGTATTGCCGTAATTCCTCTGCCCAATCTGCCCGGGTTTGTGCGTGTGAGGAATGCAATGTGTGAGTGCCCCCAAAAAAAAAAATCCCACAATTTTGGCAATACCATTGCCGAAATTGTGGGGAAATTTTTTATTTTATTTTATTTGTGGCAATGGTATTTCGGCAATACCATTGCCACAATTGTGGGGAAATTTTTTTTTTTTAATTTGTGGCAATGGTATTTCGGCAATACCATTGCCACAATTGTGGGGAAATTTTTTTTTTTTTTTTATTTGTGGCAATGGTATTTTGGCAATACCATTGCCACAATTGTGGGGAATTTTTTTTTTTTTTTTTTTTTTTTTTTTTTTTTTTTTATATTTGTGGCAATGGTATTTCGGCAATACCATTGCCACAATTGAAAAAAAAAAAAAATTCCCAATTATGGCAATGGAATTGTCGAAATTGTGAATTTCCCAATTGTGGCAATGATATTGCCGAAATACTATTGCCACAATTGAAAAAAAAAAATTCCCCGATTGTGGCAATGGTATTGCCGAAATACCATTGCCACAATTGAAAAAAAAAAAAAAAAATTCCCACAATTCTGGCAATGGCATTGCCGAAATTGTGGGGAAAAAAATTTCCCCCACAATTTTGGCAATGGTATTGCCATAATTGAGAGAGAAAAAAAAAATCCCAATTGTGGCAATAGTATTGTCGAAATACCATTGCCACAATTGAAAAAAAAAAAAAAAAATTCCCACAATTGTGGCAATGGTATTGCCGAAATTGTTTTTTCCCCACAATTTTGGTAATGGTATTGCCACAATTGAAAAAAAAAAATTTCTCACAATTGTGGCAATGGTATTGCCGAAATTGTTTTTTCTCCACAATTTCGGTAATGGTATTGCCACAATTGAAAAAAAAATTCCCACAATTGTGGCAATGGTATTGCCAAAATACCATTGCCACAAATAAAAAAAAAAAAAAAATTTCCCCACAATTGCATAAATAAATAAATAAATTCCCACAATTGTGGCAATGGTATTGCCGAAATACCATTGCCACAAATAAAAACAAAAACAAAAAAATTTCCCACAATTGTGGCAATGGTATTGCCGAAATACCATTGCCACAAATAAAAATAAAAATAAAAAAAAATTTCCCCACAATTTCGGCAATGGTATTGCCGAAATTGTGGGATTTTTTTTTTTTTGGGCACTCACACATTGAACTTCTCACACGCACAAACCTGGGCAAATTGGGCAGAGGAATTACGGCAATACCATTGCCGTAATTCAAGTTTTTCTCTCTCCTCCAATATTCTCATTCTCTCTCCTACTTTTTCTTGAATTTCGGCAACACTGTTGCCGAAATTCAATCTCTCTCCTCACTTTCCTAAATAACTTCTAACAGTAACTATAACGCAAATTAGTTTTAAAAAAAGCAATATTTACCCAAATGACTCTTGACTTGACTATGAAGATAAAATAATTTGAATAGAGTGATGTTCGAAGGAGAGATAATTGGCATAAGCGTAATTGCTTGCGTTAGTGTGACGTAACCACAAACGTTAATTCAAAAAAAATAAACCAAGGGGTTTCATCCTGTAATTATTTGGCGCAATTGATTTTAGTGACTACTCACATCCGAAAAAATAATTAGGGCCTCTGAAAATTTTTGGATAACATTTTAAAAAAAAAAAAAAGCTTACATTTTTTAATATAAAACTAATCCATACTGCAGATATTGAGAGAAGAGAGGTTGTCATCATAGTTGTTAGAAATACTGAACAAATAGTATTGTATTTCATAAGTAATAAAATATAGATGAGTGTTTTTATATAGGAGATAAAGTGTGCAGTACAAGTATGTGTGTTACACAAGTAAATAATGATGTAGCGGAAGCCTGAAGAGAAGCACACACGATGCTCTCTTGATGGAACAGAAACTAAACTGTTAGTTCCTGGTAGTAAACCTCGAATCCACGAGGGGTTCCTTGAATCCACGAGGGGTTCCTTGAATCCACGAGGTGATAGGTCTGGAATCCACCAGAGAACACAAAAGACATAAGTCTGAATTTTTATTGATAATAAACTATAAACTGAATTGCCTTTGGAGGCTACAATGCGTTTAAATAGTAGAAACAAAACATAGGGCAACTAGAAACCCTAAGGCGGCTATGAAAGCATATAAAACCCTAATTTGACTAAATAACATTAAAAAACACCTAAAAACAAGGAAATAAATGCCCTAAACCTAAAATAACAAAAATTACATAAAAATACCAAATATAAAAGATTACAGAAATTAATTAGAATATTCTGTCCTACATCTTGACCCCTCCACTTGAAATAAACTCGTCCTCGAGTTCATTCTTGAAATCTGAAATCTTCCACTCCAAATAAACAAATACTTTGAATGTTTTAATAACTTGATCTGTTTCTGAAACTTGAATCTGGTATAAAGTGTAGCATAAAATTTCTTCTCATCAATCTTCAATTTATTTGCAACATCAATCAACAAAGGGTTGATAGTAAAATTAAAATTTTCTACTCCAAGAAAATCAACATATTGTGTAGTCATCTTCAACAAATCAACTGAGACTTGAGGATTGTGAGTTGTGGACTCATCCTCATATTTGACCTCAATTGAATCTTCCATAATGTTCTCAATAATGACCATATCTTCATTCCTGTCATCATCCACAACCAACTCAACCTTCGTGTTTTTGACCTCTTCATCAAATTTTTGACAAGTGGTATCTTTAATCTTCAATTCAATAATTTGTTGCAAGTCTTGATCTTTTTTAACCCCTACAAAATTTTCTTTGGAAATAGGTTGCTTCTTCTCAACCCTCAAACTCCTTTCTTTACTTGACACATGGACTTGACTATGATAATTTTGGTTTTGTGGTTGACCTTTCATGTTTTGAACATATTGCTTTTCATATGAATATACAGATTTATAATCAACACTTGTATAATCTAGTATATCATAATAGTCATTAGGAAACCATAAATCAATTAATACCTTTTTCATTCTTTGCCAAGAGCAGATTGGATGCTTACCTTGCCGCTTTCTATCGATTTGAATGTCTTCCCACCATTCCTTTGCTTCATTGTCTAATTTATTAGATGCAAGCCGCACCTTTTCTTCATCACAAATCTTCCAAAAATTAAAATACTCTTCTAAATCAAGAAGCCAGTCAATAAAATCCATCTTACACATATCTCCATCAAAGAATGGAATTTTCTTGTAGCTAGGAGTGCGTCTTTGAATATATCGAACATTGTTGTTGCAAGATGATTTCCTAGCAAGAAGAGTAGCAATCTTTTGCTGGATTTCGCCTATAATTTTCTGACTCTTTTCACAAAATTGGTGATTCTCATCACGAAAATTAAGGAACTCAGCCCTAGTGAGGACTGGGTTGTTGACGTCGTCACCGCCGTCATTGTTATGGTGGTCACCGTCTCGCCGGTTAGCCATCAGACCAGGGTAAGTCAAGGCTCTGATACCAACTAATGTAGCGGAAGCCTGAAGAGAAGCACACACGATACTCTCTTGATGGAACAAAAACTAAACTGTTAGTTCCTAGTAGTAAACCTCGAATCCACGAGGAGTTCCTTGAATCCACAAGGTGATAGGTCTGGAATCCACCAGAGAACACAAAAGACACAAGTCTGAATTTTTATTGATAATAAACTATAAACTATATTGCCTTTGGAGGCTACAATGCGTTTAAATAGTAGAAACAAAACATAGGGCAACTAGAAACCCTAAGGCGGCTATGAAAGCATATAAAACCCTAATTTGACTAAATAACATTAAAAAACACCTAAAAACAAGGAAATAAATGCCCTAAACCTAAAATAACGAAAATTACATCAAAATACCAAATATAAAATATTATAGAAATTAATTAGAATATTTTGTCCTACATCAAATAAGGTGAGCCCAAACACCATAACATATACACGTTAATAGCTTATATTAAACTCAAGGTAGGTGTGAGACCAACTTGAGGTTGTCAACCAAAGCACGAAGGCATCCCTTAGGATGTGATTTGGTGAAAATATCTGCAAGTTAATCTTTAAAGGAGATTGAGAACAGTTCAAGAGTGCCATGGACAAGATGATAGTGGATAAAATGACAATCAATCTCAATGTGTTTAGTTCATTCATGGAAGACATCATTGTGAGAAATATGAATGGCATTCTGGTTATCACAATAAAGAAGAGTAACATAGGATGTAGGCACACATAAATCCTTAAAAAGCCATCGAAGCCAGAGGAGTTCAGATGTGGTATCAGTAAGGGCACGATATTTTGCTTCAGTGCTAGAGCGAGCCACAATGGTTTGTTTCTTGCTTTTCCAAGGATCAGAGAAGAACCAAGAAGAAAACATTAACCAGTGTAGACCTTTGATCAGTGGGATCTCCTGCCCAATCAGCATCATAGAATGCAAAGATAACAAGAGGAGACTGGACAGAGTAGAAAAGGCCACTAAAGAGAGTGCCTTTCAGGTATCGAAGAATGCGTAGGACAGCAACATAATGAGTTGATCATGGAACAGACAGAAACTAGCTCAACTAGTGAACAGTATAAGAAATTTCTAGACAAGTGACAGTGAGATAAACTGAGCCACCAACCAATCATCTGTAAAGAGAAGGATTAGATAGTGGTTTCCCAGTTGGAGTCAGATGTGCATTAAGTTTAATTGGAGTGTCAACAGTGTAACACCCCAAATATTTTTTTTAAAGCAATTTTTCCAATGAGAATAATATCTAAATTGGACTTTTTTTTAATCAGTGTGGTTAACTATTTTATGGAGGAGTTTTGAATTTTGGGCATGTGATAGTATTCAGTTAATTTTGGAATGGGCCAACTTAAATATGGGAGAAACTTTTAAGGGTAAAGTTGTAATTTTGATCTCAAGATATTTTGGAACAAGTGGTTCACAATGCTCCCATCAACACACCCCCTTTCTCTCATCACCATACATATGCCCTTCTCTCTATTTCTCTATTTTCCTATCTCACTCAGCCACCGAAGCCCACACACATAAACACTCCAGCTCCCTCTATTTCTCTCACTCCCTCACCAGTAAACCAGCCATCCACCGCCACTTTTGGCTGATTTCACCGGAGAACCCCATTAGAAACCCCATACGCTCCATTCTCTCAAAGCTTTAAAGGTAAAACTCTTAATTGTTTGGTAGCTTTTCAAGTTTTTCTAAGATTTCTTTCTAATCTAAGCTACATGAGTGGTATACATGTGATTGAGTACATGGGTTTTTGATTTGGTGGATTTATTTATTAAATGGTTAAGGGCTTTTACAAATGATGATCATTTGGAGTTTCTTCATGGTTAAAAACTTGGGTCTCCTCGAGCAAATTGTATGAGTTGATTTTGTGGGAGTTTGAGGTTGATTTTTGTAAGAGTGTTAACTTTGAATTTCTAAAATTGGAGTGTGAGCATGTGCTTTTATTTTTTTTGCATACCTAGTGTTTGATAAGTTGTTTATATGAGATTTTGGGTTTGATTCCTTGTTCTTAATATGCTTTAAATTTGGTGGTTTTAATGTGAGTGAATTCTCAAATAATTTGGGCTAGTCTTACAACTATAGCAATTTTCTAAGGCTGTCACGTCAGATTTGAGTTAGCCACAATGCATGATTTTTAATAAATTGCAGAAAAATTGTTTTGGGCTGAATTTTCTGTGGCACATTGTATACATATCGGGGAATTAATTGGATAACTTTTCATTGACCAAACAATTTTTACAAAATGGCTACCCTGCTTTGTACTAAATCTGAAAGCAGGACTAAAACACTGAGATATTGTGGAATTAATCCTAAACCTTGGTTGATCTTATCTTTAGCTTATATATATTATTTAGTACCCAAAGAGATTCATGAGTATGCTATATTATCTTATAATGCACATTATTGCGGCAATGAATTTAAAATGTTTTAGTTGTGTCAGCACTATGAGTTTCTTGGATGCTTGTTTGGTTTCCGTTTGGGTAGGGGTACTTGTCTTGGTATGGTCAAGCTAGGCTTTAGGGCCATAGGTTTGATTTTTGGGGGAACCTTCTCAGATTTATGGAGACAAATTTGATAGCGTAATTTTGTTGTAGGCCTTGCTATTAATAGGCTTGATACTTGTGTTTCTAGGTTCTAAAGTACTTGGTGATGGAACTAGTAACTTGATTGGTTGAATGCGGTGCTCGGTTAAGGTAAATTTGTAATGGACTGCTGAGGTAAGTAGCTTTTTAATGGGATTTTTGAAAAATAACCATGTTACATAAATGTTATTTTTGGGTTAGACACGCTTTTGGAAACTACCTATGGAAACTATATTTTCCTAAAAACTATTGTGTTGTAACCTTAATGTATATATGATTATATATATGAAAATGCATCATATTTGGTATTGCATTTGGGGAAATGCATGAATTGTTGACATGGAAAAATGAGCATCTTTTATTTAATCTTTGATAAGGAAATCATGGATTTTATGGTATATTAGAAAATTTAAATATGCTTATCTTGTCTTGTTATGTGGGAAATTGATAGAAAATCTTTTTGACAAGAATGAAGTTGAAAACCTTATAAACTTTGTGGAAGTTAGATTATTTAAGGTTTTTCTGAAACTACCTAGTTATAAACTATGTATTTGAAAGGAAATGTATACATGTGAGCTTTATGTGGTTTTAATAACACCATGCCATGTGTGATTTCCTAGTGATCACCCGATTTGGTTTCCGTAGTCTTTGTGACAGCGAAATCAAATTTAAGTCAGTGCCCTTTCACTTTGCATAACGCGTTCTTTCCCACTGCCCATGGGGGAAGAGGTTCCTTGATTGTGTGTGAGTGAGGCTGCTGCCCATGGGGCTAAGAGACCACATGCAAGAGAGGTTCTATTTGACGTGCTCTCTCTGCTGCCCATGGGGGGAGAGAAAAACCTTGAGGGTATGGGTGAGGCTGCTGTCCATAGGGCCAAGAGTCTGCATACCAGAGAGGACAATATCATGCCAGTTGTGAATGGGTGGATCCCCGACTGGTCTATGTGGTAGTGTGGTATATTTGTGATAATTTACCTTATGTTAGATATCATGGCTTTGGAAATTATAGTGTTGGTGCTCACAAATTATTGTATATAGTTTCATGGTATTATTTTGAGAAACTTTGTGTTTTATCATTTAATCATCCTTGTCACATTATTATTGAAAATGATCTTGTAGGATTCAGTTAAAAATTTCCCAAACTAAAACATGTTTTGTAAACTGTTCACTACCATAAGACTTGCATTTCCCCCACTCCCATTAATTATGCTACTTACTAGGCTTTAACTCATCCCAATCTCTAGCAGTTTTTTAGATAAATTAGATACACGTCGGGCATGGAGCTTAATTTATTGGTGGTGGTTGGAGTGCTATATTAAATTGGGAGACTTGGGCTATTAATGGTTGATGACTCAATCTTGCAAAGTCCAACGATATCATAATCAATTCTATTGGAGGTTGGATACTTGAGGTCTGTTAGCCTTGGGTGTGGTAGGCCTAGATTTTTTTGTTGAGGTTGCATACCTTAGAGAGGAACATGACTTCGTGTTTATTTTATTTGGAACGTTGAATTGTTAAGTTTGGAGACACGTGATTTGTAGTTTGTATTGCTTGTAAATGTGTCATAGAGCTCTGACTTGTATTGTGGAGAGATCAATATATTTATTTATTTTATCAAATGGAAAAAAAAAAAAAAATCACTACAATACCTCTTGAAGGCTCAGTCTTTCATGCTTTGGACCCTTTTGGGTTTTGGGGCGTGACAAACAGTCTTACTATCAATAAGTCCAGCTCGAGAAAAAAGATCGAAAGCATACTTAGTTTAAGTAATATAATATACAGTCCATCAATGGAATGAATGATTTCAAGACCCAAGAAGTAGCTGAGATGTCCAAGATCTTTCATCTCAAAGCTAAGAGAGCACAAACAGACGAGATTCAAGCAATCGGAGCTAAGGTTTCTTCATTATCAATTTCATACTCTTGTATAAAACCTTTTGCAATAAAACGAGCATTATAGCGCTCAATAGACCTATCAGAGCGAGTCTTGATCCTATAGATCCACTTACAATCAACCACAGACTTTCTAGGGGGGAGAGCCACCAAATCCCAAGTATGGTTGTTGACACCCCATTTTGCAATCCACATTTAATCTCACATGGAGGGTAAAATGGTAATTTCACCTTGGAAATATGAATCTTGATTTTGGTCATTAGCTCATTAATCTCATTTCACCAAAATGATCTTAATGTTGTAACGATCAAATCGACTAGTTATAAACTCTAATCGGACCATCAGATTGAAAGTTATCATCAAATTAAGTTTTAATGGCCGACATGCACTATCACAAATTGAGTCTGACTATATGTGATTATGAAAAATTGATTCCAATTGGTTATAATTATAATCAATTTGAGATTAATGACGTGTCATAATTTGATTGGCTATGACTATATTTTATGTTACAGTTGCACGCATTTAATTAATTAGATAGTTAAACATTAATTATTCAATGAGTAATTTGTGCAGTTATCTTTTAATTAGGATAAATTTGGAACTAATTAAGTCTTAAATGGGAGTTATTGGAGCCTAATAATGTTAATTGGAAACTAATTTAGGGCCTATTAATATTAATTGTGCTGAAATTATTTTCTAACAAATGACCTCTACTCACCATTTCATTGATATCTCTTAGAATATTTTTAATCTGTGAATGTGGTTAATTTTTCCAGAAACTAAACATTCAGGGCTTCAAATTGAGCACAAGAATGAGACAATTCTTATCAAAATTGAGGAGGATATGATTTTTTTGAATTTGGCTCTACAGGCTGTTACAGTAGCTACAGGAAAACCGAATTTTGCTTGCTCCTCACTCTTACCAATCTCTGAATTTAATGCACCTAATTTCCCCAAAGGCTAAAATAAGGTTTAGGCTCATGATTCTTTGTCAACTCTCATTAAATGATCTTTCATTAATATTTTCTCTACCATTACTATATAAACCCCCTCCCCCTTTCCTCCATTCCAAAGCACACAAAAACCCCCCATCTCTTCTCCTCTCTTGAGTTCTAGTGAAGTAGAGTAGTCTTGTTCTATCTTAGTCTTTTTAAGACTCAAGGTATTGAGTGAGATTCACTCTCCCTTTCCTAGTTCTTCTTTTCCTCCACCTTTAGGACCTCCACCAACAGTCTCCTCCTCCACCGTATGGATCTTGCATAAAGGTATAATCCATTTTCATAACTTCTTTTTTATGTTGCCATGATGAGAATTTAAGATTAAAGTATGATAGTAATTATTTAAATTCCCTTAAATATGTTTGAATGTTTTTAAATGTTCCTATGTGTTCTTCACATGTTTTTGGTTGTTCATTACATGTTCATGCATAACACTTATTTTGATCTTAAGTCCACATCAAAAACTTGAAAAAGATGTTTGTTTGATAATTCTTTCAAATTCTTGAATCTAGAATTTCACCATCCATACACATTCACAGGAATTTATTTTTCAATCCAAATGAAATGCTTAATAAATTGAATTAAGGTTTATCACATGCACACACATTAAATTCAACACGTAAATTGATTGATAACATATTGGATGATGTAATATGAATGTTGGCTACCATAGTCTAGAAGACCGGTTTCACCGGGCAAGGCGGGTGCCTAACACCTTCCCATCTTGTAACATAGCATCCAAGCTTAGATCAAGGGTTAGTAGATCAAATGCTTATCCATGTAATTTTCGATTTCTAGATTGTAACTAGGAAATAAAGCCATATACTTTATCTTAGATTGTATCTAAGACCAAAGCCATGTAATTTCCTATGATCAATGTAAATTGACTAAATTCAATTTCAAATTAATAAAATGACGAATTTTTCAATTTTGGTTTTTTTATTTAATTCCAATAATTAAATAAGTTGTTACTCCATTATAAAACCCTTAATCTAAAAGGAAAAATATAATCAGTTGAACCTCCATTTTGAGAGGCAATAATATGACTCCACTCATTCACGTGGGTTTGGCCCAACATCCAAAAACGGGTAGAGGGGCGCGGTCTCTCACAACGGTTTTTAGATAATGCATCAAGTTCCTCTTTCATTGCAATATGCCATAAATAGTCAATGAATGCCTCACGATATGTGTGAGGCTCGTGTAGTGTAACAATGATAGTCAAGTAAATGTGCAAGAATGGATCTTACATGAGCTAAGAGAAGAGACGATGTGGAATTTCTTGTGCAAGATCTTTAAGCAAAGCAAGAGTAGGGGACCTAGGCTCAAATCTAGGTAGCTTGTATTCGACCTGTTCATCTTCCACCTGTTCATTTGAGGGTGATCTAGGAGAGAAATCAAAAATATCTAGTGGTTGGGTAGAAAAGTCTAAAGGAGGATTAGGAGCAATTATAGAAGGAATATGTGACTCGTCTGGAAAGATTTCTAAGACGGAGGAGGTAGATAGGGAGGAACAAAAGTGAGAGAGCTCAACAAAGAAGCGATGCTCCCAAAAAACAACATTTTGGGAAACACAAAGACGATGAGAGACATGATCATAACACCGATACCCCTTTTTGAGTTTCATCATAGCCAAGAAAACAACAAAGTCTGGATCGAGGCTCAAGTTTGTTGTGCTTATAAGGCCAAAGAAGAATGAAACAGGCAAAACCGAAGGAGCACAAGTGATGACAATCAGGAGGTAACCCAAAAATGAGCTCATAGGGAGTCTGATTATGGATGACAGTGCTTGGAATGCAATTAATAGTATGAACAATATGAAGAGCAGCTTCACCGCAAAATGGAGCAAGAACTTTGGCAAAAAGAAGGAGAGCACGAACAATGTCAAGAATATGATGAAGTTTTCATTCGATTCTACCATTTTGCTGAGAGGTACCTGGATAGGTTAGGTGATGTATAGTGCCAAAGGAATGAAAAATTGCTTGAAAAGCATATTGAGTGTATTCAAGAACATTATCATATCGAAAAATCTTGATACGTTTGGAAAATTGTGTTTCAACCATTTTTGTAAATTTACAATAGATTTGTAGTAATTCAGAATGAGATTTTTTATAAGAAAAATCCAACTATAACGAGAGTGATCATCAATAAAGACAACAAAATATCGAAATCCACCAATACTAGTAACAAGGGAAGGTCCCCAAACATTAGGATGAATTAAGTCAAAAATACCAGTAGATAGCAATTCACTATTATTGAAAGGAAAAGCTAGTTGTTTTCCTAATTGGCATGAAGTACAATCAAATTGCCTTTGCACACAAAACCTAACAGACCCCTAGTAGCTAACTGTTGTACCCGAGAAGAGGGTGCATGACTAAGACGAGAATGCCAAAGTGCGAGAGAAGGTAAAGAAGAAACCATAGCAGCTATAGCAGCAATAGAAACAGGAGCAAAAAGTGGAAAATGAAAGTTGTCCACAGGAAACATACGCTCAACCCTAGGACTGGTCCCAAGCTTCTGCCCCATCCTCGAATCCTACACAGTATAACCATAATAGTAAAAAATAAGGCGCTAATCTAATTAAGCTAATTGGCCCATAGAGAATAAATTATAGGATATGTCAAGTATATGGAAGACCCTAGGAACCAAAATGTTGGAGGTCGAAACAAAACCTAAACTATTGCCATGCATGGTGGAACTATTAGCTATACGAATATTAACAGGATGTGGTGCAGGTTCAAGTTTAGAAAATAAGGACGAGTGAGGTGTCATGTGATTGCAATAAGTAGAATGAAAAAGCCAAGAGTGAGACTTACCGGGTAAAACTGAGAGAGTAATGGAAAGAGATGCATTACCAACCATACAAATAGCCTAAGTTATTATGTTCTGTAGTCTAGCTAAGGATAGTTTGACAATGGATCTAGAAGATTAGGACTCAGTTGAGACAGAAGACATTGGTTGGGTAGACTCAGTATTACAAATCTCAATAGTGTGGCAAGAACGCTTGCAATAGTTGCAGAACTTTTTGTTGGACTGTTTGTGATGATTGCTAGAGCTAGATGCATCAAACCCTAATTACGATGGTTACTCTGTGGGAGGAGCAGAAGGAGCAATAGCCAAAACATTAAGCTTATTTAGGGCTTAAAGGGTTGCAAGACGAGCTTCTTCTCCAGCCAACTCATTTACAACAGAATAAAGAGAGGAATGAGGATTACGATTAAGAAGCTGACCTCGGATGGGCTCATAAGCATTGTGAAGTGACATCAAGAATACATAGAGATGAAATTCATCTCGAACAGTAGCATATTTCTAGGCACCCTTTGTGCAAGCCCAATTTGGATCAGAAGGGTTAATTTGGTCCCAAATGCAGCGAAGCTGATCATAGTTGTCATTGATAAATTACCTTGGTTCTTGCCTGAGCTGATGCAACTCAATCATTAACTAATATTTCATGGATCTGTTAGAAGGTGGAGTATCTCTTGGCCAACATATCCTATGTAGATTTTGCATCATCAAAACTACCCAACATATTCGAGATGGAAAGATTAGAAGTGTTTCGGAGCCAAGTGAGAATCATGTGGTTGTGACTATCCCATTCAACCATGCGAGTGATAAAGGCAGTATCTTCTTTAGTTGCCCCCTTGATAGGAATGGTGATTGTACCAGCATAATATTGTTAGAGCATGTCACCCTTAAGAAAACTACGCATAACTTGAGACCTAGATAATTAGTTCTTATTCCCCTCCAATATAGCATTGATGGGACAATGAAGGAAAATATCTTTTTTTATCCATATAGAGACACAATATGCAAAATAGATTGCAAAAATGAAATCTACTTAAAAAATTGGTTAAGGAGAACCTGGACTGCAAAAAGTCAACGCTAGAAAAAGACAATGGTCAATGCTCAGTCAAAGTCAACGGTCAACTAGCAGCAAACATAAGCGGCTAATGTAGGCCTGATGACATAAGCGGCTAACATAGAGTGTCGGCTGACATAGAAATGATGACATACGCGGCTAACGTGGCAGATGATGTCAACTAGGGCTAACATAAGCAGTTGTCATGGCAATAATGACGTCACAGATGACATCAGCGGGATCCTTACTGTTACTGGTGTGTGAGGCAAGTGAAACATTCTTGCTAAAGCTTTGACCGAAGCGTGGTGACGCGTGGATGGTCGAATCGGGCTGATTTTGATGGCGATGAGTAGATTAGTTGACGATCTACATGATGGTATATCTGGCATTGTAATCGGAGATCAAAAGTGACAAATCCGACGAAGGTAGTGCTCTTGGTTACAAAAAGAGAGCTTTTGGCGATGGAGATTCAACCTTGAGGACCTCTGACGGTGGCGAAGTAGTAGGGAGAGGATGCAAAAGGCTGACTAACTGGAGAAATTGAGGCAGCGGAGAATACTGACAAGGACAATACTGCAAGACACTAGAAAAGATTAGAGTAATAGCTTTGATACCATGTTAGAAATACTAAATGAATAATATTATATTTCACAAGTAATAAAATATGCATGAGTGCCTTTGTATAGGAGGCAAAATGTACAGTACAAGTATGTGTACTATACAAGTAAATAAGATAGGCCTAAAACCCATAGCCTATACACTTTAACAGTTGTTAAATCAATAAATTTAATGTTTAAATAATACATAAACATACTTGCATTACTTATGCTACTACTGTGACGAAATTACAATAATTTCATAAGAATCTTTACCCAAAAATTAAAGATCTACAAGCGTACATATCTCATTGTGATGTAACAACAACGTTAATCTTAAATTTTATATATATATATATATATATATACTTATAAAATAAATTATAATGAGGTGTAAATTTGTGAGGCTTGCAAAACCGACGTGTCAAAATTTTAAAAGGTCAATTAATAGTCAAAGGTTTCGGTTTTATATTATATAGAGATGACTAACATCATGGGACCATTTCCAAAGGGATTTCTCCTCGTAATTTAGGGGGCATTTGTTTTGACTAAAAAGGGTTTCAGGAAATCATTTTACATCCCTCTATGTGTTTGGTAAGCACTGAAAATTGGGTCAAACGGAAATTGAATTCCCTGTTGACTGTAAAATAAGCCTCATCAGGTGTAAAACTATTTCAGCTTTTATTTTACCTTCAAATTATTTCCAGACTTGGAAAATAGAAGAGAGAGAGAGAGAGAGAGAGAGAGAGAGAGAGAGAGAGAGAGAGAAGAGATCGCACCACTACCCAACCCTAGATCGCACCACCGCCCTTAACCCCAGATTGCACCACCGGCGAGATTGCGCCTCCTGAAAATACACACCCGAAGAGAGAGAGCTCAAGCACACTCCACCTGAAGAACCCAAGCACATCCTCGCCGGTTATATCGTCATCCTTGTTCAAACCCATCCTTGCCGATGATGCCCAGAACCACCCCTCGACACATGACCCCGCCGTCGCATGCAAGCCACTCAGCCGACCCATCCTTTATCCTCATCATTTGCGGACCCATCCCTCATCCTTACCGACCTATCCCTCATCCTTGTCCTCACCAACCCACCTCCATCGACCCATCCCTCGTTTGAACCAACCCATACCTTCAAATCAAGTTTTACGGATTGAAAAGTCACCGCCAAACATAGATCGGAGCCTTGTCATCTCATTCTTGTCGCCGTTGAAGCTAGTCGTCAATGCCAAACACAAATCGAAGCCTTGACCCGATTTCAACCTCTGTCGATCTACCACTCTCTTTCCCTCAATCTCTCACTCTTTCTTCCTCCCCCTCTCTGATTGACCGAGTTTGAAAGTTTAATGGTTTTATTTTGATTTTTGTTTCTTTAAAAAGTTTATATCTTGCAATTTTCTATTATAAATTTGTTTGGAATCTGAGAAAATAGCTGAGAAAATGTGAAAATTTTGTAGGAAAATAGCATTTTCAGAATGTTACCAAACACTAGAAATCCTTTTCCGAACTATTTTCTATTTCACACCCAAACGCCCGGATTTTAATTTCCTTCCGGGAATTCATTTTCCCCTGCATTCATTTTACACTCGAAATTCGATTTACATCGAACCAAACGCAGCCTTATAGTGGAACAATCTCCTGTAAAAGTTATTTATAGTTGACTATGAACTAAAATTTTCAATAATTTTTTTATATTTTCAATATACCTATTTAAATAATCACTAAAAAATTCATTTCCATCTTGTTAAGAAACTTTGTTTTGAAAATTCAATGCTAAAAATGCATATTTTGTAAATACTAAACTCTATGCAAACTGTGGCCGTTCCAAGATTTAGGCTAAAATGAAAAACTCACCCTCTAAGTTTCACAATTTTTCATTTCAATTATTTAAGTTTGAGTTTTGTCATTTCAGTCCTCTAAGTTTCATTCCTTCCCAATTAAGTCCTCTGTTAATATGCCGTTAGTTTTTGCCGTTAGCATACCAAAATAGCGTCGTTTTGGACCTTAATTAATATTTCATTATTTTTTTATATTTATTTCCAAATCTTAGGAAAAATGTTAATTAAAATAAAAATATAAAAACAGAAAGAAAAACTGAAGCTCGAACCCCACCCCACCCGATAGATCTGAGAAACCAAGAATGAGAAAGAAGGGGGAAGAGAGAGTGAGAGATCGAGAGGGGGAAAGAGAGATTGCTGAGGAAGAAAGAGAGAGAAAGAAGATTGCAGTACCAAAATATTTGATAACATACATGCCAACTGCAACTGTTCAACGATTCATCATCAACATCATCATCATTATCTCTATATAGTTTGCATTGAAAGTTTCGGGTCAAGTTATCAATGTAGTGAACAACAAGTCCCATGTGACCAACTATTTTACTAGAAATCCACTTTTTTTCTGATAAAGGTTGTTTATGTTTTGAGGTTTCGATAGCTGTTAGATAGTCTATATCAAGTCTGTTTGGGATTAGCTTATTTTGCTAAAATTGAAAACTTTTTACTGAAAGTGCTGTAAATAAAAGTAATAGTTAGATGAAATAGTACAGTGGGACCCATAAATAGTACCAAAAAGTGCAGTGGAACCCATGAATAGTACTAAAAATAAGTTGACAAAAATAATCTTTGCTAAACAAGCACATCATATATGCTCTTGTAAGAGTTTTTTTTTTTTTTTTCTTCTTCTGATATGGAATTCTGGTGTTGGCAGACTGGTGGTTTTCTTGTCATGGATTATGGCAAAAAGTTGCAACACATGATCAATATATATATATATATATATATTTTTTAAATTAACGTTTTTCATAAAATTAAGAAATAAATAAAAATATTAATTAAGGTTCAAAACGACGCTGTTTTGGTAAGTTAACGGCAGAAACTAGCAGTATATTAACAGAGGACTTAATTAGGAAGGAATAAAACTTAGAGGACTGAAACGACAAAACCTAAACTTAGAAGACTGAAATGGAAAATTATGAAACTTAGAGGGTAAATTTTGTATTTTGGCCTAAAATTTAATAAAAAGAGAACCCAAATCTATTGAGTTATTGAAAAAGAAAAAAGAAAAAAAGGCACACGCGTAAATATATGAAGTTTTTACAATTTTTTATAAAAGTTTTCATATTTTGAAATCATTATATGATAGTTTATTATTAGTTGTTACTAGCTTGTAACCTCATACATATGCATTAATACACTTAAAGATATACAATAAGATGCATAATATAATTCCTATATATATATATATATATAATTTAAATACTATTGGTAGTCATTTTTATATTTTATTAACTATTTAAAAAAATTTGTAAGGATACTATTAGGTATAAAATGTAAATTGTCCATATATTTTTTAATTAGTGTGGAGCACTTTTTTATTATTTTGTTATTTTTTATTTTACAATTCATTTATTCTAAATTCTTTGGTTTTTTTTTACTTAATAACTCACTTGGATAAATATTTATGATGTGATCTCACATTAGATTTTAAAATTAAGAAATAAAACTCTTTAAAAATAAATAATTTAGGACATATGTCGCAAAATTGGAATTATGATTTGGAATTTTAATTTGAGTTTCTCTCAACTAATTCACCTATTATTATTATTATTATTATTATTATTATAGATAGATAGATATATAGATTATCTAATGTCATTAATTCAATTGCTCAAACCCCTATTATCAAATCCAATAAAATAATGTATGTGCTTGAAACCACTCGCTCAATACATAGTTAACTAATGTAAATATAGTATCAAATCGCACCCACTCACTAAAATAATATCTAATCACACCCACTCACTAAAATGAGAGAGAGAGAGAGAGAACAATGAAGATTGGAATGAATTGGCGTGATAGTGTCGGTGTCTGGAGTAGAGTTCGTTGCATGTTCTGATTGTTTATTGGAAGTTGGACTGTAGGGGGGAATTTAAGTTCAATGAAAGCAGGTTTCACTTGTTCACTGGAGTGAAATTCATTGTGTCTTCAAGAAACAAATTTGGGTATAACGAGGTTGGATCAGAGTTGTACAATTGAAGCCAATGTCACGAGGGCAATTTAAAAAAAAAAATTAAAGATGCTGGGCTTTTTGGGGAGTCATGATTTTGAAGAGATTCATTTTTGTTTTATTATTTTTTATTTTTGTGATATTGGGAATTTTTTAGAATATATATATATATATATATATATATATATTGTTTGCATTTGGAGGAACTATTGGCGAAGGAATGGGGTAGATACAAATGCTATTTTTTTTTTTTTGGGTATTTTGTATCAAAATTTTATTTTTGAGGCTTGTTTAACCAATAAATTTTCCATTACTTATTTATTTTGTTAGGGTCATATTTTTCATGTGTTTGTATATCTTTTGACAAAACGCACTTTACTTATAACTAATATGTAGTCCCGTGCTACCGCACGGGAATGAATATATTATTAATCATGAGTTTATTCATGTTTAAAAGGCTCAGTTAAGTCTAAATTCATATTATTAACCAGAAAATTTCATTAACAAAACTTAGCAGTATATATATTTTACACAGAAAGATGAATCCATTCACGCTTTTGAATCTTCAATCTCTATTGGTGATTGAAATTTTCGCAGCTTAAAAAATTTAAAATTTAAAAAAAAAAAAAAAAAAAAAAAAAAAACCCTCAGAGTTGTACTCATTTTGTAGTTTTACGATCGGTCATTTTGTAACATGATGGGCATTTGTGTGAAGAAAAAACCTCTGAAGTTTCATGGCTGATAAAAGAAATTCTCTCCAATATCTTTTTATAAAGAGATGGGTTTGTGCGTGTTTTTATACATCCTTCATAGTTATATTATCACGAAGCAAGTCCAATGGATTTAGATTGGTACTACCGATTCCCAAAGTATAAGTGTTTAATGTGTTATTAATTTCATCTCATTGGTTTCTGCACATGACAAAAAAATTAAAAATAATTAGATTATACACGTGTATAGTAAAATTGGACTCCAATTTCAGATTCTAATTGAATAATTGGAATGATAATATATGATAGTAACAACAATAGGAAAATTCAAATAAAATTTCGGATTAAATTGTAACAATCTGAATAAAAAATTTCAGTAGAAAGACAGGGTGGAGTGATCCACTCCAAGAAGGCGACCAAACTTGCGTAAATATAGAATAATAAATCTCTCTCCAGGAAATTTACATTTTTCATAACTTTTACCTTCACTGAAAATTTTAAAAACATAGTGACTCATATCTACTATCCAGACATCTACAGCCGGGTCCTCTCCAATTTGCGTGAGATTCCATTGATCACTAAGTTCCTCTGCAGCCTGCAAAAAGTATTATTCATCGGTCCACAGCAATGCTTTCTTCATTATTATAGGTGCCAAACCTGAACAAAAAGCCAAATATAAGGATAGTGAATTTTAGGCATAATGTGCATCTAATCACATATTAGCAATTTATAACAAATGTAAAGATGCAAACTTTGTAAGTGAATAGTAAACAAAACTCAGTGTCAGAACCAAGAAGAAAGCACTTTAATCCGAAACTCAGTGCAAATGTAAAGATGCAAACTTTGTAAGCAATTTATAACAAAGATGCAAACTCTGGCTTTGCTATCTTTTTGGAAATTATGCAATGTACCCAAACCAAGTTCTTATCACCGATATTAATCTCTTTGGTTTTCACGTTTGACTGTAAAATCAAGAAAAAACTTAATTAGCTCAATAACTCACTTGACCTGATACATAGAAGTGGTTTTAATGAAAATGAGTTCAGATACATTTAGCCACATGATGAGTTCTTATCGCCGATATTAATCTCTTTGGTTTTCACGTTTGACTGCAAAATCAAAAAAAAACTTAATTAGCACAGTAACTCACTTGACTTGATACATAGAAGTGGTTTTAATGAGAATGAGTCCACATATATTTAGCCACATGATGCAAAATTCAACTTCAATTTCAGATTCTAGACACATGGCACAAAATTAGAGTCCTAATTTGGAATTCAATTTTACACTCTCTCTGCTTCACCTATTATTATATATATAGATTGGGTAGTTCTAAGTGGAATCTAGATATCATGAAGTATGTTAAGCAAATAAGACAAGTGGTATTATTGACGACATGAAAACTACACCAAGAAACAAGTGAAGAAAGCAGAAAAAGTGAACATCAAAACTAGCCTTGACACTAGCTTGATACTAGCATCTATCGAGAATAAATGAAGAATTTCGATACTAGTCTCGACACCTCTCGATCTATCGAGTTTTGCAAATCGAAAAATCTCAAATCTGTTTTTCAGCCCATAATGACTTGCATTATTAGGGTTTCGTTCACTAAACCTCTAGGGGATATAAAAGCTTTATTTTAAATTCATCATAAGATACAAAGACTCAATTAGAGAACTCATACATCATTGCTGTAGCTACTACATTCTTATGGGCCTTAGGGTTTTGTAACCAAATGCTTCCAAATATTCAATGTGTATTGAAGTGAAGAACTTTGCATCCATCAACAATCATTTGTTATTGGGAGTTAGTCATGTACTGGGATTCGTGTAAAGGAGGAAGTCTCTACAAGAACAAGTCCAATTGAGGATTGGTGTAAAGATTCAACTGTAAGTTGGTATTTTAGGATAGTCCAGGGTAGTGGTAATATTTCTTATACTTGTAACTGCTTGATTTTTTATTAGTGATTCTTGGGAGTAATAACCTAAAAATCACTCGGTGTTTTTGCCTTATAAGAGTTTTTCCTCATTAGTGAACAAATCATCGTGTCAAATTTATTTTCTGCTGCACTTTAGTTTATTTGGTAATTTGTTTGTGCCTCCACGATTTACATGTAATTTGAACTAATTTATCAATTTGAGTAATTGAATTAATTAACTAGGGTCAATCTATAACCCAACATACTTTATTTAAAAAAATCGATATCCCTATTTCATTTAAGTTTAATATAAAGAGAGTTATTTTGGAAAATTGTATCTTTTTAATGTAAAAGTCAATACATTACATGATATTCACTTAAAAAGTTGGATTTTTTAAACATGCCTAACAATATGAAAAAGGAGTATAAATTAAGGCCACTATTTTTATTTTTTTGGGTAGGAAATAGAGCAACTTAATTAGAAATCACATAACAACCACTATGAAACATACGATCTTATTATAATGATATGATACAGTCAAACAATCAATACATGATAAAGAGGATGTTATGACTATGTTGCTTGTTTTGTTGACAATTTGAAATCTTATAAACTTGAGGATCTTAAACGGTTAGACCTCGGAATCTCTTGGTTTTGTGATAGCTATTCTGCCTATTCAAAACATAGGAGTCCAAAGTTGAAGTTACAGCCCTACTTTGTTATAGTTCTCTACGAGTGTTGTTAAGTACCAAATGAAGCTACTGATAGGACCAACGAACCTTCTTACCTAGACGATCTTATCAACCACCTTCGTCCACCTTGCCACGTCATGGACGAAGGAAGGCGAGCAATTAAATGAAGGATTTAGTACCTCAGACAGTTACAAGATAGACTGTAAGAACGTTGGAAGCTCATCAAAACCTACATTACTGAGCCTAGAATCGTTACAAAAAGGCACTAAAGTCACAATAAAGACCACAACGGCTAGAAGCAATGAAGCTATACATAAACACCCCTCAAGACCAAACAAGGTACACATCCTAATACAAAAATACACCGTAGCTTTGATATTCAAAGCTCTCATACTTTTTTAAAGCTTCTATACGTTGACTTTATTATCGGAGATTCTGTGGCAGACACCACACCAGTGAACACCTAAGGAGGGCTTTTCATGACAATTTCAAGCACAGGGACGAGGTTGCTGACTCATCTGGACAAACCTACTCGATTGACGATTTCCACATCATTAGCTACGAAACCCTTTTTTCCTTTTTTTGGTTATCCCCTTCCATTCATAGAGGTTGGAGCTCGATCAATGTATTAGACTTTCGTCATTTTCAAGGCTATTTGATCTAAAATTTATCTAAAAAAGTGATAGGATAAGAGTGCATAGTAGAAAAATTGAATTACAAGTTAAAAATTCATGCTAGAGGGGTGAAGTGCCAATATGACAAAATTGTGTGCAAATCGACACTTTATTTTCTGGTTAGAGTGCTGGTCATCGCTTAAACTTCATTGCCCCCGGTCCAACTTTTTTTCCTGATTTTGATCAATTCTCCAGTAAGTTTTAGGATAAATATGAGTTTTAACTTTTAACCTAATTTTCGGCAACTAAATGAACAAAGTATGCCAAAAAATTATAAGGATTTTTAAATTTTAATTAATCATCTATCTTTCGGAAATAATTAACTAATTATCTAAAAAATAATTATCTAGTAGAATTATCTTGTACATTGTGCATTATTGTCATTAAACTTAAATCAGTGAGATTTTGATATGTAATTAATTAATTTTAAGAACCAATCATAATTAATAACTCAAAAGTTTAAGAATGCAAGCATTTTGTGAATTCAATCTTGATGTCGAGATTCATTTTTCACGCTCAAGGCATCATTTAGATATCGTTCAAAGTTTCAATTTTTTTTTGGAATTATGTTTTCATTCATCTAACGGTCAAATGGTCTTTTCACTTGGAGTGGGTAGAAGTACAATTTATCTAAATAAGAGGACCGCTAGCGAGACTCTAGATTAAGTCCAATGAATCTCAAAAGAGAAAGATCAAACTTGTGATTTAGCAAAATACAATATTTACTTTTCTCTTCAGTTATATAAGCAATCAAAGGTTTCAATGGGGGGCTTCTTGAAATGCTGGCTCTCTAAGTTCTTCTAAATATGTGGGTGCTTTATTACTGTATATACGTGGGTATTTGTAAGGGTGGTGAGTTCAAGTGCTACTGCCTGGAAATGGTAGGATTGGCAACCAAACACCAATTTATCCCCTTACTAAGCGACTGAGGGGAGAGGTTGGAGACTTTCGCTTTCTTATAAGCTTCAGTAATTATTATCACTAGTGTTTAACCCGCGCGATGCGCAGGATCATTTGAAATCTCATAAATATAAGAGAGATTTGGCTAATAAAATCAATTTTAAAAGAAAAAATTTGTTGCAAAGAGTGTAAGATACGTTAGTTATCAATTTGTTTGTTTAATTAATCCAAAAAAATTCCATAATTCCATTTACCAAGAAATTATAATTATTATACATTTTAAAGACTCTTTGTCATCACAATCCAAACTTTGGTGATATTTACAAAGGATCCTAAAATGGCAGATTTTGAAGATCCGGATAGATGCATTTTGCCAGCAGCAAAACTGTACCTATTCATCAAAATGACTCGATACAGCATCATTTACATATCCAATAATCTTATGAGCTTATGCAGTTAGTCGAACACAACTTAAAATAATGGTCAGCCTAGCAGGTAAATCTACTTTGTACTCAAACCTCAACACATCGTACTTCTTACTATTCAACAACTAAACGAAAGGGAAAATGTATTTATTTTAATCATTTGATCATGTTGTTAAAGATGACAGCAAGTCAAGTGTCAAAGAGCAATTATAATAAAATATCAATTTCATAAATTTTTTTTGTTAATTTTAACTCAATTATACAAACTATGTTGTCACGATTATAGGATTCTTATTATAGCTATCCAAATTAAACAACACAGAGGACAACTAATTTCAAGAATACATACAAAAACCGCACAAAAGATAGTTGTTGGGGTAGGAAAAATAAACAAAAACTCTTGAAAAGGTTAAATTGTAGAGTTTTATCAATACCAATCACTGTACTGCCCCATAAAAAAATAAAAGATCTTGGCACTAAATCAAAGTTACATTTGTGAAATTTTACAGAGAGATATACAGCTACATACTCCTTTCCTAAGCCATGTACATTTGGTTGATGCTTTTTAGCACAATCCTTTTCCACAAATTTCTTGAAGCATAAGGATATTGACAATTTTTGCATTCTTCTAAACTTTACTAATGCATTTTCTTGTTTGTCTATGGCTCATTCTCAACTACTCTCCTACTCCTAACAGCAATTAACACCTAACAAAGTAACATCAACATAAATTAGATAATGATGCACTATGTTGCACTCTATAAACTTCAAAGGATTATATCATAAATTATTCAATATGTTTGTCACTGATTTGGTATGGGTGCAATAAACACATGCATGTACAAAATTTTGGGTATAAACAAAAAAACAAAAATAAAAAGCTTGTAATGTTGAATGCTCATAGGACCAAGACTTAACTGATTTAAAAGGTAAATTCAATGTTCAGCAAGTAATTTGCATATCAAGAATGTTCAGCAAGGATTATATCATAAATAGCACATTCTATTCGTAAATAATCTGCATATCAAATCATAAACTGATTTAGGAAAATCATTATCTGCTATTATCTTTTAAGTTGAAAACATGAGTTTCATTTTGATCATTGAAGAAAATGCAATTCCTTTTATACCCAGTAAACTTTTCAGTCAAAATCGATAAACAACAATCATTACCCAAAACAAAAACTCAATCCCCCAAATTTTTCTCCAACTCCCATTGACCCCATTCTTCATCTAGCTTATTGAAATCAACCACTTTGGGACCATCACAGTTTCTAACATGCCGGTTGGTATGTTTGACCTTCCTTTTTTCTTTATTAAAGTATATGTTTCTTGCAAACATCGGGTACATGTTACAAATCTGAATTTTAATGAAATAACAGGATAAGAAAGATTGTTAAAATTACCAAATTTTCAGATTTTAAACAGGTTAAATAAAAAACATATGTATATTGGAGATTTAATTTGATAATTCATAAAGGAAATATGGCAGTCGCAGTAACTTAACAGTACATTCAGTTTACTCTTCTAAAGAAATTAAAAAAAAAAATAACAATACAATAAAATACATAAGTCTCATAGAGTTAGGTAGTATATACATTAAAGTTCACATTTTTTTCTTCTTTGATGGAATTTGCTTAGTACCCTTTTGACGTTTTTGAAGCATTTGGAGCGGCATTCTTTTATGACCTTGGGTATAGGTGTTGCAAAAAAGAAGTGAAACAGAATGGGTGTCAAATTTATAATCTGAGGGCAGAACATTGAAAGAGAGAGAATAAACGTCCGGATTTTAATTCAAATTCAAATAACAAAAAGTAGCGGTAAGGATGTAAAATAAGTAAAAGGGAGAATTGGCTGAAGAAATCAATTTGTAAAGACAGAAGTTGACTAAAACATGCAAATCAAAGCCAATTGAAGAAGAAATAAAGTAAATGAACAAAATGTAAGACGAAGTATGAGATAAGTAAAAAGGAAATCAGCATTCAAGCAAACTATAATAATAAAGATCCATGGACAAATCAAAGACATTAATCGAAGACAATTAGTGAATTAGTGGATCAATAGAAGTACGTAGATTTTTTTTTTTTCATCTTTAAATCCTTCAGGTTTTGCTGAATTCTATTTAATTTTTCTAATTATTTAAGTGCTTTGCTTAATTTAGGTTAGTTTGGAATCTTGGACAAATGCAAAGACAAATGCTATATTGCCTAAAAAAACCGGACCTGCAACATTTTTAATCCAAATGTATAGCTGCCCCACTACATTTTGTATGTTATAGTAGCTTCTAATTGCCACAAAATCTGAAGCATTTAAATGGTACTTGCAGCTTTTACAGGACAGCTATGGTATTGCTGGAGGCACTTTCTCTAATATTATGTCCCAAGATTGCTTGTATAACATACAAAATAAGCTTAGTCTAGATGAGATTGGAAGGGAGGGAAAATATGCTAATTTGGATTACTGAGAAAACAATGACATATTCTTGTGCAGGTGCATGAAACTGTATTAGGCAGAAATTCCCCAAGTTTAAATTGTGAAGATCGTCATCTGGTTTCCCAAAGTAATTCCAAAGCATGTGTTTATAGGCCGGCTAGGCTAACGGTTCACAACAGAATGTCCACAACAGATTAAAAATGTAGTGATGGTGTGCTAATCTTGATACTCAGTGTGTTCTTTATAAAAAGATAATGGAAAGTAGGCATCAATTGTTTTGTGATTGTTCATTCTCGATGAATATATAGTGAACCATAATGAGCTGGTGCCTTAAAAAAATCCCAAAGTTCTGTTGGCATGAGATTATGCTCAAGGATGAGAGTTGTGTCTAGATTGGCATTCTGCTCTACTACGTATCATATTTGGTTTCAGAGGAATGCTAGTATTAATCAAGGAAGACTACCTTCTGAAGAGGCTATGGTCAAAATGATCAGGTGGGAAGTGAAGAACAGAGTTGTATGTAAGAGTTACTAAAATTCTGTTCAAAACAGAAGAATAGTAGCAGTTAATCCCTAAATATTTCACAGCATAATTTTAAGCAACATGTTGGCTATTTAATCAAATTCAATAAGGGGAAAAAAAAACATAATTTACTGTAAAAAAAAATTAATTGATTCTTTAAAATAAATATACATTCCTTTAAACAAATATACAATCAAGAACATGTTTTTTTAGCACTAACATTATTGAACGGCAAACATGTTTTTTACTACACATTTTCAAGGGCTAAACCTCTTGATGCCACCCTTTAAAAAATGGGATTCAAAGTAAAGAGTATAACAGATCAAGTAACAAAAAAGCTGACCTAGAGTATTGGTGCGGCAGGAAAAGAAACAAAACAGAGTGGTGCCGTTTGTTTGAGGATATAGCAATTTAGGGCTTTCATTAAGTGGTGTGAAACGGTTTAAGTTGTTTTAAAAAAATTGATTAATACTTTCAAAAATGATTTGTAATTGTATTTGAAATTTTAGATATCAAAGAACAAATGGGTGCCATTCTTGTCCATGCCGTAAGAATTAATATTCACAACAAAGCATGTAAAGAAAGAGAATGAACATTCGAATTTCAATTCAAATTCGAACTCAGAGAATCGATACATACCTTTCGTTGGTCTTTGTTCAGTTCCGATTATGTTAGCCACGGAGTTGCGCCGATCTCTATCTCCGTATCTAAAATCCCTAATTTGATAGCAACCCTAAAGAAAACAATAGGGTAAGAGATTAAACCAAAGCTAACCCTTCTATTTACATAAATTAAACAAAACTACTCCTAACCCAAAAACCTAAATCATAACCAATCAAACAAAAATTCCTGAATCATAAATAATACCCAAATGAATCTCCCAACAGAAACCCCACTTTCTAAAACTAAAAACAAAACATATGGGCGGCGACCCTAACGGCCGATCCCTATCTCCGTATCTCAATACCTGTGGGATGAACGTTTGATCGCACGATTCGCCCTTTTTTTTTTCTCCTTCCCTTTGTCTGTATCACAGTACCGATTGGTTGTCTAAGTCTGTCAGGGGATGGCGATGGCCGGCAGTACGATTCTCCACTAGATCGTTTTTTTTTTCCCCCTTCCTTTTTCTGTATCGCAGTATTACTTGTTTTTTTTTGGGTTTAGAGAGAGAAAATTCTAAGCAGTCTAATGAAAAGAAGTCAGTAGGGTATTTTAATTGCAACGTTTTTTTTTTTCTTTTCTTTTAACAGGGCTTTTTTTTAACCGGTTATTTAATTTTTACTTTTTAAATTGCAAGCGTGGCAGAACTTTGAAAGGCCAAAGGTGGTAACGTGCGGCTGTTTCACTTGAAAGGTGTATACGTGTCAACACCTCCTTAAATGTAGGAACATACTTTCTCTCAGCTTCTACTATTATATATAGTATATGATATGACTAGTATGTAAACATATAGGACACACTTAGACCAGCACATTTGGAGGTATTAAAACATTTTTCCTTGCAATTTATATGATATTGATTACGCCAAGTTTCTCATTACATTACTATTACGTATATAATTTTGAAAATTACTATTGGATACTATACCTATACGATATCAATTCACAATTACAGTTTGTTAGGTTCAATATCTTCACATACAAAATATCTAAACAAAAACATTATAAAAAATATGCTCATTTGTTCAAAGGAAAAATAACAGCAAAAATCTAAACAATTTAATTTGTATGGAAAGCTAACAAAAGAAAATTTCAATTTTGATTCTAATTGAATTTTCTCTAAACTTTGGTTTAAAGTAATATATATATATATATATATATAGAGAGAGAGAGAGAGAGATAGGTTCATGTTATACCTGGTGTAACTTCACAAGAGTTACACCTTTTATGGAACATTGATTACTATTAGATCTAAGGGTAAAAAAACACTCATAGTAATATCATTATTACTCCCTAGAAATTAGTGATTTAGGCATTAACTCTTATTATTAAAGGAATGAAGAAAAAAAAAAAAAAAAAAAAAAAAAAAAACCACAGCATTATTAACTCTTTTTTTTTTCTTCTTCCATATCATCATCTTGTTGGTATAAATATTGTTACCCTTTCTCTGTAAAATCCTATGCTGAAGTGAACTTGGGCTGAAGTTCTTAATAATTCCCCTTAACTAATCTGCAGAAAATAGGGTCCAAATCCTCCCTTTGTAAACTAGTTTGGGCTGTATCAATGTATCATGTTTGGATTCAGAGAAATGCTATAGTGTTTAATGAAAGAATCTTGTTAGAGGAGGCTCTAATGCAACAAATCAAAGATTATGTAAGGTTGTGTGCAGGTAGTTGCAAAGCAATGACCAATTCACATTGTTATAGGGTCTTATGTAGTAAGTGGAACATTTCTTTCTCTGTTTTGAGTGCTAGAACAGGTTAAGGGTTGGTGTCTGACTTCTTTCTTTGTTTTGCAGTTATAATTTGTGATTGTAATTTTGCTATTTGTGGATCTGTAACTTGTGTTGTGGTGGATGTGATAATATATTAGTGCATTTTTGTTATTATGGTCATGGTTTCTTGTTTGTATTGTCCGAGTATAGCATCCTAATATATTAGTGCATTGTTTGTATTGTCATTTGTTTATTAATATAATTACTCTTACTTATTACAAAAATAGTTGAATTGTTATTTACTGCCATTGAAGTTGACTTTCTTGACCAATGGAAATGCTAGTTTAAACATGAAATTGAGTCTTGATGATCAGATAATTGATTCTCAATCTTTAACAGTGGCTATACTTGCATCTTTGTTATTTGGTGAGACCATTGGGTTTGTTGGAGGTGCAGGGCTTGTACTTGGTGTCATAGGACTTTTTCTCCTTGAGGTAAACATTGATGTTCCTTCATGTAAATGCAAAATGCTTTTGAGTTTAGGTTTGTTTTTCAATTCGTCTATTTTGGCTTCAAATATCTCCTTTAATTGCAGACTACTCATAGGAGGAGTAGTGTTAGGCATTAGGCAACTTTGATTTAGTTAACTTACCCATCATGATGTGATGATGAAGTTAATGATAAAACTTCCTCAACTATAGAATAACTTTTGATAAAGCCATATGTTTTTAAATTGATATTTCCTAGCTGCTACATTAAGTTGATGTATTTCTCATTGCTAGACTCCTTGACTGGAAGTGGAAAACATTTACCATCCTTCAACCTGGTTTATACCAGTCTAGACATAAAATATCACGATCCATATGGAAAGGGTATATAGCTTTGAGGCTTATAGTAACAGGTTTCTCTGAAAACAAAGTAAGCATGATCCATATGTAATGATTTTTTTTTTTTAACACTATATATTTTTGTTAAAAAAAAAAAAAATCATCTAATTGTTTTGAAAAGAAAGCTCATCTAATTTTGGTTTGGATTGGTCTGCAATAATTTTATAAAATGTGGATTGTGAATGAGGCTGATAATGTGGTCATATTTTAGAATATTAGAAGAAAATAAGCTAAAAAATAGTGGAAGTTCATGTGTCCAATACAACCTCTAGTTTGAATGATTCATAATTATTGAATAAATATTAAAGAAAAAGCATGGATAAAATAGCGGGCATTGCAAACTGTGAAGAGCCTGAGTTTGCTTTAGGCTGCTATCATGGCACTTTTAGAGAGGGAAGGAATATAAAAGGGATCTATTGCAGCCATTTTGCATGTGTGTCTTGGCCTTGTAGTAGTTGTTAGTTGTGCCCATGCGTTGGACTTGCACACACCCGGTTGTAAGAGTTGGTCAATATTATATTATGTTCAGTTAAACATTTTCTTGTTTGTTAATTATTTGTACTCATTGGCTCATTGCCATACCTGTAACAGTAACTCAATGCCTCATTTATTTATTTATTTATTTTTGATGAAGGATGCCTAATGGAAAATTTTGTACATATAAATTTGGTCAGGGATATTCAATTTATTGCAATTTGATTAGATTTAAATTAGTGGGCCTCATGTGTTAAAATATTAGTAGTTTCATGAATGGACATGAGCTAGATATTTATTTTAGCGGTTCAATTAGCAAGAAAATTAAGCCTTTAATGAGTAGTTATTGCAGGCACTGTTCACATTACCGGTGCATTTACTTTCATAAGAAGAACTCTATTTTGTATCATGATGGCTTAGTGTGGTTGACACAAGTTGTTTATATTGCAGGGCTGTCATGCTTCGTTCTTGTTAGATAGCTGTGGAAGCATATTCAATGAGAAGAGGTCAAAATCTACCTATGGCTAGAGTTAGAAACAATGGAGCTATTACAAAAGAAGAGTTGGCTGGAAGTGCTAGAAATTATGGAGCTATTCCAAGAGAAGAGTCGGCTAGAAGTGCTAGAAATCATGGAGTTTTTCCAAGAGAAGAGTCAGCTGGAAGTGCTAAAAACAATGGAGCTATTCCAAGAGAAGAGTCGGTTGGAAGTGCTAGAAATTATGGAGCTATTCCAAGAGAAGTGTTGGCTGGAAGTGCTATAATGGCTTCTTTGTTTTTATGGTTTGTGTGATTTAATCTGCTGTAGATTCTCTGATGTTACAAGGTTTTATAATTTGGGTCAGAACATGAAGGTACCAAGCGCAAGCTATGGCAGGATTAGAGTGAATATTTTGCTAGGTGGATTTGCATGGGAAAATAGGTCACTAGTTAATCAGACCTCACTTCTCTAGGAAGCCAAAAGCTCCATTTGTTCCAAGGATGTCCACTCTTGGGTATTAGAGTGCCAACTCCCAACTTAGGGTCAAGAGGGGTTTTTATGAGCGTTGAGCATTTTATTTATTTATTTATTTATTTTTCTATAGGTGCATTGAGTAATGATATAATAAATTAAAAAGTAACTAAATTGGGTGGATAAAAAGTTTTACTAGTGTGATGGAGGCAGTATGGGAGTACTTCTTTTGCTGGTTTGTAAATCACAATTTGGTAAAGCCATAATGATAAAGAATTCCTTGCTCTAGAATGCAAACTTTGATGATACTTTCCATTAATTTCAAAGTGACTGTGACGTAGCTTTGGTGCTCTAACAAAGCTAGAGAACCTGTAATTGCCAACTGTTAAGTGTAGTTGGAATGAGGTGTAATAAGTATGATGTGTAATAAGTGGTTTGTATGTTGTACAATAAGAGGTGCTAGTGCTGGGATGCAGAGCAGGCTGTTGTGATGCAAGGCTGTGCAGAGCAGGCTGTGACGCAAGGCTGTGCAGGCTGTGGTGCAGCAGTGATGCAGGATGTAATGCAGCAGCAGTGAGCAGTGATGCAGCAATGAGTATACGGCCTAAGGTCCACATGTGAGATACATGAGAGTTGGTTATTGAGTCAGTTAGAGTTAGTTAGGGACTGATGGGTCTTGACAGTTGTCTTAGTATTGTATAAGAGACTAGTGAATTGTATAATGGACAATTAAGCAAATTGTAATCTTCAATGGAACTTTTCCTTTTCTTTTTCCTCTGTCATCTTCTCTCTCTATCTTGGAGGCCTAGCTAAGCTCGAATCCAGCTACACATAAATCTCACCAATCCAATCTTAACACCAACTGTTGCCATTAAATTTTTTTCTCCCTTTACAAGCATTTCCTGCCTTCCATGTCACATCACATGTAGTTTTAAGGTGGGAGGCAGGGATTGGTGATAGAAGAGGAGAAGGATAGAGAAGCACCTTAATTTTCATCTCCTAAAAATAGCTGATTTTGAATGTACTATTTGCTAGAGATCTTAATCTTTCATTCCACTTTGTATTTTTTTAGATAGGAATGCCACATATTGCTTATTAGATAGGAATTAATATTGAAAGGAAGACTTTGTCCATACTAATATCAAACAAATTTATCCGTTATGTAAGATGCTCTATGATTTAGATCTTGAGTTTGCTTCTCTTATGCTCTCTTAATTTCAACCTCCCAAAAATAGGTTTTATGTCAATGTTGTAAGTGTTTTAACTTAGCTTGAATGCTTGAACATAAAATAATTGTGTGGTGTCATTTATTAGGCATATAATATAATTATGAGTTGGTTTCTAAATAGTAGCTTTTATGTTTGCATTCACATGCTTATCTTTCACTTCAATAGCTTGTTGCATGCTTCCTAGTCATTTGATTCATTAAGAGTATGTTACGGTAATTGATTATGAACGTTATGACCAATTTTTTAAATGTATGATTTTTAATATATTGCAGTTTGGAAATTTAGGAGTTCCAGGAAGAGTTTAAGAATATCAATCAGGAGGAGCAGATTATTGTATTGTGTTAGAGAAAGGTATTGTGTTAGAGAAATATTATTTTGTTTAAGGTATAGTGTTAGAGAAATATTATTTTGAAGTAAACTATTACAGGTTCTTTGTAAACAGGATCTTTGTAAATAGGTTTTTTTTCCTTTTTTTTTTTTTTTTTACTTATAGTGGTGGTCAGAAGCGCCGTTAAAAGTGTATTGGGAACATTTTAAATAAAACCTTATAGTGGCGCTTTTTGCCCGCCGCTAAATGAGGACACCTATAGCAGCAGCCCGCAGGTAAGAACCACCGCTAAAGGTTGATTCACCTAATTCCTAACATTATATGATGACAGTAGAAAGCCTGCCACAATAAACCAAATTCACTGCTAAAAGCTATCTATATAGCGGCGCTTTTTATTACCACTGTAATAGGACAACAATAATATTAAAGAAATAGGACAAACATCACAGTGCCCAAAAAATAAAGGAAAGTATGCACAAGGTTCCTGTGCAGGGTGGGTCCCTCTGACCACCTACCCATCAGCTCTTACAACAACAAGATTAAAAAAATAGGATAAATATCCCAAGGCCCAAAAAAATAAGGGAAAGTATACAAAAGGTTTTTTCGCAATTTTACGTGCCCACATGAAAAGCACAGTGCTCAGAGACCATGCAGGCTACGTGCTAGCCGTTGGTAGTCATTCAGAAGCGAGGTTGCACTCTTGAGGATTGCTGGGGGAGGAGTTTGGATTGCTCCCCAGCTCTGCCTCCATGAATGAGCATGTGGGAAAGTATCTTGCTTTGTAGACTGTGTAGAAGAGAGTGAGTCCCGTGAATCAACCTCCACGCTTGTTTCACCAAAATTGCAAGGTTATTGTCTCAGAACCCAATTCCTCCTCGAACTTTTGGAGTACATAGCCTAGCCCAGTTTATCCAATGAATTTTCCATTCGTTATGAGTTTGACCCCACCAATACTTAGCTAAAATTGAGTTCATACCATCACAAACTACTCTAGGAATTTTGAAAATGCTCATGGAGTATGTAGGGATGGCTTGGGCCACCGTTTTAATAAGAACCTCCCTCTTTGCTTTGGATATGTTCTTTTCTGTCCACCCCATCACTTTTTATGTAACCCTTTCTTGGAGTTCTTTGAAGGTGCTCACCTTTGATTTCCCCCCCACCATGGGCAGCCCAAGGTATTTCTCACAGTTAGAAATTACTTGTGCCTCAAATAAATTTTGTATCACTTCCTGCATCTCTCGGCAAGTGTTGCAGTTGAAAAGCAACGTAGTTTTCTACCCATTAATAGCTTGCCCCGATGCTTGTTCATATTGGGTGAGCAAGTTCAGCAACTGGCGGCACTCCTCGGTTTTAGCTTCGCAAAACAACAAACAATCATCGGCGAACATAAGGTGTGAGATTTGCACGCCCCCATGGCATGAGAAAAGTCCTTTCAAGTGGGTAGAAGTTAGACATGACAAAACGGGTTAGAATTTTCTGACCCGACCTAAAAAATACTTGACCCGAATTTGATTTTTTTGACCCGAAGCAAAAATGGGTTAACCCATAACTCGACTCGTGTTTTTTGTTGGTCAACCCAACCCAACCCGCGACCCGAGCTGACTCCGAACCATTTTTTAAAACTTTTTTTTTGGGTAAAAAAAATAAATAAAATTAAGACAATATTGGTTTAATTGTTTGTTGTGAGTTTTAAGGAAACAATTGAGACATTTACATAATTGCATGTAAATTAATTGAAAGATGAATGGTTCATTCTATAATGAGTAAAGATTTTTAGATATCAAATAGCAAAGTACATGCCAAGATAATTTGGTTACAATAGATTTAAAATTGTAGACATGTGTGAGAAATATTCACAAGTGTGAAAATAGTGAAGCCAAAGTATCAAATTAATATAAATTATGAATGCTTAGATCTATTTTTTAACAATTTATGTCCAAAATAAATGGCTTTTCAAAATAAATTATTATATTTCCTAGAATGTGTTGCTTAACAATGATATAATACTCATAAAAGAGACAATGAATAAATAAGTAAACAATCAAACTTTAATGTATATCTCAAATTGAAATAGAGTGCCAACCACAATTATCAATAGATTATAAAATTAATTTTCAAGATTATGTATTTCTTATATGTTTTTATTCTTTGTAAAATGAATTATCTAATAAGTCATTTGTAATTTTGTTTTATATTTTGGGATGTTAATATTGTGTAGAAATAAAACTTAAGTATTTGTTTTATTTATCTTTGTGTTATTTTGTTTTAGATAGCAATGATAGGATTCGTATAATTTTAAAATTATTGAATAAGTATTAATAAGTGTAGTTCATTCTTGATATAAGTAGTGAATTCAAAGTAATGCATTTTACATCAAGTAATTTGTTGCATGACTTTCCAAATGGCAAATACATGTTTTCTTTATAAAAAAAAAAAATTTATGTGAAAAATATGGGTCAACCTGACCCGACCTGCAACCTGATTGACTCGAACCCATTTTAACCCGCTTAAAATGACCCGTTTTTGACCCGCAACCCTATCCGAACCTGACCCAACTCACCGGTTTTGCCATGTGGGTGCTTTATTACTATATATGTGTGGGTGTTTAACTATTTATAAGGGTGGTGAGTTCAAGTGCAACTGCCTGGAAATGGTAGGGTTGGCAACCTAACACCAATTTATCCCCTTACTAAGGGGACTGAGGGGAGGGGTTGAAGACTTTCGCTTTCTTATAAGCTTCAGTAATTAATTATCACTAGTATGTAAACATATAGGACATAATTAGACCAGGACATTTAGAGGTATTAAAATAGTTTTTCTTTGTAATTTATATGATATTAGTTACATCAAATTTCTCATTACATTACTATTACGTATATAATTTTGAAATTCACTATTGAATACTATACATATGTGATATCAATTCACAACCATAGTTTGTTACGTTCAATATCTTTACATACAAAACATCTAAATAAAAATAGTATAGAAAATAGGATCATTAGTTCAAAGAAATAATAATAATAATAAAAATCTAAACAATTTAATCCGTAGGAAAAGCTAACCAAAAAAAAATTCAATTTTAATTCTAATTGAATTATATATATATATATATATGAGATTTACTAATGTATGCTCTTAAGATACATCAATAAATCATTTTAAGAAATTTTTTATGAAAAAATAAAAAAATAATTAATTATTTTGATAATTTTTTTAATTTCTCATAAAATTTTATGCTAATGCCAAATGTAAGGGATATTTGGCATTTCAAGCCTCAAAATGTATTGCATCAGGAAATACTATTGTTAAGTATTGCAAATTTTTTTGCAATAGTGCTACAGTGCAATTCTAAAGATAGAATTGCACTGTAACACAATTCTAAAATAAAAAACTAATATTTTATTGTAATAGTAATTAAAAGAAAGAAAAAATAAATGATGGTGATTAAGAAAAATATTATTTTATTGTGTAGATATATTATCTTAATAAGTAGAATAGAAAAATAAAAAATTAAAATGTTGAAAGTATTATATAATAGGATGATATAATTAATAAAATAATTTTTTAAAACCGTAAAATAGAATAAAATAATATTTGCTAATGCTAATATTCTTACACTAAGATTTTAACTTTAGTTCACTTTTCACTCTACACGCTTACACACTAGTTGTTGACTTTATTTTCTTCACTTCACCTGCTTCACTTCACGTCACACACTTCACCTTACACGTCTCACTTGGTGCTTTATGACACACACCAAAAACTGAGCACCAATTCTACATATTTATACATGCTTAAAGTCGGTTAACTCACCGACTTTGAATTCTCTAGCACATTCTTTTATTGTCTTTGACTAATTGTAAAAATATCTCTTTCACCAACCTTCTAGACAGCTTGTAAAGTTGTGGCTGAGATTAACTTATGCAAGGAAGCTCTAGAATTCTGGAGAGAGAGATTGTGTGAGAAATTCTATAAATTTCTAAAGAAAGAGAGAGAGAGGAGGTGCTTGATGTTTAACCGCTTTAGTACCAGTGTACGATTTCATCATTTCTATTGGGTTGGAGCTAGTTAGACAAGTCATCATAAGTCTCACCTTCCGGTCAAATTTTGTCATTTCATATATACATTAAGAACCAAAGAGAAAATTTAATACCACCTCTAAAAAACCAAACGATATAATTATAAAGGCATGATACAGTCAAATATGCAATATACGATAAAGTTACAAAATAAGAAATTAAGAACAGACAACTTAAAAGAAAAACAATTGAAGAATAAAGTTGAAATGCAGGAAAAGTATCATGTACTAAAAGCCTGGATGGTTTGTCCATTGGGATGCTAATTCAGAGAGTGCCTTTGTAGAAGATCCATTTGCGCTTAATGCTTTCTCAGCAGCAATCTTTATATCTTTCATACGATAACGAACTTTCTTCCCTTCTTCTCCAACCATGAGACCCTTCACAACTATCGCAATTTCCTCTCGATCAATTAGACCATTTTTGTTAGTTTTTGGTCTTAGTGCCACTTCTACATCCTCAACTAATAATACCGCATTCATTTTTTGTTCTGCGTAAAGCGGCCAAGCAATCAATGGTATACCTTGCATAATGCTCTCTAGGGTTGAATTCCAACCACAATGAGTTAAGAACCCACCCGTGGAGCCATGGCTAAGCACTTGGGCTTGTGGTGCCCAAGAGGGAACCACTAGACCCTGCCATTTAGTCCTCTCTACGAACCCTTTTGGTAAGAAAGCAAGAGGGTTGTTGCCCAGAGTTTGGTCACTATGGTATGTGGCATCAGCTGATTCATTATTTGGGGTTCTTACAACCCATAAGAACTTTTGGCCACTCAATTCCAATCCCAAGGCTAACTCATTTGTTTGTTCATATGAGAGAGTCCCACCACTCCCAAAACAAACAAATAAGACAGAACAATGTGGTTGATTGTCCAACCATCTTAAACAGTCTGACTCTTCAACCTGATTGCTTGAACCACTTTGGATTGGTCCAACTGGATAAAGTGGGAGATTTTTAGCTTCATCTAACAAAGCTTTTATGGCACTTCCTTCCAATTCCATGAAGGTATTAATGATAATACCTTCAGCTAAGCGGAACTGTTTTGCGCTGTGAAGAATCATTTTGTGCGACTCACTGGTTCGATCTTGAACCGGTTCCATAAGATCTCGGCCGTGAATAGGTATGCACCCCGGGAGTTTCAATGGTTCTAGTAGGTCTCTATACTCGCATGAAACTGTCTCGTCCAGCTTTTTTAAATGAAAAACCAAAGACAAAGTGAAAGCATTTGCATGGAAGAAAATGTAGGGTGAGATGTTGAGTTCTTTAGCAATATCTAATGCATCAATTCCAAAAGGATCGACTACAAAAGCAGAAAATCGAGTAGACTTTAACACATCTCGGAGAGGTGGCAGCGAGCGAGTTAAGGTGAGAATAATTTGGACTTCAAACTTTAGGCCTTTGATCTCCTCCTCCTCCAATATCATAGGAGGAAGAAAGACGTGATCTATGGTGGTGGGAACGGCTCGAAGAACTGCTTTCATGGTTTTGGATGGAGACCCGAGTACTGGAATGATACAAGTGATGTGTAAGTCGTGGTGATGAACAAGTAGCTTCGCAAACTCAACAAGAGGGATGAGATGTCCCATCCCTGGACTTGCTAGAATAGTTATGTGGGGTTTTTGTTCCATTTGGACAATGTATAAGTCAACAATGTTTTGAAGAGATGGCTTTTGAAAGAGAATTCAATGGTTTTTATGGTTGAGACTTGAAAGGTTAGATGGTTTATATAGAGTTAGAACTTATGATTAGTGTTAGATTATTTCGAGCTTAATTATGAAAATCCACATGTAGGGGTGTGTAGCCAACCCATCAATTCACAAAAACTAACTTGAATCAACCTAATTACCTGTCGGGTTGGTATGATTTTTAGGAGTTGTTGGGTTTGGTTGGGTTGGGTTATGCAAATTTTTTTAATAGTGGGTTGGGTTGAGCTCGAGTCATAACAATCACAAACTCCCATAATTCGACCCAACTCACATATATATTTAAAATTTAAATTATATGTATTTAATATATATATATATATATATATTTAAAAATATATTATATGATTAATAATTTTTTATTTAAATTTTCCCCTATTTGGTCTTTCCTTTATAAAACCTAATTACCTCGTAAACCCTAACAATCTTATTGCTCTTTTTGCCATCTCCCATTGCCACTCTCCTACTTCACCCCTACTTGTTTATAACTAAGTTGAGATACTAATTCATGCATATTTTGTTTATTAACTCAGTTATACATATTTTGTTTATGACTAAGTTGAATTATAAGTTCATGTATATTTTGTTTATCAACTTAGCGGCCAGTAAGATATATTTTTTTCCTGCTCAATTTAGTAATAATAGTAATATAAAAAAATTGTACAATCGATGGGTTCAACCCAACTCAACTCGATTCATGTGGATTGGGTTGATTCCCTATGATAAGTTTAGTTAGGTTGAATTTTTTTAACCCACTATGATAAATTTGGTCAAAAAATCCTCTCAAACCAACCCAACCAGATCTATGCACACTCTTACCCACGTGCACCTGCTAAACCCAACTGATTATAGGTTCTTTTTCTTTCTAATTACAAATTTTGGACATTTATTTATTGTTTATTAAAACTCATTTGTTAATAGGGGTTCCGTTAAATATGTGTGTGTGATTTTTAGATGTAGTGGAAATGTGAGAAAATCAATAAATTAAATTTATATACCATTGTAGTGGATGTAGTGGACATCTATATACCATTGTTTGACTTGACTATGACGATGAAATAACTGCAGCAGAGGAAACTGGGGAAGAGGAATAATTGGCGTATGCGTTCTTGCATGGGTTAGTGTGAGACGTAACGTAACTACAAACGTTAACCTTCTATTTTTATCTACTATCTCTGTTTATAAAAAGAGGCACCGGCTCTAGCTACACTGCTTTTGTTCAGTGAAAATAGCTAAATATCACGTTTTGATAAAATTTATGGTAAACTAATACTGTTTAAGAAATATTTAGCAATCTATTACTTTTTTAGTACTCAAGTTTCACAAAATCGAATTCTAAATAGTACTCGAGTTCCTAAGTGAGTTGCCAGTGTAACACTGTTGACCTAAAATTTGTGTAATTAAAAAAGTTATATAGTACTCGATATTATGAAAATTGATTATAGTACTCAAGCTTCACAAAGTCGAGTACTTTTTTTTTTTTTACCTACTTTTTTGTATCTCTAATTTTTTTGTATCTTACTAACTTCCTAATAAGGTTTAAGGCTGGCATTGCTGCAAGCCTGCAAAATTTCCTGAAGATCCATCCTAGACCCATCTTCTTCTATATGGTCTTTTTTTTTTTTTTTTTCCTTTTCAGCCACCTGCTACCATTAATTTTCTTTTGAGACGTGTATAACACCACATGTGATATTTATGAACTTGTCAGGCCTTAAGCCTAGTCTATTTAACCTTTCCTGTTCACCCAAATCTACACTTTGCTAACTTGTGCAGAACCGAACCCAAAAGCCTAAAAATCAATTAGCTTAAGATGTAAAGTAAAGGAAAATCAATCAGAGTCAAAGCATTATCTTCGTACATGCAAATTGGCTCAGCGAGCCAGCATAGCATAGCAGCAGCAAAGCAATAGTAGTAGCAGAGAAAGCAGTACTGTGGACTCATTCATGTATATACACATTCATGCTCAGTCCTCTCAGTTCTCAAACTTCAAAGCAAAAACCCATACCCAATCCTTTATTACTCCACCAGCATCTAACATGTGAATGCCAGACCAAATTCAATTTTGAACCCAGAAAAAACATACAGTCAAAGAGAGAAAGAGAGACGAAAAAAGCTTGATTTTGACCCATAAAAGCTATCCACCATTAAAGAATGACAGAGTACTAGCTCATGTCTTTTTTTTTCCACACAATATGAATATCTGAACCCTGTTCTTCTTCTTCTTCTTCTTCTTTTTTTAATAAATAAAAATTAAAAAAAAAAACCCCATTATTTAAATTTCCCAAAATAGAAATAAAATATTAACTTTTTTATAAGGAAAAAAAAAAACCGTAAACAACTAAACTAAAAAACGCTAACATTAACAATAACATGAAATTTAGACAAAGAAGTTAATCCAGTGGGTGAAGTGTAAAAAGAAGCCGCAGATTTTTAGGCTTTTGGGTTCGGTTCTGCACAAGTTACTAAAGTGTGGAATTGGGTGAATAGGAAAGATCAAATAGACTAGGCTTGAGGCCTGACAAGTTCTCAAATATCACATGTGGTGTTATCCTCATCTTAAAAGAAAATTAATGGTAGGAGGTGGCAAAAAAAAAAAAAAAAAAAAAAAAAAAAAAAAGGAAAAAAGAAAAGAAAAGAAAAGAAGACCTTATAGAAGAAGATGGGTCTAGGATGGATTTTCAGGAAATTTTGCAGCAGTGCCAGTCTTAGACCTAGTAAGGAAGTCACTAAGAAAAAAAAAAAAAAAAGGTACTCGACTTTGTGAAGTTCGAGTACTATAAAGAAGTATTTGATTTTCCTAATATCAAGTATCATATTACTTTTTTAATTACACAAGTGCAGGAGTGCTACGCTGGCAACTCACTTAGGAACTTGAGTTTCGTAAACTCGAGTACTATTTAGAACTCGATTTTGTGAAACTTGAGTACTAAAAAGTAGTATATTGATAAATATTTTTGAAACAGTGCTAATTTGTTACAAATTTTGCCAAAACGTGATATTTGGCTATTTTCACCGCTTTTGGTTTATTCAAACTTTTGTTTTTTTGTATAACAAGCCAAAAGATATTGTTTTTGGTTTATTCAATATTTTGTCTTTTGTATAAAAAATCAAAAGGTGATAAAACGTGGTATTTGGCTATTTTCACCGCTTTTGGTTTATTCAAACTTTTTTTTTTTTGTATAACAAGCCAAAAGATACTGCTCTTGGTTTATTCAATATTTTGTCTTTTGTATAACAAATCAAAAGGTGATTTTGGGTGAGAAAGAAAATTTTTTAATGTTAAATATTAAAAAATGTTATGTCTATAACCAGCAACGAAGTCAGGATTTTAGTCTAGAAGGAACAAAATTAAAAGACAATATTAAAAGTGAAATTAATCTAAAAAATATTAATCAACAATAATAACAAAATAAATAAATAATTGTAAGCAAATATGAATATATTTCGTATTATTAAAATAAATAAACAAAAATAACCAATTCATAGTTACTAAAAAGTTTGCAAACTGATGGAATAAAAATGTGATTAGTGTTACTTAAAAAATATAATGAATAAATGTTTGAAATTATTTTTTGTGATTGGTGACATGCCAATTTGTAAGACGTAAGTAGTAAAATTTGTAGCATCTCTAGCATCATTCAAGGATAAAATGCTGTAAAAAGTATCATAAATAGTAAAAATGGTGTAAATAATGATATAAAATAAAAAATAAAAAATAGTAAAATAGGTGCAACACATAGGGCAAGACAAAAGCTACTTGTAAGAATAGCGAAATTGGTGAAAAGCTTACATGGTTTGGCATTTGAGAACTTTCTTTCCTTTCTTTTTCCTATGTGTCAAAGTCACTTTCAATCAAGTAGAAGTCATTTTTTTTCCTCCATGTCAGTAAGTAATTACTTTAGACTACATATGCTAGAAAATTTTAGGAGGAGACATGGGCAGGTGCCGCCTTTCCCCCCCCCCCCCCCCCCCCTCCCCCCTCCCAAAATTATGGGTTCAAATTAGAATCATTAATAATTTGATATCGAAAATTTGTTGTAAAAATATTATAGAAATATTTAATAACGTGGAATTAATAACTTTAACTACCAAATGCACGTTTAAAACCAACCCAATAGAAGCAAATATTTGGTTTAGTAAATTGGTGAGCAAAACTCACCGTTTTGTATTTTACCCTTTTCTTTTTTCCAGTCACGCCATTTCAGTTTGTGTTTTTTTTTTTTTTTTTTTTTTTTCTTTTAAATATTTATGTGGGCTTACATCTTGGACAAATGGCCTAGCTCATGGGCTTCTGTTTGAGGGGCAAAGGCTTAATAGGCCTCTCTACTTTAGTTGGGCCACCCTTTTTTATATAGAAAAGAATAATGGGCTGACCTTCTCCAATATCTTTGTTATTAATTTTAGTTTAAAGGATGACTACATAATGAAGTGTCTAGAATTAGCAGATCTTTTCGAACACGTACCGATTGAATTGTATTTCCAACTCTAATATTGTTGCAATCCACACCTTAGGCAAATCGGTATCTTGTCCTTCAAGCTTAGTTGCCTTTGAAGAAAGAAGGATGTATGTGCTTTAATGCTTATTATCATGATTTATAAACCCGAACCGTTCAAAGAACTGATAAAGGGAGAGGTTCAAGATTTTTAAGTCGGACCGAGGTTCAAGCTTAGCTGCCTTTGAAAAAAGAAGGGTGTATGTGCTTTGATGCTTATTATCATGCTTTAATGCTTATTATCATAATTACTTTAATAATTAATTAAAACCTAAATATAGATATTAATTTTATAAAATCAGCAAAATTGACTAATATATCTATATATGTGAGGAAAATTTAATGATTTTCAAGCATATATTTAATAATTAAATAAGAAAGTTAATAAAATAAAATAATAACCATGAAAACATTAAAATTTATGATTAATTTTTGACGTAAAGTTGAATATTTTTTAAGGATTTTAATTATAATTTTTTTTATTCCTTGTAAGAGATGGATAATTTAATTAAGTAGAATAGAATTATGTTAAGTTGTTTTTATATTTTAAAAAAAAAAAAATTGTGTTAAGTTTACTTCAAGTATTTTTTTTTGTTCTTATTAAGCATCAACTTGCAAGTTTAGCTGAATGGTTAGACTCTAGTTCTAACTTTGACCATGCCTAGGTTCTAAACCTGGTAAGCACACTTTTTTGACTTTTTCTTAATTAAAAGCATGCTTGAATCGGGGTTGGGCCGCACGGTTCATACCACCAGATCTCTATGCTTAAAAAATCGGATTTCAGTCTGGTTCCCAGTAAACTCGGTCCAACCATCTGGTCCGGTCCAAGTCTGATAACCTTGCTTATTATATGAATTACTTACGTTTGGTCAAAGAATTTCGTTTTGGCACATATCAATCTTTTAGTGTCTAAATGATTAATTTATGTTATGTTTGTTTAATTTGTTTTGCTTTATCCATTTTTTTCTTCTAATTTGTTACTTTTTTTTTTTAATTTTTTAATTTTATTTTATATCCAATAAGAACATGAAAGTAAATTTATATAAATTATATTTTCTATCTCTTCATTTTTTCACCCCCAAATTAATACATTACAAGGGAAAACTATAATTTTTTCTATTTTCTTCTCATTTTCTATCCTTCTACTTTTCCACTATTCCAATCAAAAGGGCTCTAAAAAGACTATACATGTCATTTCTGACAGTGCAAGCTCAGAATCAAGCCCAGAATCAAATATTGAAGGAGGAGAAGCAAAGGTTCCAACGGCTAGTTCTCAACCCAAAACGGTGTCGTGTAGTAAAGTGGTTAAATATAAAACATGCCTAAAAGTGTAACGATGTCGTTTCTCATTAAACAACAGTGTCGTTTTGGATTGTATTAGTCACTGAAGGATCACGCACGTGTGGAGGTTTGTTATGACTCGTGGGAGACAGTTACAATTCTGTTGTACCAGATTCCGTTGATTCCGTTGGGCTCCTCTCTGGGCTTCTCTCTCTCTTTCCCTTCTCTGATGTATCTATATATACGAGTATCTATTCAATTGTAATGTATTGAAGATCACTCTTTCATAGCAATAATATCTTGAGCTTTTCAGTCCATTATTTCAGTCTATGTTTTTCATTTCTGTTTTGGTTCACACAGTAACAGTGAGATTGAGAGTGATTTTTCATGGTATCAGAGCATCATTGATCCATATCAATGGCTTCTGCTCAGTCTAATTCATCTTCTTCATCGTCTTCTTCAAGTGTTGTGCCTGCTATGGCTTCTTCAGGTCTGCAAGTGAATTCTTCATTGTTGCTGCTATCAAACATGTCATCTATGATGACTGTGAAGTTGGACTATGGAAATTATGTGGCGTGGAAACATCAAATTGAGGTAATCCTCGATACCTACTCTATGATTGATGTTCTTGATGACTCAATCACTGTTCCAGATAGATTTCTTAAAGATTCATCTGGCAACTTTACTACTGAAATCAATCCAATGTTCATAGCTTGGAAGAATCGTGAACAAGCAATGTTCACATTCTTGAATTCAACTCTCTCTCCTGCAATTCTTGCTCTCACAGTTGGGCATAAATATGCTAGAGGAGTTTTGAGAGTGTTAGAGAAGAGATTTGCATCAATTTCAAGGTCTCATGTTATGAGTCTCCGTAATGAATTGAATGCAATTAAGAAAGGGAATGAATCTATTGATGGTTATTTTCAGAGGATTAAGCAAGCTCGTGATAGATTAGCTGTTGTGTCAGTGTTTGTGGATGATGAGGAACTTCTCCACATTGTTCTTGATGGCCTTCCTTCTGACTATGATTCTTTTAGCTTTGCTATTAGAACTAGGAGTGATGTGTTGTCAGTGGAAGAATTGAATGCATTACTTAATGCTGAAGAGAGAGTTATTAAGAAAAGATCTAATGGTATTGATCAAGTTTCTATGGCTATGGCTGCAAACTTTCATTCACAGGGTTTTCCTTGAGGAAGAGGAGGAAGAAATTACAACCAGAGAGGGAGAGGTGCTCGTGGACATGGACCTCATTCTGGTGGAATGAATTCTCAATTTGGTGGAGGAAATTACTCTAATTTTGGTGGTTCTAGTTCTCAATATCAGAGTTTTCATCCTGGAAATCAAGGTTTTCAATCTGGAAATCAAGGTTTTCCATCTTAATTTCAATCTTTCAATCAACCTAAACCTTCTCAAAATCAAGGTCAATCAAATAGGCCTATCTGTCAGATATGTGGAAAGAATGGACATTCAGCCCTTGATTGTTATCATCGTATGGATTTTGCATATCAAGGAAGGCATGCCCCTGCTAAACTTGCTTCAATGGTGGCCAATGCAACTCAAGTTTAGGCCTCCAACTCTTGGCTTACTGACACAGGATGCTCAAATCATGTAACTCCTAATCTGTCACAGCTGTCTCTTCATCAACAGCCAATTCAAGGCAATGAAACTGTCACTGTTGGGAATGGTCAGGAACTGCCAGTCACTCACATTGGAAATGGTAAGCTTCAAACCTTGACTCATAATTTTAGGCTTGATAATATTCTAAGGGTGCCTGACCTTGCTTCTAACCTTCTGTCTGTTCATAAACTATGTCTCCAAAATAATGTTTTCTGTTACTTTGATGCCAACAAGTTCTTAATTCAGGATTTGCCCACGGGGAAGATCCTCTATGCAGGGTTGAGTAGAGATGGGGTCTATCCTATTCCATCCATCTCTGACTTATCCTCATCAGTGAATCATTTCAAGTCTTCTGCCTTTGTGTCTGTCAAACCACACCAGATTCTGCTCTGGCATCATAGGCTTGGTCATCCTCACTCTAGAGTTTTGTATTCTGTTCTTAAGAATGTATTTTCATCTCTTTCTTTGTCCATGATTGATGAGGTTTGTTCCTCTTGTGAATCTTGTATAAGTGCTAAAATGCACAGACTTCATTTGAATAAATCTTCAATTGCTTCCACTTCAATTCTTGAAATTGTGCATAGTGATGTTTGGGGTCCCTCTCCCGTTACTTCCTTGCTTGGTTTTAATTACTATGTACTTTTTGTTGATGATTACACCCGTTTTACTTGGCTGTTTCTTCTCAAGTCTAAAAGTGAAGTTTTGTCTATGTCTAAACACTTCAAGAATCTGGTTGAGACTCAACATAACTCCAAATTTAAAGTTTTGAGAACTGATAATGGTTCTGAGTATACTAATGCTGAGTTTCAATCCTATTGTTTTGCTCAAGGTATTCTTCATCAAACTTCCTGTCCTCATACTCCTAAGCAAAATGGATTATCAGAAAGGAAGCACAGACATGTTGTTGAAACAGGTCTTGCTCTCCTTTATCAGTCACACCTTCCTTTTAATTTCTGGTCATATGCCTTCACTGCTGCCACTTACCTAATCAATAGGCTTCCTTCATCTGTGTTAAACTTTCAATATCCTTGGGAAAAGTTATTCTCCACAACACCATCTGTCCATGCTCTTAAATCTTTTGGGTGTGCTTGCTATCCCTTCCTTAGACCTTATAACAAAAACAAGCTCCAACCTAGGTCTACACCATGTATTTTTCTTGGTTATCCTCCTATGTTTAAAGGGTATATTTGCCTTGACCCTACATCCAACAGAATTTACATTGCTTGTCATGTTTTGTTCAATGAAACTCTCTTTCCCTTTGCTACTAATCCGAATCTTACCAATTCTCATATTCCTTTCTCAACTTCCTTATCTGGTTGGTTGTCTCCTCCTATTCATACCTCTTCCGTAACCCCTACTCCTGTTGATACTTCTCATTCTTTTTCTATGTCCTCAAAATCTGACTTGATCTCTTCTCTCCTTCCTTCACTTCTTCATGCTACTTGTCCCATTCCTGTTGTTCCTACTCCCATGGATAGTCCTTCCTCAGTGTCTACTGCATCTTTACCTTCTGTGATTTCAGATTCTGTCCAACCTTCTTTATCATCTTCCAATCCTGCTTCCACTGATCTGGTTCCTTCCACCACCAATACTCATCCTATGGTTACAAGGTCTAAGCATGGAATATATAAGCCTAAAGTTATGCAGGTACAATGTGATTATACTGAGGCAGAACCTCCTTCCTTTGCAATTGCTTCCAAGCATCAATAGTGGGTTTCTGCTATGGATGCTAAATTTCAATCTTTACAGAAGCAACAAACCTGGTCTTTGGTTCCTCTTCCTCCTCATAAAAATGTTGTCACTTGCAAATGGGTTTATAAACTCAAAAGACATAGTGATGGGTCTGTTGCCAGGTATAAAGCCAGATTAGTGGCTAGGGGCTATCTACAATAGTATGGGTTGGATTATGATGAAACCTTCAGCCCAGTTGTTAAACCTGCCACTGTTAGACTCCTCCTTGCATTGGCTGTGCAACATGGTTGGAAATTGAGGCAATTGATGTTTCAAATGCTTTTCTACATGGTCTTCTTAAGGAGGAGGTCTTTATGGCTCAACCTTAAGGGTATGTTGATCCTGCTTTTCCACAACATGTATGCCTTCTTCACAAAGCTCTTTATGGTCTCAAACAAGCTCCTAGAGCTTGGTTTGAGAGATTTACCTCTCAACTGCTTCATGTGGGTTTCTGTGCTTCAGCTGCTGATGGTAATTTGTTCATCCTGAGGCATCAATCTTTCATTGTGTATTTTCTGCTCTATGTAGATGATATTATCATCACTGGAAATAGCACTTCCTTTGTCTCTAAAATTCTCATCCTCTTGGGCAAGGAGTTTGACCTTAAAGATCTTGGATTGCTTCACTATTTTCTTGGTCTACAGATTGATCATACCTCCATTGGTTTGATTGTACATCAGTCCAAATATGCCTCTGATCTTCTCAAGAAATTTGGAATGACAGATTGCAAGCCTTGTAAAACCCCATGTTCTCCTAATCACCATCTTCTTCCTAATGACAGCCCTCTTTTGCCTGACCCTAAATCCTATAGGAGTCTTGTTGGGGCTTTACAATATCTCACTTTCACTAGACCAGACTTATCATTTGCTGTGCAACATGTCTGTCAACACATGAGCACTCCTACCCAAAATCACCTTCAAGCTGCTAAACGCATCCTGAGATATCTTCATGGTTCTCTTCACTTTGGGATTGCATTTACTCCAGGTCCCATCTCCTTATCTGCTTATAGTGATGCGGATTGGGCTGGGGATCCTGTGGATAGGCGTTCTATCACTGGTATGGTGGTATTTTTTGGTCATTCCCCTATCACCTGGTCTGCTAAGAAGCAATGCACTGTGTCTCATTCTTCCACAGAGGCTGAGTATCGTGCATTAGCCTCCACTACAGCTGAGTTGTATTGGCTCCGTATGCTCCTCAAAGATTTTGGTATTTTTCTTCCTCAACCTCCTCTTCTTTGGTGTGATAATGTTAGTGCCTTAGCCATTGCTTCCAACCCTGTTTTCATGCTCGCACAAAACACATTGAGGTTGATTACCATTTTTTTCGTGAAAAGGTTCTCCGCCATGACTTGCTCATTAAATTCATTTCTACTCATGATTAGCTTGCTGATTTGTTTACAAAAGGTCTTCCCTCTCCAAGATTCAATTGGCTCACATCCAAACTCATGTGAAAGTTCCCCATTTGTTTGAGGGGGGATGACAGTGCAAGCTCAAAATCAAGCCCAAAATCAAATATTGAAGGAGGAGAAGGAAAGGTTCCAACGGCTAGTTCTCAACCCAAAACGGTGTTGTGTAGTAAAGTGGTTAAATATAAAACACACCTAAAAGTGTAACGGTGTCATTTCTCATTAAAGCCAATGGTGCCGTTTTGGATTGTATTAGTCATTGAAGGATCACGCACGTGTGGAGGTTTGTTATGACTCGTGGGAGACAGTTACAATTCTGTTGTACCAGATTCCGTTGGGCTCCTCTCTGGGCTTCTCTCTCTCTTTCCCTTCTCTGATGTATCTATATATATTAGTATCTATTCACTTGTAATGTATTGAAGATCACTCTTTCATAGCAATAATATCTTGAGCTTTTCAATCCATTATTTCAGTCTCTGTTTTTCATTTCTGTTTTGGTTTACACAATAACAGTGAGATTGAGAGTGATTTTTCATTACAAAATAGTCTTCCACAAATTTTACCATTCATAAAGAGACAAATGTCTAATAAAAGGCTTATCTACTTTTTCGCTATGTACACTTTCAAAGCTACAAGCAAATGCTAGCACTTGTCTACAATATTCTCTAACAATATGCATTGCATTTTGCACAACTATAAAGAATACAACGAATAGAACAGAGCTCGATTTAGGTTTTCTTGGTTCTTCTTAGGAATCCTTAGATGGGCCACCTTGATGAACCACTACAAAAAACGCATTTTTTAGCTGCGTTTTTTTAAGCGGTGTTTACAAAAACACAGCTATAGAGTGTGTTTGAGCCACGTTTCACACAAACGCAGCTACAGCACTAGAAGTATAGCCACACCCAAAATCAGCTCTATAGACGTGTTTCTTGTGGGTTTAGCTGCGTTTTGCTGGGTTCTGCTTAAGCCGCGTAAATGCGGTTACAAGCCCATTTGAATTTTTATTTTTTTATTTTTTTTTATATATGTCCTAAAGCCGCATTTACACAACACAGCTACAAGTCTGAGCATGTCTGTGTTGCGTTTTTGTAAATGCGGCTTCACGACCCAGTATAAATGAAAAAGGAATAATTACCCGAGTTCTTCGAACACCCTAAGCCACTCTCTATCAAAGCCCTTCGAAAACCCTAAGCCGTGGTTAGACCCTAAGCTGTTCACGCCCTCTCTACCACTGATCCTACTCATTGACACCGACAAAGCCCAGTCCTCCATCACCGGCACTACCTTGGGTCTCTCCCTCTCTCTCTCCAACTCTCAATCTCACTCAAGACACTCTCACAAGGCCGACTAATAGTAAGTTTTTTAAATTGTTTGTTTTGATTTTTGGTTTAGGGTTTCGATTTTGGCTTTAAATGGACTTTTTTGAGGGATTTGCTTTATGGGATTTTGATATCTTGTATTCCTTCCGTGTTTTTATTGTTGCTTTCTTGCTTTCAATGAATCTATGCACTTTATTGCAGTCTTGGAAATTTATCTTTGATTCTTGATTTTGTTGTTCGTTTCTTGCTTTTAATGCAACTTGGCCATCCTGTGTTGGCAGCCCATATCCTGTTTGGATTTTAGATATGTGATATTTTTTGGATTTTGTTTTCGTTTGCAGAACCCGCAAAAGTGGGAGCCTCGTGCATTGGGTATGACCTTTTTATTCTCTTCTTAAAATGAATTGTGGACACATGATACCATATTTTTATTTAATAAAAGTACCCTAAAGATGACATTCATTGCATTTTTGACTTATCAAAATAAGAAATATACTGGGCATTTGTTGAATATTTTTTTAAAAGTTTTAAATTAATGTGTTGTTTTCGGAAACTAAAAAAACCATTATGTTAAGATACTGTGCAAAATTTCAGAAGAAAATGTGCCTTATTATTATTATTATTATTATTGATGATTTTTTTTTTTTTAAATATCAATAAGTGGAGCTCATAATTCTTTTTTTGTAATTATTTTGTCTCCTTTGTGTACTTTGATCAAGAAGTAGTCTTTTCTCAATAAAATTTCTTATATATATATATATATATATATATATGTATAATCAATAAGTGGAACTCTATGGCAAGCACTTGTATTGCTTTGTTGACATGAGGGCCTTATTTAGGATCCTTGCCAGTTAATTGTGGACACTTAATTAACTCGTATTTGTTAAAAAATTATTATATCTTTGTTTTTTATTATGAATAGTCCTTTGAAACATGAGCTTTTCAATTTAAAGTTAATTTGTGGTTTTTTCCTACCTTTGATCCCTTTTGTTTGTATCTGTAGATATTAATACACTTTAATACGTGTTCTAGTGAATGTTGTATATTGTTTGCATGCCTGATTGGTTCTTGAAACTAATTTAGATGAATATTTTAACCTATTACGCGTGGGGTATTTATAATTGAAATTTCTAATTGTATTTGCAGTGTTGCATTATTGAAACTTGCAGAGATGAATTATTGTGGTACAACAAGGTAGTGAATGTTGTAATTTGCTCACTTAAAAAGATTGTGGAAGTGTGAAAATTAATAGCTTGTGCCATGTGTTTGTGTGCATATATTTTTATTGAATGACTTCTGGATACTCAAGTGCTTTAGTGTTTATGATTTGGCTTGAGGATTATGAGGAACTGGGAAAGTTGGATGCATAATGCTTTGGGCTTATTTGGTTTCTTCTCATAGGGATGTGTAGATCATCTAGTATAATGGCTTGTGCCACTGTGTGCATCATGTATTGGTTTTGATTTTATTTTTTTTCTGGCCCAGATGGATGTCTAGATTGTCAACTTTGCTTTGGTATTTCTTCCTTTTTCTATGCTTTTTGTGTAAGGGCTTTGTAGTATAGGATGCAAGTAGTGATTTGTTGCTCAGCTAAGTGGGAAGCTCAAAAGCTCCACTTGTTTGGGGGGCTATGGCACTTTGCTTGAGCATTGAAGTGAAATTTGATATAATGCTTGTTATAATTTAAGAAATTTAAGTTTTCCGGGAGGGCACAAACCTTAACGTTAAGGTGAGAAGTTAGACCTAAATGTGAACTTAAGGTTTGGGGTTGAACCTAATATGGATTGATAGTCTGTTTAGAACTAATTAATTTAAGTAATGTTGCAGTCTGATGCATTTTCTCTATTTGGGGCTTACAGGGTAATGCCTGTGGAGGTCATTGATTTATTCTTTGTTGGATTCGGGTTTGTTTGGATGTCATAGTAATTTGGGTTTTATAGGGTGATGCTTGTGAAGGTCATTGATGTGTTTCTATGATGGAAAATTTTGTTTGGATGTCATAGTAATGATTCAGCATGGAATTTTACTCCTTTTTGTATGATGTGGACTTTATGAAGGGAGAGGAAAATAAGACCTTTATTTTTGAATGAGTGGATGCTTTAGTTTGACTACATCCAAATTTTTTTTTTTTTTTTTTTACAGATTTCATAGATCCGATAATTTTGTATGTATTTTCTAGGTGTGCCTGTTGTATACACCCTGTATTTAGGTCTTTCTTTTTTCCTAATGAAGTTTCATTTTACTCATAAAAGGAAAATGTAATATTAGGTCAATATGTGGACAAATAGATAAAACCCTCTGTTTTTGGTGTGTCATTTAGAAATGGCACAAAAGAATAGACTGTGCCATTACTTAGATGAGATTTACCTTATATGCCAAAGTTGCTGAATTAAAGGCTCCATCAGATAAATGCCTTTGTAAGTAATCATAGTCATTGACTTTCTAATTTGACATTTGTCAAATTAGAATCATAGAGATTAGCATACATGAATAATCCTCATTGATGTCCAAATTTTAAATTTCTTCATAAAATTATTGATGTTAGTATATATTACTCATTGAAAGGGAGAGAGAATTGGTTGGTATTGTTGAGATTCTCATAATGCTTCGAGATTAGTATTCATGTTTATTCATGATTAACTGTTTTGATTCTTTACTTTGGGTAAGGTTTATAGAATCAATCAATTGTTGATTTAATGAAATCTCATATAATAGCAATGATTTTTTATTATTATTTCTTTTACAACCTCTCCTCCTTTGCCAAATGCTTTGGAAACTGCTTGACAAAGTTTCCTTGGTAAACCATTGCAGCTTTTTTATAAAGCTTCTTTTGGAGAAGAAGTATGCTTTGCCATATCGTGTACTTGATGCTACTGTTGCTCATTTTATGAGATTCCTTGAGATAGCAGGATGATGCCTGTAATATGGCATCAGTCACACCTTGCATTTGTGCAAAGGTTAGTAACTTTTATTAAAGAATACCTTGTCTTGCCTGATTGGGTGTTAAGAAGAAAATTTCTCCTTGTTAGGATAATATGTTTTATGGAAAGTTCATTTGGTTCACTTACAATATGTTTTTTTGGAGGAAAGGATGGAGAGGGGTAAAAGGGAAAAATGGATTAATCATCTATTTGATTTAATGAAAATTATGAATTTAATAATGGGGAGGGATTAGGGACTCTTGCTCAAATGGCATTTCTCCGCACTCGATAATGGTGTGCATATCTAATTTACCAATAAAAAAAAAAGAACTAAAGGGAGGGGGAGTTTGATTCTTTCTTGATAGAAATCTTAATATGTTACCTCTTCTCTCCCTCTCTCTCTCTCTATTTTTTCCCCTCCTTATTGGCTTTACACTGTGTTTGGTTGGGGTGATTTTAGGGGGATGGAAAATATAGAGCGGAAAACTGAGTGGAAAACAGTATTTTCTACTGATTGGGAAAGAGAGGAAAATAGGAAGAGTGGAAAACCCGGGAGAAAATTTTCTCTTTCGGGTCCACAAATTTCGTCTCCCCAAATCGGAAGGAAAAGGCATGAGAGAAAATTGCCTCTTTGTACTTTTACAAAAATGCCATCCCAACGTCTACAACAACCCAGCGCGGGCGCGGCAGAATAAGAAGAAAGAAGCAGGAATTAACCACCAAACCCCACAGCACCACCAAACACTGCAATCTAGCACAAAAAATTAACTCAAAATCAACACAAAATTAATGGAAAAACAATTAGAAAATCCAACTCAAAATCACTGCCCTTAATCAAACCCAACCCAAAACCATCATCTATAATAAAAGCATAAAACTCAAATTGTAAATAAAGAGGAGGAAAGAAAAATATTCTCAAAAAAAAAAAAAGGAAATTTTTACCGTGTTCATCCAAAAACCCATCCAAAAAACGAAATCATCATCTATCATTTTATTTTTGACAAACCCATGTTCATCCAGAAACTTTAGTCCAAAATCTGGCCATCCACCCGCAACTCCTCACCAAAAAAAAAAAAAAAAAAAAATTGAAAGAAAGAAGGAGAAGAAAGAGAGGTGGAGACAGAGATAAGAGATAAAAAGGAGACAAAGACAAGAGGAGATAGAGATGTGTTTTTATGAATCAGAAAAAGGGAGGAGGGGTTAGGTGGGGGGTAGTTGGGAAATAATAAAGAAAAGGGAAATATTATTTTAATAAAAAAAGTATGTATAATAGATAAATTAATATGAGTGTTTTGTAAAAATAATAGTGTAAAAATGATGGTGTTTTATTTAATGAGTACAAATAAATTTATTTATTACATATTATGTAATAAGGGTGTAATAGTCAATTTATATAAATTACATTTTCTATCATTCTCTTTTTCTCTCCAACCAAACAAAAGAGTTTTCTACTCTCTTACTTTTCCACCCCTCCAACCAAACACATAAGAGGGAAAACTAAAAATTTTCCATCCTCCCACTTTTCTATCCTCTCACAATTTTTCATCCTCTCACTTTTTCACTCCTACAACCAAACGGACCCTTAGAGTTGGCAAATGATCTGGTTTGGACAGAGTTGATATGTATAGGCACAGAAAAAAATGAAAAATGTTGCAGAAACACAGAGAATTAAAAGAAAGAACATTATCCTTATGAAACCTAAGGCTAAAGTTGTGGGCCTTGTAGCATCAGGCTAAACCTAATACGTGTCCATTATATTTAGTTAGGTTGTTAGTATTAAACTATTTATATTTGACTTCTCTTTTAAGTTTTGTCAGTGAGGGCATTCCTGTAGTTTCCTTATTGCTCAATGCGGGCCAAGGTTCAACTTATTTACTTATAATTTATAGTGTCTTAATTACAACTCTATCCTAGTTGAACAAGGGAGAGTTAATGGCTACAAATACTAAATACACATTGATCAACTTTTACCAAAGTTCAATTCATGAAATATTTGAGTTTGTTTTGTGAGTTCTTTGAGGGGTATTGTGCTGCTCTCTTCCATTTTCATATTAGATTCTGTTCATCAAGGCACAATCAAGTGCATCCACTAGCTGCTTCTGTTTACCTCCATTAGATCTTACACTTTCTAATCTCAAAATTCTAATTCATTCTTCCAACATTCAGCAACCCTGTTGCAGAATGGCTTATATCAGTGTTCTCTGCTAGGAAGTACAGAGTACAGACACTTCATCTAGGGTGCCGTACCCATGTTGTACATGCTGTGTCATGTTATATTTTTCAAGAATTGGTCATGTCACTGTATTGTACATGTACTTGTATCCATGCCCATGCTTCCTAGGTTCTCTGACTCCTAGACAAAGCAGATTTGATCCCTTGAGTTAACCCCAAACGAATTTCTTCTTCATAGCTTAAATCCTTGGTGTCTTCAGGAACAATGTTTCGTTGCCGGAAAGAACTAGTCTATTTTAGCTTTAGCTAGAGTTGAACCCTATACTTTTACTATCCCTAGCCCTAAACCAGTAGTTTCAATTTCAAACCTATGCCTATTATATAAGCATCTTTTGATAGGTTTTAAATCTTTATACATCAAACTCATGCCTCATTTTAATTGAACAGAAGAAAAATGTAACTATGTGGGTTGTTAACTAGTATGTAAATAGTATATTTCCCTCTTATCTAAATGTGACTACTGGATTTTAAGCTATTGTGTGCTATTCTAAATGTAACTCATGACATAAATTGATACACTATTGCATTTCCTTTTATATCTTGTTATTGTGTGAAATTCTTTGCAAGTATAAAAATGAACTTCGAAAGGAGGACAAAGATAACCTCAGAAATCTACTTGAAAAGCAAAGGCACAAATTAGTAAGGACATTGCCATTACTTGAGCTTATTCGTTGATATTCTCTTCTCTCTGTGTTTTCTTGCTCCTTAATCACTTGTTTATTTTTTAAACAGATAGTTGCTTATTTTTTAATTTATTTTTTTTATAATAGAAGCTTGGATAGTCTGTGATTTGTCAGGTTACTTTTTTCTGTTTCATATAATTCCTACAGCCTTGTGCAATGTGATGCAATTACAGGTTTTTAAACTAGGTTGATTTTGTTTTTTCTTGCTTCTCAATCTTACATACTGTTTTTGTAGTGCTCTACCTTCTTCTTGCAATTTATTCTTGTCTAAGTTGGAGCTTGGATTTTTTGTATTTTCAGTTTGCTCTTACTGGAATTCAGTGCCTGCACTTCCATACATGCACTACAAAAAACGCGGCTATAGCTAACATATAGCCGCGCTTCTAAGAAACGCGGCTAAAGCCTCAACCTATAGCTGCGTTTCTCAAAAACGCGGCTAAAGCCAACCTATAGCTGCGTTTTTTAAACGCGACTATAGGTCCAGCCGAATAATTTTTTTAAAGGGGACTTATAGTTGCGTTTTCTAAAAAACGCGGCTATAGCTAATTTTTAGCCGCGTTTAAAACACAGCTAAAGGTGACCTATAGCCGCGTTTTTTAAAAACGCGGCTATAGGTCCAGCCGTATAACCTGAAGCTGCGTTTTTCAAACGCGGCTTAGTCAACCTTTAGTGACGTTACCTATAGCCGCGTTTTCAAAAAACGCGGCTATAGGTCCAGTCTTATAAATATGTCATTGACCTATAGCAGCGTTTTTTTGAAAACGCGGCTATAGGTCTAGCCTTATAAATATGTCACTGACCTATAGCCGCGTTTTCAAAAAAACGCGGCTATAGGTTACCCTTTTGTGACATTACTTGTAGCCGCGTTTTCAAAAAACGCGGCTATAGGTATCAAAAAAAAAAAAAAAAAAAAAATCTTCAGCTTCCCACGTGCCCCCCCTTTCCCACCTACATCCCCACCTACCCCCACTTTCTTCAGCTTATTTCTCTTTCTTTCTTTTTTTTTTTCTCTTCATTCTTCACTTGCTCCTCCGTAAGTTCTTCTTTCTTTCCTTTTTTTTTTTTTTTTTTTTTCTTCCTTCCTCATCTGTGTAACTCTTCTTTTTTTCTTTTTCTTTTTTTTTTTCCTTTTTCTTTCTTCCTTCTTCACATTTGATAAATCTTTTTTTTTCTTTTTTCTTCAATGGGTAACCTTTTTTTTTTTTTTTTTCTTCACTGGGTAACCTTTTTTTTTTTCCTTTGTTTCTTTGGAGCTGATGCTTTTTTTTTTTTTTTTTTTCTTTCTTTCATTTTTTTCTTCATCTCAAGCACACTGATTTGTCAATAGATCCAGTTTTTTTTTTTTTTTTTTGGTTATTTTATGCTTAGTTAGTAAGAAAATGGAGGAGATGCTATTGTGGATCTGTGCTCTTGTGTTGCTGATATTGTGATTATGTTTAAATTGGTTTGTGTTCTTATATTTTGGAGCACGCTATGTTTGATTCTGAATTTCTGGGTGTGCGTTTGATTTTAAATTTTTTGGGTTTGTTTGTATTGTGAATATGTTGTGTTTGATTTTAAATTTTTTGTGTTTGTTTGTATTGTGAATATGTTGTGTTTGATTTTGAATTTTTTGGGTTTGTTTGTATTGTGAGTATGTTGTATTTGATTTTGAATTTTCTGGTTTGTATTTTATTTTGAATTTTTTGGATTTGTGATTAATTTTGAATTTTTTTATTTGAATTTTGAATTTTGAATTTTCTGGGGAAAAAAAAAACCTATAGCCACGTTTTAAACGCAGCTTAAAGCGGGTTATAGCCGCGTTTTTCAAAAACGCAGCTATAGGCCTACCGGGTTAAAAATGTGGCTTCAGGTCTGACCTTTAGCCGCGTTTTTAAAAAACGCAGCTATAGGTATTACCTTTAGCCGCGTTTTCCATAGACCTGTTGCTGCGGTGTTTAGGCCATGTTTGTAAACGCGGCTCTATCCTATAGCTGCATTTTTGGGGTCTATAGCTGCGTTTTTTAAACGCGGCTAAAGACCATTTTTTTTTTTGTAGTGATGCTTGTACATTCTTTTCATTTTCTTTCTCTTTTAGTGCTACTTTTTTTATCTTGTATTGGCAACCCCATATCCAGTTTGGATTTTAATTTGGCTGTGCACTTGTTTGGAGTAGTAATCAGATAGAGCTTGTGACTTGAGTATGATTACCAAGTGAGTATCTTCGTTGGAAGGCTATTAATATTGCTAGTTGTGTCACTGATTCATTTGAACTTGGATTGTTGCTTATTGAATTCCTAGCCATTGAAAGTGCAGATGCTGACCATGTTCAACCAATGTTTGTCATTAGTCTGAGGCTCTTGCTATTCTGGATTCATATAATATTTTAGCACTCAATAACGTAGCTTCTTTATGTGTGGGTGATGTTTAGTTTTTGCTTTAGTGATGAATACTTTCATAGTTCTTGTAACTCTTTATATGTTGGTGAGGAAAAAGATTATAAGATACCAATGTTTGTTTTGTTGTTTTGTGAGGATGATGTTTAATATTTTTAATAATGATATGTCTGCAGGAGGGGAAATTGCGATTTGGAGTTTCTTTTATTTGAGCAAGAGTATGTGCTGTTTTGACTGCAACAATAGGCAAACTCTTCCCTTCTCTTGATTTCTCTTAAGTCTTTTAATACTATTCACCCAAATGTGATACTACTTGTTCAATTTATTTTATAGATTTTGGTGCTTGGTTGCTTTGCAAGATGTTTGTTGCAGCAAAATTGACTTCTGTAAATCGATTTGGTACTTTACTTGGGCGATGAAGTTTGTTACGATAAGCTCTCACTATCTCTTTATTTCAGTACTCCTATCCTAAAATTTGAAGGTTTAAGTATAGGATTAAGATGTTTATGAGCAAGATTTACCATTATTATGATTTAAAAAATTTTATATTTTTTGAAAGTAAAAAAGAGATTTATATTGAGCATAGTTATTTTTTGAGACTGGATTGTGTGTATTGTTAGTCTGCATTATCTGGATTTATGTATTTGTATGGGTTTGCTATAATGGGGTTCACTTGTGGTGTTTTAATTAAGGCTAATTTGATTTTTTCTCTTTTCAATCATACATACAATTTGTTATAAGGATTTATCTTTATATTTGTTGGATTCTACTAAAATATAGTAGTTCTAGTTCTTTTTATTTGTTTTGTCATTCCTAGGGCATGTTAAAAATCTATTCCTCATAAGTCTATAGGAACTGGCATTTTCTTTTTGGGTCCTTAGTAGAAGTGGCTGAGTTTGATACAGTGACAAGCTCTCTTTTCTCATCGTTCTCTCTTGCAATCATTAGAACTATACAATTTTGGGCTTTTAAAGTTATTTATAATGCTTGGGCTGCTTTTTTTAGGCTTTGGTGGACAGCCATAAATTCAATGTACCACCTGGTGAGGGTTTGAAATTTCCCTAGCAATTATTTTTCCTTTGTCCTGTCTTATTTAATTTTTTTCTCACTCAATCCGAATATGGTAATACCTCTTATTGTTGTGGGGCAGGTAAATTAACAAAGTTTGTAACCATCATTACGAGAGAATAATAATATAGGCTTTTGCTTTATCTTGTTATGATTTGCATGAGTCGGGCTTTTTTGGAACAACATGGATCGAACTTATATCTCTAGAATTGCATTAGGGTTTGAGCATTGATTGACTTGTTTCTTTTTAAATAGGAAAAACATTTTAATTTTTGATTAAGTTATGTTGTCATTTGTAATAATGAAATAGGATGGTTGCATTTGCTGGTTTGATATGTGATGTAAAGATGTGCAGCTTGTAATGGAAGTTGGGAAGGAAGCCATTTCTCCATTATGCTTCAAGTCAGGTATTTATATATTGTATTTATTTATTTATTTGAGTTTTTTGATTTATTGGGTATTAATTTCTTTAGTTCAATTTATAATTGATTTCTATAATATTGTGTATATTGGTGATATGTTTGGTATCTAATTGAGTTTACAGTCACGTTTAGGATCAAAGTTCACATTATTTATTGTTGCTTGACTCAAGGAATGCAGATATCATTTATGCCTCTTCAGGAAAGGAAGTCCAGTGTTTTGATGTGCATATGGTATTCCTTTCTCATATATAACCTTTTGGCTTTGCCTTTTATTTATTTTGGTTTTAACTAATATTATGCTTGTGCATCAGCCATCAGTATGAGGTTTAGTGTAAAATTTAGATGGGAACTTGTTTTGTTTATGTAATTATTTGCTTATGTAAATTATTTGGGCAATGCAATCTTTTGGCAATGAACTTGTTTTGTTTGATGGCAATTGGTTTGGAACTGTTGAGTGTTGGCAATTGTTTTGTTGGTTGCAATTGGTTGCATCTATTGAGTGTTGGCAATTGTTTTGGGTAGGAATTACAGCTTTAGCAAGAAAAAAAAAAACCTATAGCCGCGTTTTTTTTTTAAAACACGGCTATAGAAAAACCCAATGTAGGGGGTTTTAGCTTCGTTTCTAAATGCAGCCCAAAGATAGTCTATAGCAGCGTTTTAAAAACGCAGCTATAGGTCTAGGCTATAACTGCATTTTAAACGCAGCCCAAAGCGGGTCTATAGCTGTGTTTTTTACAAAATGCAGTTATAAGTCTCAGCCTATAGGGAGTGGAAAAATGAGGGTGGAAAAACGCAGCTATAGGGGGACCTTTAACCGTGTTTAAAAAAATGCGGCTATAGACCCCATAGGGGGCTATTGTCATGCAGTAAAAGCAGCGTTTGTAAATGTGGTTATAGAAAACGCAGTTATAGCCTATAGCTGCGTTTTTAGGGTCTATAGCTGTGTTTTTGAAACACGGCTAAAGCTCGCGTTTTTTGTAGTGATCTAAGCATTGGACTTGCTCATATTACTATAATTTGTTTGGACAAATGGCCTAGTTTTTGGGCTCATGGGTTTCTATTCTGTTTGACCAGTTAAGGCTTAAGAGCATCTCCAATAGATTAGCTAAATCTATATTTTGGAGAGTAAGCCCAAAAAACTAGCTCCAACCGATTCTCTATATGCAAAACTTTTCCATTTTTTTTTTTTTTTTTGAAGTTGCTACAGTCGTTCTCTTGATCTAGAGAACACTATAGCAACTCCAAATGAATTTTTATACTTAAAAAATTCATACATTTCAATAAAAAAACAATTCTTTCTCTCTCCTCTCACAACTACAAACACAACAGCTACAAACACAACAATCTTTCTCTCAAATATCTCTAAACTTAAGCATAATTAGATTATCAGAATACAAACTCAAAAACAAAATTTTAAAATTAATCAAATCATAACAAAAAAAAGCAAAAAAAGAAAAAAAAAAAAAGAGCTAGTGAATGTTATGGAATCAAGTAAAAAAAAAAAAAAAAGAGAGAGAAAAAGAGAAAGAAAGAGAGAATGAGAGCTGGATTCCCATGAATGTTTTTGAATGAGGGAGAAAAAGAAAATAAAAGAAGGGGGGGGGGGGGGGTAGAGATAGGACACTAGACACGTGTGTGGAGGAGAAAAAACAAGAAAAACAAAAGAAAAGAAAAAAAGAAATGAAACGTATGGATGAAAATGAAATGAAAGAAAGGAAAAATAATATAAAGAATAAAAAATCCTAATTGAGAAATGCTACAACAATATTTTCACAATAGATTTTAAGTAACAAATTGTTATTACTTAATATTGGTGAGTAAAAAAATAATTTCAATGGTGGGTTCAAATTAGAATTAGTAACAACTTTTCACATAAATTTTCTTGTGAAAGTATTGCGAAAAATGTTGTGCACGTAACACTTCTCATTGAAAAATATAGTTGTTAAAAAAAGAATAAATAATGAAAGAAGAAATAATATTTAAATGGGATAGAAAAATGATAGAGAATCTGTTCGAAGATGTATTTGAAAAAGTAGGTAGGTAAAAGTTAAATATCACTATTCACTGTCCAAACAGTACAAAAATATAGAGAAGTTGTTGGAGATGCCCTAATAAGCCTCTCTAGTTTAGCTGAGCCACCATTTTTAATTAAGAAAAGAATAATGGGCTGACTGTCTCCAATATCTTTGTTATTAATTTTATGTTAAATGTAGCTACAATTTTTTTTTTTTTGAAATAGTTTCAATTTATAGCATTTGTTTCTGATGATATTTTTTTATCATGAGACTAAGACATTAATTGGTTTTTGGTGTAGGTGGGGATTGAACACTAGATTTTTTATTCAACAATCTAAGATTTTACCAATTGAACTAACTAGAACCCATAATGATAGCTACAAAATTAAGTGTACAGAATAGCAAATCTTTTCAAATATATACGTTAAATTGTATTTCCAAATTCTAATATTGTTGCAGTCCACACCATACCTTAGGCAAATCGGCTTTTAGATATCCTTGTTTTGGTTGTATCCCTAGGCATCTTGTCCTTCAAGCATATTTGCCTTTGAAGAAAGAAGGTTGTATGTGCTTTAATGCTTATCTATATATTGCTAAAAGCTGAAGTGTAGCATTTAATGTTGCTATGCTCCCATTGAGTCACGTCAGCAGTAATGTCATTATCAATTTTTTTCCAATTTTTTTATACAATTTTTTAACATTTAAAGTGAATTAAAAACTCTATTATATTACAATCAAAATATCATATTTAATTTATCTTATTTTTAATTATTCTTATTTATTATTAAATTTTCAATTCCATTTTAACTTTTCATATCCCCACTACTCTCTATCTTAACTTTCTTCAACCTTTCTCATTCCATTTCAACTTTTCATATTCCCACTACTCTCAATATTAATATTATTCTATCTTTTTATCTTCCTTTATTTTTGACTCTTCTTATTCTTATCCTCATGCTATAAAATTGTCATTCTCCCTCTTATTCCATGCATAATTTCTATTTTTCCACACACAAAAGCCCCTCTCTCTCTCTCTCTCTCTCTCTCTCTCTCTCTCTCTCTCTCTCTCTCTCTCTCTCTCTCTATATATATATATATATATTTTCCTTCAAAACATATTGATGCAGTATTGAAAGCTTCACCAAATGCATCGCAGAAATCAGTTTTAGACTACTAGAAGTCAGTTAGTTTGCTAAAATTGGAATTGACAGGTAATCCAGCTTGATACGATTTAGTTTTATATTTTATGTTGTTATCTTTTTTATTCTCATTGGTTGTTACAATGTTATATTATTGCATTATAAAAATAGTATATATATTATTTTATTACATAGCATAACTAAAATAATATGGTGTTTATTGCTATACATTTCATTTTTATTATTTTATTCTCATCTCATCTTATTTTATTCAACATTTAAATTTAACAACATCCTCCATATCATAATTATTTATATTTTGTCTCATTTTTTTTTTAAAAATTAAACTTATAATATTTTATTCAATAAATAAAAATTGTTCTTATAAAGTCTTCCCATGAAATGTTACAATGCATCAATGGAAAAATGAAATACAAAACAAATATCAATTTAGAAACACTCAATTAAAATTAAAAAAAAAACAATTTTCTTATAAAATATTCCAATGCATTAATAGAAAAAGAGAATACAAAACACATGCTATTTTAGAAACACTAAATTAATAATAATAATAATAATAATAATAATAATAATAATATCAAACCAAACATATCATAAAATAATAAACTAATAGTTATGGATGTACTAACTTCATGGCAGCAAAATGGAATAAAATAAAAATAAAAATAAACGTTACAGTATGCATATTTAGTACATTAGAATTATCATCAAATTTGGGAAAACAATAGGATGTTAACAAAGAGGGAGAGAAAGAGATTAGTAAAAGAAATCAAATGTCAATTAAATAAATTAATCAGTAACCGTTAATTGAAAAACAAAGAGACCAATGACTAACGGAGTAAAAACCCAAATCAATCATACAATTACACAATCAAAGCATGAACATGTAGCATGTATTACCTTCTGAATTATTGCTTGAAATTTTCACAATTATTGAAAGAGAATCTCCAAATTTAATTTTTAGAAAACATCAAGACAAGGTGAATTTTATTCTTTTTAACTTCCATAGAAAAAAAAAAATATTACACACATTATTTCAACTCTTATGGAAAAGAAGGTTTACATGTAGCATGCAAAACGTGTTAATTGACTTAGAGATATAAAAGTTAGTCAACCAACTATGGTAGAATTAAGATTCCAAATTTTAAATAAAACAATTCTACAATAATAAAAAATTATTTTGTGATAAATATCATTATGAAATGCATTACTTTTCATTAAATTAGTTCAAATTACAAAATAATAATAATAATGAGATCATCATAAAAAATAATCACGCACAATGCGGGGGTTTGCGACTAGTTAAATAAATTACATACGTTTGGTCAAAGAATTTTGTTTTGGTACACATCAACACATCAATCTTTTAGTGCCTAAATGATTAATCATGTCACGTAATTGTTTTTTATTTATTTTATTTATTTAATGTTAAAAAAGAAGAAGAACGCTAGGTTGATGCTTATGTACCACAGTCAAGGGAGTCAATATCGTACCGGAGGCTGTACCGGTTTGCCCAGAGGTACGGTATATTTCGGATACCGGTCAATACCGGTGTACCGTTTCGGGTTTACCGCTATTTTTTATATTTATAAATAAATATATATATGTATGTGTGTGTATATATATTATAATAAATATAAAAATTTACCATAAAACATTTCCTCAATTGAAAACTAATTATTCATAATTTTAGACTTTAATATCAATTAAAAGAAAAAAAAAAACACACAATATAAAAAATAGAAAGCTTAAAAGTTACCATTGCATACTAAGAAAACAAATAATACTAATAAGTTAATGCAAATAAGTTACCATTCTACCCTAACAAAAATTCAAAAATTACAAAATTTAAATAAAAAAATAAAAAAAAAAATACTTTTTTCTGTACCGGCCGGTATGTCCGGTACCGGCCGGTATTGCCCGAAATTGGCCGGTATGACTGGTACATGGCCGGTACAGCCGGTATTTAAACTGGTACGAAATGTTAATGTTTCGATACCGGTATGCAACCGGTACGGTATGTACCGGCCAGTATGACCGGTATCGGTACGGTATCGACTTCCTTGACCACAGTACGAGTTCGTCTTTTCTATTAGAGCTAGCATGACAAGTCACAAGTCCCACATTCCGAGTCAAATTTTGTCATTTCACATATAAATTAGAGTCAAAGAGAAATTTAATACCACCTCTAAAAAGCAAACGCTATACTTATAAAGGCATATATAAATATGCAATACATGATAAAGTGACAAAATTAAAAATTAAAACTAGACTAAAGAAAAACAACTGGAATAGAGTTGAAAAGCAAGAATAGTATCATGTACTAAAAGTCAGAATGATTTTTCCATTGGGTTGCTAATTTAGAGAGTGCCTTTGTAGAAGAGCCATCTGCACTTAGTGCTTTCTCAGCAGCGATCTTTATATCTTTCATACGATTACGAACTTTCTTCCCTTCTTCTCCAACCATGAGACCCTTTACAACTTTTGTAATTTCCTCTCGATCAATTCGACCATTTTTGTTAGTTTTTGGTCTTAGTGCCACTTTTAGATCCTCAGCTAATAATGCTGCATTCATTTTTTGTTCTGCAAAAAGTGGCCATACAATTAATGGTATGCCTTGCATGATACTCTCTAGGGTCGAATTCCAACCACAATGAGTTAAGAATCCACCCGTGGAGCCATGGCTAAGCACTTGGGCTTGTGGAGCCCAAAAGGGCACAACTAGACCCTGCCCTTTTGTCCTTTCTACGAACCCTTTTGGTAAGAAAGCAAGAGGGTTGTTGCCGAGAGTTTGGTCACTAAGGTATGTGGCATCAGCTGATTCATTATTTGGGGTTCTTACAACCCATATGAACTTTTGGCCGCTCAATTCCAATCCTAAGGCTAGCTCATTGGTTTGGTCATATGAGAGGGTTCCACCACTCCCAAAACAAACAAACAAGACAGAGCCATGTGGTTGATTGTCCAACCATCTTAAACAGTCTGACTCTGACTTGTCAACCTGATTGCTTGAACCACTTTGGATCGGTCCAACTGGAAAAAGTGGGAGATTTTTAGCTTCTTCCTCTAACAATGCTTTTATAGCACTTCCTTCCAATTCCATGAAGGTATTAACGATAATACCTTCGGCTAATCGGTACCGTTTTGTGTTGCTAAGAAACATTTTGTACAACTCACTTGTTCGATCTTGCACCGGTTCTAAAAGATCTCGACCGTGAATAGTTATGCACCCTGGAAGTTTTATTGGTTCTGGTAGGTCTCTATACTCGCATGAAACTGTCTCGTCCAGCTTTGGCAAATGAAGAACCAAAGACAACGCGAAAGCATTTGAGGGGAAGAAAATGTAGGGTGAGATGTTGAGTTCCTTAGCAATATCTAGTGCATCAATCCCGAAAGGATCGACTACAAAAGCAGAAAATCGAGTAGACTTTAACACATCACGAAGAGGTGGCAGTGAACGAGTTAAGGTGAGCATAGCTTGGACTTCAAGCTTTAGGCCTTTGATCTCCTCCTCCTCCAATATCACTGGAGGAAGAAAGACGTGATCTATGCTAGTAGGGAGGGCTTGAAGGACTGCTTTCATGGCTTTGGATGGAGACCCAAGTACGGGAATGATACATGTGATGTGGAAGTCGTGGTGAAGAAGAAGTAGCTTGGCAAGCTCTACAAGAGGGACGAGATGTCCCATCCCTGGACTTGGTAGAAGAGCTATGTGGGGTTTTTGTTCCATATGGACAATATACAAGACTACAATATAATGCTTTGAAATTGAATAGATGGCTTTTGAAAGAGAATATAGAACGATTTTTATGGTTGGGACTTGTAAAGGTTGGATGGTTTATATAGGCGTTTTGGTCAAATACGTGTGTAAGATTATTCGACGGAGGGTAAATGAGAGAAAATCGACCAATTAGATTTTACGTGCCATTGGCATTAACGTACTTGCATGCGTTAGAATGACGTAATTACAAACGTTAGTCTTCGAACTTTGTTTAAATAATAATATCAACATTTGAAAACTTTCCTTTTCTCTCTAATAAAATTTTAAAAATACTAACAAGCGATTTTATGGTTTTAGTTAATAATCTATTTAAAATATTTTTTATTAGAAATAAAAAAATGTAATTAATATTTTGACATTTTTTTTTTTCTATAAAAGTGGTATCAAAACTTTCCTAAAATGGATTATTAATGAGTGCTCTAAAGGCATTCATTAACATGACTCAATAAAATTAAATATTTTAACAGTAGTACCACCGCACACCCTTGGTGCGATGGTCACTCCACAAGTATAAGTGCTTGTGGGGTGTGGGGGGCAAGGGCCGGGGTTCATGATACTTGCACAACACTGTCATAAAAATTTCAAAATAAAATTTAAATGGCAAGTTGTTAATGGTAAATAAAAAAGTGATGTTAATTGTAAAGTTAAAAACCAATTAAAACTTGACTCTTAACTTTTATTGTGAATTTATTATAAAAACATTATAAATATAGCACTAAAATGATCATATTTAAGTTTATTTCAGCTGTGTTTAAAAATAATTTAAGGTGAAGGTTTTCAGATTTTTATTCTAGAGGGGTCAAAGAAATATTTATTTATATATATTGGTCAGGTCAAGGGGGTTCATTTGAACCCCCAAGATGAACATAACGCCGTCCCCTAATATAAACATACATCAAATGTGTTAGTGCATGTGACGTAACTTTTTTTTTTTTTTTTTGAGAAACCTAGTGGGACGTAACTTTAATAGCAAGAGTAATGCAAGAAATACAAAATTTTTACAAAAAAATATACACACTGGTGATGTGGTGAGTGGTTATTGGTGAATGAAAAAGTGATGTTAATAATGGGCCTAGATGAAAACCAATAAGAAGTTGATCACATCAACAGTTTGTAAAAATGATGTAAAATAGTTTGTGCCTGTAGCATTACTCCAATAGCAAATCTAGAAAAAAAATTACCCTTATTTAGCATTTCCAGGTCATATCGAAGGAATTTCTTCCTATAATTAATTGGCAAATGTGAGATTATTGACTACTCAAAAATATGAAAAAATAATTAGGTCCTCAAATTCAAAAGTTTTAATTACCGTTAGAAAATATTAAAACAAAAATAAAATAGGAAACTTATAAAGCCAACCCATATTGCAGATATTGAGAGGAGAGAGGTTGTCATATCAAAACTATATAAGTTGAGAGCAAACCTTCTTGAGCCTAAATAGTTAGAAAATCCTCTCCATAGATTTGGTGACTTATAACTATGGTTGAGATTCTTGTGTGTATTTTCTGTTTTGACCGAATCATAATTTGAGTAACTAATTATTTGCATAAGTTGTTTGGGGTCTAAATCATATTTTCCAATTAATATAAGAGCATTCAGATCTTGTAGGGGTCAAAATAGATTTTTTTTTCAATAGTATCAAAGCCTAAGTACAGTTAGAAATATTTTTCCAAGATTGTGCAAGGCTCATAGAGATTCCTAGGATGTTAGCCTGCGTGTTAATGAAGGCAGGTTGAGATAACAAAAGAATGATGCCATCAAAGTTGCGAAGACCCATGATTGCTTCATACTCTTATATGGTGAGATAAATCTCCTCAATGTTAAGATTAGTTTTCAAGGGTTCAAGTACTATTAAATTAGACTTATTTTTTGTGTAATCTTGAGTAGAATATATTCTAGGACATTCATGTACTCTTGTTGTTTTGTCAGAGATTTTCAAAGGGAAAGATTGTTAGGGTCATATGTTTATGTAATTGGCATATCCTATAACAAAATGCACTTGTACTTGGGTAGATCTAAGTGGATTCAAGGTTATCATGAAGTACTTTGAAATAGTTTTTCAAGTGGTAATATTGAAAATATGAAAACTGCTCAAAGAGCAAGTGATGAAAAGCTAAAAACTGGGATCTCGATATTTGGATCGACACTTTTGATCTATAAAGATTTAATGAACCTCGATACCTATCTCGATCTATCGAGCTAACAGTTTTCAGAATATAGCCTGCAATGTTTTATTCTAATTGACTATTTGTTTATGGGTTTGTATAAACCTAATAGGAATATGAGAGCCTATTTAAAAGGCTCATTAAACTCCTATTTAAATAAAGTGGTAGAGAAAGAAAACCCTAACCCTAATGCTTCATAAGGTTTTCTTATTGAAACCTTAATCTCCAACTGTTGAACCAGTGAGATCAGAAAATAGAAGAAAGAGATCTTGCTGCATGCGACTCTTGTGCGCCTCTTGGTTCTGTACCAAGCAAAGTCTTTGACACTAATAATTGAAGATCTTATTCTTTTATTTTATTTTATTTTAAGCTGCTACAAATCAACTATAACAATCAAATGGGTTGTTGTAGAGTTAGTCACGTACTGAGATTCGTGCAAAACAGTTAATCACGAATTGGAGATCTATGCAAAGAAGAAGTCTTCTACAAGATCAAGTCCAATTAAGGATTAAAGCAAAGGTCCAACTATAGGTTGGTATTTTGAGATAATTTGGGTAGTGGTAAGATTTCTTATATTTTTAATATTTTATTCTTGATTAGTGGATTCTTGAAAGTGGTGACCTAAAATTCACTTGGTAAGGGGTTTTTGCTTTGTAAAGGTTTTTCCCATTAGTTAACAAATCACTTTGTCAAATTTAATTTCCGTTGCACTCTAGTTTAAATTTGAGATTTGTTTGTGCCTCCACAATATTGCATGTAATTTAGATAATTAATCAACTTGGGTAATTGAATTAATTAACTTGGGTCAATCTACAACCCAATAGAAAGCAACAAATAGAGGACATGAGACAATATCCTCTTGTAGTGACTTAATAGACTACCAAGAAACATGTTAGTGGAACATCACGATGCTACATTTTTTCTTTGACAAAAAAAAAATATGTGTCAGAGATTAGAAAAGATCATCTTTGAAGTAGGTTAACTACAGATCAGATTACATGTGTGTGCAACAAGTCAGAGAAGTTTACTACTAAACAAGACATTCATGAAAGACTGAAGGTATTTCTATGGAGAATAGTAACAAAGGCTTTGCCTATGAGTTGAGGAAGGGGGTGTTGAAAGCTTTTGTCTTGTGTTGCATGGATACCAAAAGTGAAAGGCTGTAAATGAATCAAGCCATTTATAAATAATTCAGGCTTGAATCGATAAAAAGTTCATTAATGTTTATTTGTTTATAAACAAGCCAAAACTCGATACAAAACAAGCTAAGTTAAAATTCGTTTATGGGCTTGGTAATAAGCATAATATGAGCTTGACAATTAAAAAGCCACATCTTACTAAGACTTTAAGTAATTAAGAGTTGTGATTACTCGTTAAAATCAAGTAGGTTTGACAATAAGTTTAATATGGATCGGACTTGATAATATACTTGTTTTAGATCTTAAGCTCAAAAGCTTGATATTGTACACGAGTTTGAACTTGATATTTAGCTTGAGCGCTGAATTCAAATTTTTAGACGAGCTCAAGCTTAAGCATCATTTATAGGCTTAGATTGAGTTCGAGCTAAATTTGAACATTTTACTTTCGTTATTAAGTGCCATTTTTTTCCACTTTTTCTGCCCAAAAAGCCCGTTTTGAAAAAAGCCAATGTCCAAAGCTTGTTTGGCTGAGACTAAAACGCAACTTTTTCGTGTTTTGGGTTTGTGAAGAGAACACGCAGGATGGGAAAGGAGCTAAAAGCTCCATTTTGGAAAAAGCCCGTGCGCGTTGATTTATATCTGTTGGACTCATAAGGCAATTACCAAATTACCCTTTGATAAATCAAAAGATAAGCTTCACATCATTCCTCATTCCTCTCATCTCTCTGCTCTGCCCTCTGCCCTCTCAATAACAAATTTCCAAATCCAAACACAAAAAAATCTATAACGAATTCCCAAATCAACTAAGGAAAAAAAATAAAAAATCAATCCCTTGCAAATTAGGATTCCTCAAAATGCAAAACAAAAAAACATCAGAATATAGCAAAATCTTTCAAATGGAGTTTGTAACCATCTTACGGTGGATGGATTATGGAGGTTTGGAGAAGAAGTTGAAGGGTCTCTCCAAAAGGACAGATGAGTTCTTGCAAGCACTTCCCGATCTGATCTGATCCCGTTTGCTCTGCTCTGATCCAATCTTCCCGATCTGAATCATCCCGTTTGTAAGTGGTTGAATTTAGAGAAAAAGAAAAGAATCAAGAAGATCAGGGTGAAGAATTGCATGGGTGTTGTAGATGAAGTGTTAAGAGAAAAGGAGGAAAAAAAAAAAAAATAGAGGAGAGGAAGAAGGAGAGCTGGAACGTTCTGGAGTTTGGAGGAAGTGGTAGGGATAAAAAGAGGAAAGAAGTAAAAAAAGAAAAGTGAAAGGGTACGTGTGTGGAGGAGAAAAAAAGAGGGGAAAAAAAGGAAAATAGAAGAAGAAAGAAATGCGGTACGTGTGTGGAGGATAAAAAAAAAAGGAAAAAAAAAAGAAAAAAAAAAGAAGGAAATGGTATCACAATATTTTCACAATACTTTTACAATAAATTTTAAATGTTAGGTTATTATTAGCTAATATTGTTGAGGAAAAAATAATTTTTTTAGAAAGAGAAAAAAATAATTTTAATAGTACGTTCAAATTAAAATCAGTATCAATTTTTATCACAATATTTTCACAACACTTTCACAATAAATCTTAAGTGACATGTTATTATTAGCTAATATTAGTGAGAAAAAAAATAATTTCACAATATTGATTTAAGTATGAAATAAACTCATTTATATATACATTGTCCTTTTTGGTAATTTACCACTCAAACTACCACTTTTATAAGTGCTAGCCAAATAATCAGTTTTTTTCAAAAAACACTTTTTTATACGGTACTTTTTAAAAACTCTACTTTTTCAAAAAATCAAGTTTTAAAAAGCTGAACCAAACTCATCCTAAATTGTATTAAATATAATTTTGGTGCAGTTGAAAAGAATGGCAAAAATTGTGTTTCTTTTATTGAGAGAAACCATTACGGTTAACCGATATATATATAATTGGCTCTCAAATTTTGGGGCAACGTCAATTGAGGGTGCGGAAGCAATGGCGATAAACTTCGCGGTAAGAGTATCTTTCAACAAAAACCATAATTGAGAAGCAACAGAGATGATTAATCGATAACTTCTTCAATTGAACCCCTAACATTGTTTAGAATTGGGTTGGGCCCCTGAGAAACATAACCTTGTACATACTCTTGCCAATTGAGTTTTTGTATGGGCTAGCTTTGAATCGCTGTGTGACAGAAGATTAAAAAAAGAGGCAGAGCTAGTAGCCGGGCCGACCATCTACAAATTAGAAATTAGAAAAACCATATAAAGACATGATATAGTCAAACAGTCAACAACGATACATGATAAAAGTAATATGTAATAAAATAGACTATTGGAGTACAAATATTCTATTTAACTTTTTGTATTTAACCAATTACAACTTACTATACTATGTATTTGATTAATTTTTTAATAAAATAACTAATATTTAAAAAAAAAATCAATTATATTGTAATTTGTAATTAGTAGAGCATAAAGTGGAACACAAAAAAGTAGTATAAAAGATTTGTATTTCTAAATGAGAAACAAAGACTGACTTAAGGTATTCTGGGGCCTAAAGCGACTACTTTAAATAAAGTTTATTCTTAAATTTTAAATAGTAATTAAAAATTTATTTAACTTTTGGTATTATTTTTCCATTTAAAATCATTTGTTAGATGCAAAATTACGAATCAAAACTAATTCATAGTATTACTCAACGACTATACGACTAAAATAAACACTATCTATTAAGTGAAACATCTATATACTAAAAAATTATGGTTGAAAATTTTAATAAAATTATATATTTAATATCTCAAAATAAAATCTGAGTATAAATATAATTACTAATAATTAGTTATACATTTATTTAATTTGTTTGTACAAAAAAATAATTTTTTTTTATTATATAGAATTGTTGACGTGGAAAAAAGAAAAAAAAGTGAAGGTGAAATTTTATTTAAACAGTATACATTTTTTATTATAAAAAACTTAAGAGCTGTCTTTCAATAAAAAAATAAAAAGGAAAATAAAAAAAGAACTAAAGCTTTTAGAAAACTGTCAAACCTGAAGTGACGGACTAGACTCATTGCAATGCTCAATGTAGAAGATAGTATGAAGTGCAACTAAGAAACTTAAGAAAAAAAAAATCACTTTCCAGCAATTTGTGTAAAATTGAGTTTGGCGATTTTTTTTTTTTTTTTTTTTTTGTTTTTTTGTTTTTTTTTTAAGAGAGAGATCGAAAGAGTAAATTTTCAGCATTTGTGTATGGGATAGTAATGAGTTCTACACTCTAAAACTGACAAAAGCGAACACTCATTGCTACGTCTAATGAAAGCATTTTTATTTTTCTAGTTTTTCTTTGTTAAAAAAAATTTCTTTTTATTTATTTGCTACTATTTGGGGCTTAATTGATACTCCCATTAGTACATAAATATTTCTATTAGTTAAAATTTGAGGGCTTTTTTTTATTAGGAGACTTAGGTGATTGCCTACTTGCCTCATACCATGAGCCGGCCCTCACAAAGATTGATTACCATACAAAATGAAAAACAAAGAGGAACAAATTAGAAAATTGAGCAAGAAAAGTATCGTGTCCTAAAAGGAAGGTTGATTTTTCCATTGGGATGCTAATGCAGAGAGTGCCCTATAGTAGAAGACCCATCTACACTTAGTGCTTTCTCAGCAGCAATTTTTAAGTCTTTTATAAGCTTATGAACTTTCTTGTCCCCTTCTCCGACCATAAGATCCTTTACGACTTTTGCAATTTCCTCTCAGTTCACTAAACCTTTCTCGTTAGCTTTAGGTCACAATGCCACTTTTAGATCCTCAGCTAATAATACTGTATTCATTTTTTGTTCTGCAAAAAGCGGCCATGTAATAAATGGTATTGCTTGCATGATACTTTCGAGGGTCGAATTCCAACCACAGTGACTTTAGAACCCACCAGTGGAGCTGTGGCTAAGCACCTGGGCCTGTGGTGCCCAAGAGGACACCATCAGACCCTGCCTTTGGTCCTCTCTACAAACCCTTTTGGTAAGAAATCAAGAGGGCTCTTGTCATGGCTTTGGTCATTAAGGTACCCAGCATTTGCTGATTCATTTGGACTTCTTACCACCCATAAGAACTTTTGGCCACTCAATTCCAATCCTAAGGCTAGCTCAGTCATTTGGTCATAAAAGAGAGTTCCACATCTACCAAAACAAACAAATAGGACAGACTCCCTTGGCTGATTGTCCAACCATCTTAAACAATCAGACCCATCAACCTGATTACTTGAAACAATTTGCATGATGGGTCCAACTGGATAAAGTGAGATTTTTCCTACTTCTTCTTCGAAAGCTTTTATAGCACTTCCTTCCAATTCCATGAAGGTATCAACCAGATAGTAGTCTCATATTTTAATTAATTCTTTGAAGTTGATACCTTCATTATGGTAGTCTCAACCAAATGCAATTTCCGCTTCTTTCCTGCTTCTTTTATGACAATTTTTACCCGACTGGTGGGTACCTAGCCCAGCCCAACCCTAATGGGCGGGGTTTTACCCGATCCGATTTGGAATAGGGTTGGGTACGGGTTTAAAAAAAAACCCGAAGCGGGTTCAGGTCGGGTTCGAGTTTTAAAACCTCGGTACCCTAAAGTTACAAAAATACCCTATATATATATTCTTATATTCTAACTCTAATCTCTCATTTCTTCACTCTTCAGCAGCAACTCACACTGACACTCACACTCCCTTAGTCCTCACTCCTCACCTCAGTCCCTCATTTTAGCTCAGTCCGACCCTCCCTCTCCCTCAGCAACTCACTCCGACACTCCCTCACTCCCTCAATCATGCCTCTCCTCTGTGTGGTGATACTAGTGGTGTTGAGTTTATTGTGCATTTGTTGTAAAAAGAAGCGGAAACGCCGTGACGACAAAGACTACTATCCTCCTCCACCGCCTCTTGGCCCCAAAGGTAACACCTCTTTCTCACTTTTCTTTCCATTTCCTCATCTGGGTTTTCACTAATTTCTGTATATTCCCAAGTTTTCTTACAAAGATTTAGCTTTTACCATTTTTTTTTTCCTTTTTTAGTGTGTGGGGTTTTCACCTCCTTTTTTAAATTTTACTTCCATTTCATCATCTGGGTCTCAATGAAATCTGTCTATTTCCCTTGTTTGGTTACAAAGATTTAGTTTTGATAACTGTGATCAACAGTGGATTTGGTCACAGGCCTCGGATATTTTTTTTTTTTTTTTTTTTTTTTTGGGATTAAAAATTATGAGGATCTATGTGGTATTGGGTATAAATTTGACATTTTGTTCGGTTCAAATTTTGATTATAGGAATGGGAATGGCTTGCATGTGTGGTTTGTTTGAGTTTGAAACTTTGAATGCAGGCCGATGATGTAATTGAATTTTTTAATGGGTAATTTTGTATGATTAGTGTGTAAGAGCATAATTTTGTTTGTTGTTTAGTTGAACCAGTATTGGACTATGAATTATGATATTACAAGTTAAATTAAATTTTTTATCCTACCCGTCTGAGTTTAAGGTTTTTAATTAATTGGATTGCAAAATGATTCTGCATTACTGTCTTTTCTTTTCGAAATTGTGTTTTTATATTTGCTAGTTACAATTTGATGAAGTTTATTCCATTTTTTAATTCATTGTTGTTGTAGGTTCTTCAACTATATCCGGAGATAGTACATTTCAATCCATTCTTGATGATGGGGAGCCAAATGAAGATGATGGGAGTTGTGCCACAATTGATGGGAGTTGTGTAACAATTGTGGAAGATTAAACATTTTGTATTAATTTAGTAGCTTTTTAAATTTCTTAGACTTGTTGGATTAATTTGTTGGTTTGTAATTATTCTAAACTTGTGGGATTTATTTTGTAGCTTTTTAATTTCTTGGACTCGTTGGACTTTTATTTTAGTTATGATTTTGTTGATTAATGATTAAATGGTTATCTTAGCTAGGTAATTCATTGATTTAAAATCTTAGTTATGATTTATTGAATTATGATTATGATATTAGTTATGGTTTATTGATTTATAGACTTATAATTAACAAGTGATATATTGATTTATGATTAGTAGCCTATGATTTGGATTGATTTGGCATTTGGGCCACGTTTGTCATACAAAATATAATATAAATGTAAACTAAAATTTAATTTTTCAAACCTAGTTTAATTTACTCAAAAACACTTGACTTTTTTATTTCTTCTTTTTTTCTTTTTTTGGGTATTTTGTATTTTGAAACTGTTGAATGATTTCTCCATTTTTCAATACAAGTTTGTTTAAAATTCGATCTGGACTCATTATCACACTCAAGATTCTCCATAGTTTCAGTAAATGACAACTATATATTTTATATCATTAAAGTAAATAATTAAAATAACTAATTCATAGTTATTAACAATCGAAATAAGAGATTAATCTAAATAAATACATAAAGCTTATACATTTAATTTAATTCCTTAAAGTAAATTATGAAAAAAATTGTATTTAGAGAATAACAGTACGTTTAAAATAAAATAAAATGAAATAAACAAAAAAAAAAAATACATATTTAAAATTTCTTGGTATGGTAGCATAAAATTTATTTTCAATTTTGTGTAGTAAATTGACGTGCAATTACAAATATAACTTCAAAGAGTTAATTAAAATATGAGACTTGTAATTTCCTTTTGTTTTAATTTTAACAAATTATCCCGGCAATGAAAACCATTCTATCGAGCTTTGAATCAAAAAGATTAAATAATGGCATAAAACGTACTTACATGTCTTAGTGTGACGTAACTTGTTTAAATAATTTCATACAGGAGATACATGTGGACCAATGTCTTCTAAACAGGTAGACTATTATAATACAAGATTTGGCGATGAAGTGAACAACCAGTGGAGAAGACTTAAGGAAAAACACTATGAGGTTTTATAATCTCTGATAAAGAAATCCACTATATGAAGAGAAATTATACAATCTAGTTTATACCCATTACCCTAGACTTTATTCATGGTAGATAAACTTATTGACGTAGGGTCTATTTGGGATCCGCTTATTTTGTTGAAACTGAAAATTTTTTGCTAAAAATATTATAGATAAAAATAAAAGTTAGCTTAAAGTGAGATCTATGAATAGTATCAAAAAGTGCAACGTGATCCATGAATTGTAGTAAAAATAAGCTAAATAGTAAAATAAGTTGGTTTTTTAAGTTGAGCCAAACGCACACATAATCCCACACCAGCTCCAAACCTTCTGAACAATTCTATATGTTTTTCTTCTCTCATGAGCCTCATTAGTGACTGCGATCAAACCCTCTGATGGACTCCAAGAACTACCTTGAAAGATTTGAATTCCACAATAACAGTACTAGGTTTTTTGGGTCATCAATACAACAACATTGTTGTTGAATATAGACTTTTGAATCACAGGTTGATCAAAACTAGGTTTAGATTTTCTCTGTCCTTGATGCGTGGTAACGGTCTCTAAACTTCTTGATGAAGTTGTGGTAATAAGCGTTTTATAATTTGCATATAGGATAGGAAAAGATAAGGCAGCAACTAACTTAATCAATCAAAACGCGTCAGATTTTGGTTTCACAATTTTCGATTAAGGAAGCTATTGTTGAATATCTATCGAAAATCATCTTTCAATCGATCTAATGAATGTTAAAATTAAAGATTACTCTTGAAGAGTGTCTTCTTTTGACTTGCATATTAAACTTTTAAAGTGTAAAGTAAGAAAAATTTACGAATAGAAAATTTATGACAAAACATGGTTTGATCGAAGTCAAAATAGACTCACACCATGTTCAAATAATCTATAAAGATATGCAACTTTCAACTTTCAATTTTTTCTTGAATGAGTGAAATGAACTCTATTTTTATTTAGTGATGTACAATAAATGGTTTTTGTTGGGTTTAGACCCTGTCAAAACTCTTTATTTAACCAAATTTAAGGCCAACTTGATTACTAGGTTAATTATGGAAGCCTTAGGTTAAACATATAATCATAAATATCATGAAGTGTGGAAATTTAAATAAGAGATGATATGATGACCCAAAAAACCAATAAAACAAATTGTATCGTAGGAAAAACCTTGGAGGACTTGACCTTATCAACCCCGAGGTGAATAGATTCACTTTAGATAGAGATATACAAATAGAATAACCCTATTCATTGTAAATCTAACTACAATTACCGAACTAAGCTCAGAATCCCAAATATGTCTTCGATAATAATTTGTTGCACCGTGAACCTCCAATTCACGACTCCAAGACCACCCTTGAAGGCTTTCACCAACATAGGCCTCCACTCTATGACTTCAAGATCACACTTGAATGTTTAGATCCAACACTATTAATGGCTGGTATGAGGTAGCAAAGAATATCACTGATAGAAGATCTGAGAGTGTTTTGGGTACAAAAGCCCCGCATACAGAATATGAGGCATATGGGACACTTTTTCTCTCCTCTAAAAGCTCCCTAGGGTTAGGTTCTTATGTCCTTTAAATACCGCGACAAACAAATCACGAATTTGGGTCGAAACGGACAAGTTATAAGTTCTTTTCACGTTTGCTGATTTTTACTGATCCTATGATTTTCAATAGGTCAAACACCAATTGAATAGTTTTGACAAATTGAACACTGTTAAGTTATGGTTTTTCACATAACATTTATGTTGGCTTATTCCATGACAAAAAGTGCTGTAATTACATTAATTTATTTCCTTGTATTTTGTGGGATTTATTTGTAATGAGTTTAGTATTAAGTTGGTAAAGATTGCTCAAGAAGTTGATCTCGCGACTTGGCTCGCAAGTGGTGCAACTTGCGAAAGTCACATGAGAAGTATATGCTGGAAGTTGAAGAGTCAAGTGTCAAGCTGTATTTTGCGAGTCACTTCGCGACTCAAGCCAAGTTGCGAGTGACCCGTAAAACTCTTTGCCTATAGGATTTTAAGTGTGACATTTCTTTTTATTTACCCTACTATATATACCCTCATTACCCACAAAATTGTAAGAAGACTATTTAGAAGAAAAACTTAGAGAGGTTTATACAACACACTTACCCTTGTTAGAGAGAGCTACTCATCCTCAATAGAGAAATCCTCGTAGTCTCTTCTCCCATTGTTATACCTTGAGAGGAGATTTGTACCCACCTATTCAGAGTGTAGAGAGTGTTTTGAAGCTTGGGAAGCATTTGAGATTTGCCGAAAGAAGCCAATAAGGTTTGCCAGATGTAATCGGGCAGTATTACAAGATCCGAATAACTAGTGAAGACAAGACTCCCAGAAGTTCGTTGGTAGTTGGAGCTTAGAGGCTCAAGTACATTGGGTGGATTAGGCTTGAAAGGTCTTTTTAATATCCTTGTACTCCAACTTATTCACTAGTGGATTGATTTCGACTTGGAGGGTCGCGGAGAGGTTTTTCGCCGAGTTCCTCGGTTTCCTCTTCAATAACACGTCTTGGTGTTATCTTGTGTTTGCATCCCTCTTCCCTTGCTCTTTAAACTTTATGTTTATTGTTGCTTGCTTGTGGTTATGGCTTAGACAGTAGTTTTGGTTATTGTGTATAATTTACTCTTGTTCCGCACTTAAATAAGTTAGAGTAAAAACAATCAAGCCGTGTTTTTAAAATTGGGGGTCTAACCAAGCTATAGTGTTTTACACTATTTGAGCTTTCAAAACTATGTTGTTAGATCCCTTCCTAAAAAGCCTAGTGAACCTAAACACATTGTTTGTCTCCATAGTGGTGCATTTGGTCATCTAAGACCTCATTGCTCTAAGTTTCAAGCTCTTAAAAGAATTTAAAAAAAAAAAAGAAAAAAAAAAAACTTGAGCTTCTTGGAAGTTGTGCTTTGCAAGCTAAATTGGATTTGATTGAAAGTGGTAAGTTGTTGAAGTGTAGTTAATGCTCTTACCTTCTTGTCTATGTGTATCTTTGGTTCTCATTCTTCTAACTCCCATCTCACTTCTCATGAGATACTCATTCCAAACAATCGTTCCGTTTGAAAAATGTAGGGTTCCTATGGTTGAGCTTGTGCTCTTTTAGTCATTGATTTAATTCTTCTAATCTTTGTAGGACTCTTTATGCATTAGATGCTTCATTATCATGCATTTGTGCATCTTTTTATATGCATTGTTTTCATTGTTAATCTTACTTTATTGCTTTTGTTTTGTGTGAGTTAAAAATCCAAAAAACTCATAAAAAGTAAAAAATCCCAAAAAGTTTGATTGTTTGTGTTGTGTCATATCAAATGTGAGTTTGGCCTAGTACCTTCATACTAATGGCGTAGTGTATTTATGAACTTATCTTGTTATGTATGCACATATTGAATATAAGTGAAATCTAGAAATCTATGTTTGATTGTTGTAAATAGATCTTCAAGCTTGTCATGAATGTCTAGCCAATAGTCTTGATTGATCTTGGTACATAAGTAGAATTGATCCTATATATCTCCTCACATTTATTTATTTATGTCAAAAAGCTCTTTAATCTTCAATCTCTAAAAGGAGAAAGATCTGAAAGAGCTGAAAAAGTTTGCTTCGAAAACTAGTTAGACTAGGAAAGGGTGGAGCAAAAATGTATTCAAGATGTATGATGCCAAAGGCTTATTTTTCAAAGAAATATAAAAAATTTCATGGCATCGTTGCTCAAAAATTGAGTTGTATTGAAAAAAAAGTATGAAAAATGGAAGCCAAATGAAAAGCTTTCAATCATTGTAAACACTTTGGTGAGGAGTCATATATGTTCATTTCTACTAGTGAGATAAGTCACTTGACTTTGTGCTATTTGTGCATGACTTGATTGAATTGATCATTGAAACTTCATACTAAACTATGGACTAATTCATACTTGATACCCACACACAACACACAAGTCTAATGTTCAATGAATATCTATTTTATTTGTGTGATTGTACATGTTTAAATGTGACGTGTGTATGCTCAATTGCTTGAAGATAGAACCCAAAAAGATTTTTGAGTATTTTATTTGTTTCTAGAAGTGATTTTTGTCACTTTGTTTTTGAAAGCTTTTCTCAAAATGTCAAATTCTTTGTGTTGAAAAACTATGTTTGGCCATTTCGCGACTGCTTTCGCGAATGGTTCCAAGTTGTGAGATTCTTTAGGAATTTCAATTTCTTAAAAATTTTTTGGCAGAGAGTTTTGTGACTCCCTCGCAAGTGGTTCACGACTTAAACTTGACCTGCGAAATTCTATCTTGTTCATCTGCACATTTCGTGAGTGGGTTCGTGACTAGTTCGTAAGTCACTGACTCACGAAATATAGAAAAACACAGTTTTTAAAGGGCTCGAAAATTCAATTTTCAAAATACTTGTCTTTTTGCACTCCGTGACTCCCACCCTCCAAAACTCAAAATTTAAAATTTCTTCCAAAACTCATCAAAACCCTTTTGGATTTCTACTCTAAGACTTCTCCAAGGTATTTTTCATCACTTTTAATCTTTCAATTCCATGATTTTGTCTTAGGCTACTTAAAACCGAGGGTTGGGGTTTATTTTTGTGTTGGGTTGGAAAAACTTACTTTCTTGCAAAAGTTTTTAATTTTGTTGATTCGGCTTAGTCTCATTTTGTTTGTTGATGATTGTGTTGGCCCCATGAGGCATTTTGAAAATGTATTTAAGGCATATTTTCATATTTTCATGCATTGTTTTTCATATAAGGTTATTGTATGCATGCTAAGTGTTTGATAAAATGCCCCTTAGGCATTTTCTCACTCATTTGGACTCTGATGAGTACCAAACTTTGTGGTTTTTCATGTTTCCTTACTAGAAACATGTTTGGTTTATTGGTTGTGTATTTTACTCACCTTGCCTCACTTGTGTATTTCTCATGCTTTGTTCATGCATTAAACATAGCCACCTTTTGCACACACCTTTGCTACCCATGTCATGCCTTGGTCTATATCTTGTTTCCTCGTTCTCAACATGTCATTGTTTACTTTATACTTTGTAGCATTTTTTAAGGGTTTTTTTTTTTTTTTTTGAGCTTTATTTCTCATTCATCTTATACTCCTCATGCATCTTTATTCTTGTTCATATCTTCATATCTTTCCCTTATTCTTCTTGGCCCATTTGTCTGTTCGTGTCAAAAAGGAGGAGAGTATACTAGAGAGTATCGTCATTTCTATATGACTCTTGTGCACATTCTCTGGGGGAGAATTTCTATCTCGTGCACATTATTAGGGGGAAAAATTCTATAGGAGAGATGCATATACCAAGGGGAAAATACTTTTTTTTTTTTTTTTTAATGAGAAAACCTTTTTTTGTTTTTCTTTTTGGTGCTTTGAGTTACTTTTAGTTTCTATACTTTGTTGTTCTCATCGCTTCGTGTTTATGTGTTGAACACGCATACATCCTTATACTATTGTGCTTTATTGATTGCATGTTTGGAAGATCATTTGCTTTGCTATGTGATCATTGTAGTTATTTCCATATCATTGTTTGGTGTTTGATCAAGTTGCTCTTATATGTTTCATATCATGTTTACTTGATTGCAATTTACTTGTTTCATTATACTTGTCATTTATTACTTGCTTTACCTTGAGGGTATAATATGTTTTGTGCAAGTGTTTTAGGACACAGGTATTTTGTTCCAAGATCATCATAGGTTTTAGATTTATGTGTGAGTGAGTTTTACCATTGTTCCCAAACTCACGTTTAAGTCTAGAGTTTGTTATAGGGCGTTTTTGTAATGGAATAGCCAAAGGGAGAGATTGTTACATTATGGTTTTTCATGACAAAAAGTTATAGGCTGTTTACGGAGTATCTTAGGAAAATCCCTTCATCGCTCTTGGCATCAAACTTCTCAAGATTTTCCCTATCATTGAGAATGAAACATTTACTTCCAAATACCCGGAAGTATCTCACCTTTGGCTTCTTTCCTTTCCGTATCTCATATGATGTTTTCTTCGTTCTTGCTCGGAAGAAGATTCTATTCCCAATGTGGCACAAAGTATTTACCGCTTCAGCCCAAAATTTTTGTGGGATTTCTCTATTAAGAGGCATAACTCTCGCCATCTCTTGGATCACTTGGTTATTTCTTTCAACAACCCCATTTTCTTATGGAGTCTTTAGAACTAAAAATTCCTTCTTGATACTATGCTCATTGCAAAATACTTCAAATTTAACATTCTTAAACTCCTTCCTATGGTCACTTCTGATTTTGACGATGGGAACTCCCTTTTCGTTTTGAAGCTTCTTGCATAGTCTTTCCATCTTTTCGCATGCCTCCAACTTTTCTCTAAGGAATTCTACCCAAGAGTACCTTGAGATATCATCAATCACAACCATGATGTATCTTTTTCCACCCGTGCTTTTCATTCTCATTGGACCCATTAGATCAACATGAAGCAACTCCAATGGACGAGATGTAGCAATAACATTTACTTTGGGATGGATTGATTTAGTTTGTTTTCCCAATTGGCATGGGCCATAAACATTTTTCTTGATCTTTCCAAATTTCTGCAAACCAATCATGGCTTCAAGCTTTGAGACTTTTGCCACTTGCTTGTAATTGGCATGTCCAAAATGTTGGTGCCATAACTCCAGCAGATTAACTCAAGCACTCCGGCATGATACATTTGGCTTGGGAACCACACCATAGCAATTATCGGTGGTTCTAAGTCCCTTCAAGACTTGTACACCTTCTTCACTAAGAATTAAACACCCTTTCTTGGAAAACTGAACCAAAAAGTCTTCATCACGTATTTGTTGATGCTCAAAAAGTTTGCTTTTAGCCCTTTGATATAAAGAACATCGGTCAACAAAGGAAGTCCTAGAATGTCAATAGTTTCCTTTCCTAGGACTTGTGAGTGGCTACCATCTTCAAACGTCACATAACCATCCTCCTTCTCCTTAAGGCTTTTAAAGAGAGATTTATCCCCGGTCATCGAGCACCCACTTTCAAGATACCACAAATATGAATTTGAATGTTCAAATAGCATTGAAAATACTATGAATGTTTAGACCCCCAATAACAAATTATCAATTCAAGCTTATTATCAAACAATAAATGTGCGGAACATGAACTTAAGCTAATAATAGAATTGATAAACAATCTAAACCAAATAAAATCACATCCACAGCAGAAATTAAATGGCAAAGATTAAGGGAAGAGAGATGCAAACACAAGGACAACATAACGATGTGTTATCGAAAAGGAAACCGAAGCTCTCGGCGTAAAACCTCTCTGCCGCCCTCCAAGCGGTAAATAATCCACTAAAGAATGTAGTTGAGATACATGAACAGCAGAAGACCCTCCAAGCCTAATCTACCTAGTGTACGTAAGCCCTCCAAGCTTCTTGCTCCAACGAAGGTTACGCTGAACATATTTCTTCTTTAGCTTACCGGATTCCGCTATAGCCCATAGCATCAACCAATAGTCATTGGTCCCTTCCTAACTACTTCCCAAAGCACCAAATAGCCTTCTCACAGATATGGGTATGGTTAGAAAAGGATTTGGGTAAGAACCTTTCAAGGATGTAAACCTTTCAAGGATGTAACAATGGAAAGGGTGAGAGTAGAGGAATTTGAAGAGTCTCTATGTGAAGATTGTGGATGAATCAATCTTGTTTTTCTCTAGGGTTTCTCTCTCAAACTTCTCTCTGGAAGCTCTCTATATTTCGTGGGTATAAGGGAGTATTTATGCTAGGGTGAGAATGGAATGCGAAGAGTCAGGTTTTTTAAAACAGAGTTGGTTGGTGGCTTGGTCTCGTGACTTGACTTAGTCGCGAGTTCAAGCCGTGAGATAACAGAACGGCCAGACTGGACTTTTTGTCTCTAGTGCTCCAGCTGGTGTGACTGTTCATCTTCTTGCAGCTGTAGTTGGCCACTTGCCAGTCGCGAGTCACCCGCAAGTCCCAACCGCGAATCTCTGCATCCTTGCACAAACTTGAGCATTTATTCACACTCTCTCACTCACTACCCTTACATGATTCCCACCATACAGGGTCACTAATTGCTAAATTACAAGCAAATTTGGCATGAAATAAAGCTAACAAGATGGTTGATTAAATTCAACCTTACAGAATTAAACACTTTTAATACAGTATGAACAAAAAGACAAGCATGAGATAAACATTCTTGATTTTTAAATCAAGACTCATCTTCCTTTACATTATTCATTAAGTTTATTACACAAATGTCTATTCCTTCCCTTATATTTTGCAATTAAGGAATTAGACTCACACAAGCTATTATGAAGCTTATGATTTCTATGTTCTAGACATTTCAGCATGTGTATGAACATTCTAGCATGTTTCTTAGACTTTAATAATTCTAAGAACTCATTACTAGGACAATCTCCAAAGATGCTCATAGAGTCATTATCACAAACACATGAGCCACAATTCATATTGGCTTTTTCCATAGCAAAGCAAGGGGTCTAGGATCACACTAGGATAATGAAATCCAATAAGTTTACCCGCTCTGATACCAATTGAAAGCTTGTATTTGTGCTAAAACACAAGAGCTTGTTTAGACCCTCAATTAAAAATTACGGCTAGATTGATTTTACTTTAACTTAGACTAAGTGCAGAATAAGAGTAAATAAGTGCAATGAACCGATAAAGCTACCTTAAGTCATATTCATCCATCATCAACAATAAAATGAAAGCTTAAAGAGTAGGGAAGAAAGATGCAAACACAAGATAACACTGAGATGTGTTATCAAAGAGGAAATCGAAGAACTCGGTGAAAAACCTCTTCACGACCCTCAAAGTCGAAATCGATCCACTAGAGAATAAAGTTGGAGTACACGAATAACAAAAGACTCTCTAAGCCTAGTCTACCCTATGTACTTGAGCCCTCCAAGCTCCTACTACCAACTGACTTTTCGGAGCCTTATCTTCTCTAACTTTTCGGATCCCGCAATTCAGCCCGATTGCATCAGCCAATGAATGGCTCCTTCCAATACTTCCTAGCAACACCAAAATCTCACTTTAAACTCTGTATGGGTGTGGTAAGTTTTTGGGTTATCAACCTCTCAAAGATCTAGAGATGGAGAGGTAGGAGTTGAGGAAAACCACAAGGGAATATGTAGATAATTGTGGGTATAACAATTTCTAATTGTCAAGTGTATTTTCTAGGGTTTTCTTTCTAAAAAGCACTCCTTACACTTTGTGGATAATGAGGGTATATATAGTGTGGGTAAAGTCTTGGTAAAGCAAAACATAACTTTTTACCAAACAGAGAGTTTCGCGGGTCCTTTACGTGTTGGTCTTACCTGCGAGACAGTAGCGAAAAATCCAGCCCGGTATGACTCTTCATCTTTTAGGCATGTGCTTTACACGTGGCTCTTTTCGCGGGTTGCTTCTTGCGAGACAATTGCGAGCCAGTCGTGAAATCCACTTGATCAACTTTTTAAACTTTATTCTTCACTGATTTCTCACACTCATCCCTTATAATTAAACCCGCATACATACAGGGAAAATGATTGAAGAAATTACAATCAAATTTGGTACGATATTAAAGCCAACACAATATAGTTGGAAATCACAACTTTACAAGAAGCATTTGGGATTTGTCAAAAGAAGCCGGTGAGGCTTGGCGAATGCAATCATGCAGTATTGTGAGATCTGGATAACTAGTGAAAACAAGAATTTGAGAAGTCTGTTGATAGTTGGAGCTTGGAGGGCTCAAGTACATTGGGTAGATTAGGCTTGGAGAGTCATTTTGATATCCTTGTACTCCAACTTATTTACTAGTGGATCGATTTCGACTTGGAGAGTCGCAGAGAGGTTTTTCGCCGAGTTTTCATCTCTCTTCCCTTACTCTTTAAGCTTTATATTTATTGTCACTTGCTTGTGGTTATGGCTTAGAGAGTAGTTCCAGTTATTGTGTATAATTTACTCTTGTTCTGCACTTAGATAAGTTAGAGTAAAAGCAATCAAGTTGTGTTTTTAAAATTAGGGGTCTAAACAAGCTATAGTGTTTTACACTATTTGAGTTTTCAAACACCAATAAAAAAAGACTTACAATTTGTCATGGTTTACCAACAGAACAAATTCAAATCCCAAGAGTTTTTACACGTACAAGCTACAAATTGACACCCCTTTTTTTATTTTTTTTTTCTTTTGTGTGTGTGTGTGGTTAAAATATCATTTTGCGGTCACTATGCATTTAGTCTATATATTTTGATAATAGTCAATTTAATCTATGTTATTTCCAATTTGCACTCAAAAAGTGGATTTAAACAAGTAACTTGACTAAAAAAAAAGGTATCTTGACTGAAAAAAGAGGTTGCGAAACCCACTAGAATCAACTTTGATCAAACATCGTACTATCACAGTTTCTTTATGCATCGTTGTTCACAAACAATGGTTTCTTTATGCATCCTAAAAGAAAACCCAATCCTCCAATTCTTCTCCTCTCTCGAATCAAATTAAGCATAGATCCTTCTTTTTTCTTGCATCTCGACCCTTCTCTATTCTTTCCTTCCAACCAATCACACGTACTGTTCCGTGTGTAAAGTGGTATGGTATTATTGTGGAGCACACAATCCTATTGACATCCCTCTATAAATAGTGCATATTATCAATAGCTTTAAATAAAGAGGATTTTGACAAACCAAAACCCAAATTCATGGAAAACAAGTCCGGCGAATTCGGTATGTTCTTTTTCGTTCTTGAATGTTTATTTGACACAATTATTTTATTTCAATATAAAGGTTCATATTTTCTTGCCTACTTTACGTTGAGAACTCTTTGATGCCATAGGGTCTGGATGGAAGAAAAGAACCCTTCCAAAATCCCACCCCAAATCCATGAAACGATTGTATAGTTCATGATCTTTTTATTTTTTATTATTATTATTTTTAAATCCTAACTTCTCCACTTAAAGAATAAGCAATTAGAAGAGCTATAATTGTTCTTCAATATTTTGCTGCGTGGGCATCACTAATGAAAGGATATAATCATATAGGATGTATTTGTTTGGAGGTAAAATAAGGTGGATAGAAAACTTTGAAGAGAAAATGGGATGAAATTTTTTTTTGAGTGTATTTAGTTGGGTGAGAAGGAAAATAAATAATGGGGTCCATGTGTTTTTTTCTGGTCCCACCAAAAGATTTTCTCTCCAAAATAGAGTTAAAAGTGAAGAGAGAAATTGGGCATCATTTTTGGACAAAAATGCCCATGTGCAATTGCACATGGGCTTCATCCACGTTGCTTTTCTTCATACCTTTTTTTTTTTTTTTTCCACATGGACGTTGCCCGGCTTTTTTTTTTTGTTATTTTTTTGATTTACTAGGCAGGGTTGTCTAGTATTTTTGTTTCTTTTGCTTTCTTTTTGTGTGTGTGTGGTTTTTTTTTTTTTTAGATGTGAATTTTTTTTTTTTTTTATGGACATGATTTTTTTTTTTAATAAATTTAGGTGATTGATTTTTTTTTGGTTGTTTACCACTTTTTTGGTTTTAATTGGGCATCATTTTTTAATAAGGATATATACATAAATTTATACAAACTCACTTTTTTCATCCTTCCATTTTTCCACTCCTAACTAAACAAAAATGAGGGAAATTAAAATATTTTCTATCCTCTCACTTTTTCACATCTCCAACCAAATGGACCCATAGTATCATAGTGCAGTTATACATTAATGATAGTCGGTAACCAGCCATGCAATACACGGAAGAGTTTAACTTAATATAATTTTTTTCTTTTTATTTATTTATTTTGTCTAGATATGAAATTTAGATAATTATGGCAAATATTTGTAACCATTTATTATGATATTGTTTGTATATGAAACTATATAATCTACCACTTAAAGAAAGTATGATGTGCCAAAATTCCAATTGAGGAATTAAATTATATATATATATATATATATATAAAGATTGATATATTAAACCATAAGTTCAATTAATTTCAAGGTGAATTATATACTTTTAAAATATTATGAATTTATACCCTAAATCATATCGTATGATCAAACCTAAAAAGTTTAGATTTTAAAATGATATAATTTTAAAGTTCGATATTTAATTTGAGACTAGAGTCCATAAAAAAATTATTGAAACCAGAGAAACTATAAGATTTCATTTGCAACAATCTCAAATCCTATAAGTTATTTTTATTTTTACTCCTATATTTTCGGTAGTGTTACTACTACTACTATTATTATTATTATTGTTATTATCTCTAAAAGAATAAGTTTTTTTAGTAGATCTAAGTAAAGTTAAGATCCGTTTATTAATGGAAAATGGTTCAACTTTGGATTTAATAAATGATTTTGGAATTGTGTAGATCACAAATATGTTACTTTGAAATTTTAAGTTTTTTCACAGTATTGGATGGATTCATTGTGATTTCAAGTTGGATGATTAAAGAAAGAGATCAAAAATCTTGGACAGAACCCCAGTTAGACCAAGAAGGGCCATGGCACCCAACCTCTAATTTTTTTATTTTTTATTTTCATATTGTATGCATAGTTTTTTCAATAGCATAGTAGTTAAAATTAAAGTTTAGTTTCCAAAAGTTACTCCTAAGTCCCTCTCAAGAATTAAGATTAATCCGAAGATATAAAAAAATGGAAATAAATAACTAACCCACAACATTGGCTCCCCTCCAAAACAAAAAAAATCTTTTTAATTAATAATTACCTAAAATCAAGTCTTGCTATTATAACGAAAATGTTAACCACCTTAAGAAGAGTTGTCAACTCGAACCACCAGTACCTTGAGATGCTCCCATCCATTCATGTTCTCTCTTTTGAATTCATTTCGGACAAAATAATTTTTTTTGAACAATCTATTTAATAATTTTATTTTCTTGATTAGAAAGATATTTAAGCTTTCAGAAAAGTTAATTTTATTTTTATTTTCCTGATTTTACTAGCTATTTTACTAATTTCACTTATAAGATGTCTGTATGTTTAGGTGCTAATATGGCTTAGAAAAATGAGAAACAAAACATTCTCTTAAAATTTTATTTTTTTTATTTTTTTTGGTCTGTCTGTAAAGATGGTGAGTAAAACAAAATCTTAAAAAGTTTCGGTAAAGTTGAATTAAAAGAGCAATTTTCGTGTCAAATTGTTTGGTTTTGTATTTTCTTAAAATTATATCTTTCTCTCAATGTCATTTAAAAATTCAATTTTATTTATTTATTATTCTTAAGGTTTTCTCTCTCTTTGATTTTGGGGGTTTGGAATTAGGTGTTAAATAGGATATAACATCATAATTTTATTCAAATTGGATAATTTAGGGTAGTAATTGAATTCAGAGTTGAGAGACATTGCTGCAAAATTTAATACAGATTCAATCATAAATGAATGTTAGGACCGAATGGGATATCAAATTACGTTTTGATTGATGATTGAGTTGAAATGTGTTAAGAAACAAAAAATGTATCAATTATTTTATTACAATTTATTGTTAACACTGAATAAATCACCAATTTTATTTTTCATTTATTAATTTATTCTTGAATTTTTGTATAATTCTCATTCTTAAATTATTAGAAAAAAATCATACTTTGGCTGCCCAATATTTACTAGAATTGTGTCTAAATATTCCTAATGTATTGCAGCAATCACAAGAATGGCAAGACATTTCCGGCCAGCTCATTACTTACTAAAAATACAGTCATACTCTTTACTGTGTGAGACTGGGGTTGAAAAGTATGACTCTGGTGTTTTTGAAGTTGGCGGCCACAAATGGTGGATTCTAATGCCTCAATATTCTTTGTTCTTTAAAATATGAATTTGAGCCTCATTATCAACCATGTCTTCTTTTGTAGGAGGTTGTCTCTCTATCCAAAAGGAAATTTGAAAATGAATGTGACTGGTCACATCTCCATTTATTTGTCAATTGTTGATACAGAAAAATCTCCTCTGGGATGGGAGGTTAATGCCAGCTTCAAATTGTTTGTGTATGATCAGATACGGGACAAGTTCATGACCATTCAAGGTTTGCTCTCTAATAATTTATACATATGCATAAACATGCATGTGTATTTGCTATGCAAAAAATTCTACCAAATTAAAAATTTTCGTAAATTTTTTCTTAACTCGTTGAGGGTGATAGATTAGTTTAGTATAATATCACTTTCATATGAATTATCATGGTTGTAAAATAATATTAAGAAATGTGTTTCGGTACTAGACTAATTGTTTACCATATATTTAATTTGTAGATGTTGAAGGGGCAATTAGAAGATTTCATGACATAAAGACTGAATGGGGTTTTGACAAATTTCTCCCTCTTGATTCTTTCAATGTTATTTCAAATGGATACCTTGTCAATGATTGTTGTGTATTTGGTGCGGAGATTTTTGTTCATGAACGTAGTGCAAAACGAGAGTGTCTTACGATGATAAAAGAACCTCCCAATCGAATTATGACTTGGAAGATTGAAAACTTTTCGAAAAAGGATAAAGTATTATATGTTTCTCAAGTATATGTTGTTGGAGAATTAAAATGGTATTTTTATTATTAGAAGTTAAAACTTTTATTGTTATAAAAGGGAAAGCTACCACTGCTAAATGCTAAACTTACTAACTATTATTTTTTAACTTTTTTTATTGAATCCAGGAAAATACGGATTTATCCCAATGGATTTTATAATGAAGCACCCAAAGCAATTTCCGTCTTCCTCGACTCAGTAGATTGTGTTGCATCTGATTACAAAATTTTTGTGGATTTTAAGCTGCGGATAAGGGACCAACTTAACAATAACCATGCAGAAGAAAGAGGTTAATGAATTATATTTGCCATTTTCTTCTTTTTCTTCTTGAGAGAAGTATGTGCTTTTTGTTCTCTTTTATTTACTTTCCTCAATTATAAGCTTTCTTAATTTTTTTTTCCCCTCACAGCTAAACACTGGTTCTCTGCCTCATGTAACGACTGGGGTTTTCCGCATCTTTTGTCACAAAAAGATCTTGAGGATGCATCCAAGGGGTTTCTTGTTGAAGATACCTTGATTGTAGAAGCAGAAATTATGGTTATGTCTACTGTAAAGTAGTTCTACATATTTATTTATATTTTTATGAAAAGTTCTACATATTTATAGTTTGTTTGGCTCGGGACAAAGATATGGTTACGTCTACTGTAAAGTAAAGTTCTCTTAATAACCGTACATATATCGTTTGTTTGGCTCAGGACCTAAAGTTATGTTTCCTCGTCTGAGGTTTCTTTTTTAGGTCTGAGTTCTATTTTTTATACTTTCTACTAAGGGACGGTGGGGGTCAATGCGACATGACTATTTGAAATTGGCATAATTGTACTATCATGGTCAGTTTGCACGACCATAGTTAGATACTAACTCGAGTGAAACCACATTGCACGACCATCGCTAGACACTTACTGGAGTGAAACCACATAGGTTCAAGGACGGAGCTCTAGGGAGGGGGTGGGGGGCGCATGCTTAATGTAAGTTTATGTTCATTAACATCATAGTCCCACATTTGCAAATCATAGACTAACTATCATAGGTATGCATGCATAAGAATATCTTAAATCAATTTTAGTTGGTCCCATAAAAGATTAAGTAAAATTTTATTGAAAGATTAAATCCGATCGGTTTTTTAATTCTAATTATGGGAGACATGCAGACACATAATAATTCTATGCAGATAATGTTGTCTTTTTTAATTTAATTTAAATAGTATAATTTATCTAGTTGTATAATGCATTTATCTATATCATATACTATATAATAAAAGTTGAGTTTAGAAGTTGTGGTTGCGCCAAGTGCCTGCACCAAATTGCAGAAAATTTATTAAAATTTTGTTTTAAAAAATTAAATTTAGTTATTTGGTGGCATACAACTTTTGTACCTAAGAGACCTAATCAATTTGAATAGCAAAAACTAAATTACAATCAAGAATCCTAACTTGATTGTAAACCAAATTTGCAATAATTTTTTAGATAAAAACAACTATTTATTTGTTCTTACTACAATTTCTAATTTAATAAAAAATTGCAATTGAAGCGAAGTTAATTATATGAATAAGTTGTTAATGGTTTCTTTACTGATAGGCCACAAACGTATTGACCCCTTGTGATTAAATCAATTAATTAATTAGCCAAGTTATTAATTAATCAATTTAACATGCAAACGCGTGGTAGCACAAACAAATCACCAATAAACTAATTATGCAACGGAAAATAAATAACACGGTGATTTGTTTACGAATGGGGAAAACCTGACGGCAAAAATCCCACCGGATGATTTTCAGGTCACCACTCCCGAAACTCCACTATTATCATAACAAGCTGTTACAAGTAAATGAATCCCAAGTACCTTACCAACCTACAATTGAACCCTTACCCCAATGCCCAATTAGACTTGTTCTGTAGTGACAGTTCCCCTTTTTGATGCATGGCTCCCAAGTACGTAACTAACCAATGCGTGGATCCCAGTACATGACTTCAATCACCAACTAGAAAGAGTTGTTGGCTGTAAAGTTTTTCAGTTCATCCACGATGAAGATCAAGAAGATGCTTGGTCACAAAACCCAAAGGTGCACATACACAACAACTTCTTCAGAAGAGATGAATTAGGGCATAACTTTGTCTTCGGTCACAATTTGCTTGAACAGAGTTTGTTCAATGTTTTTGCAACTTGTGTTCCTTTTGATGGCCCTTAAAACAATCTTTTTATATGCCTAGGGTTAGAAGAAAAGAAGGCCTAAAGACACATTCACGGATCCCAAGAAAATCATATCAGAATTCTGAAATTCATAAACCTCGACAAATAGAAGGTGTCGAGCAGCTGTAAAGCAGGTGTCGAGATTTAATGACTGTGCACTTCTTCAGCTTGTTTATTGGACAGACTTGATGACTTCAACACTTGATCTTGAAACCTTGTTTCTTGAAGTATTAAAAACACCTAGAACTACCCAATTACAAGTTGAGTGCGTTTTGTCAAAGGATTAGCCAATTACATAAAAAAATGACATATGTTTTTAACAAGTGAAACACATATGTCCTAACATTTACCAACAAATAAATTCAAAAAGGGTGCTCAGTTATTGGTTTAATGTGTATATTAGAAACCAACTAAACAATTTAAGGTTCTTATCAATTTTTATATTCAACAATCAGTTTGGCCTTTTGCTTTTTCGTGTATAAATTATCATCAGATTTTTTATTTTCATATTTATCTTCAAGTATATCTAATAACTTGATGAGATTTTATATCAAAGTTTAACTTGAAACTCTACTATCTCTTAATCGTAAAACCAATTGAGAAAAAAAAAAAATTATATATTTCTATTTGCCCGAGAGCAAGGAGTAGTAGAGTACGATAAGAGAAAACAATCAAGTAGCACATGAACTTGCATAACTTTAGTTATCTATCTGTATTTTTGTTACATTTGTTTTCCTTAGAATAAAACTACAATGAAGAGGATGTTTGTATTACGTTTATGCTTGCGGTAGTAGGTGGACATATCAATGATATCATACCAACTAATCAAAAAGTCGTGTAATCAAGATAGCATCGTTTATCCTTGGGAAATTTTTATTCAAGGTTTCACAACCCCTACTTCGACATCAATATGCGACCCCTCCTTATAATTTTCTAGAATTTTTTAATTTTTGGGTTTTGTTGATAGAGTTTTAACCTAGAAAGTCCGTTTCTGATGATTGTGCTCTTTATCATCGGACCAAGACACCGATGGGTTTTTGGTGTAGGTGGAGATTGAATCCTAGATATGGTATGTTTTTGTGCTAATGGTGTAGACACTTGATTTTGCACCCATAATTTAATCAAGGAAGATAGTTAGAATGACCATTCATAGACCCAAAATTCATGGTTGTACCACATGCATTAATTCATTCATTTCATATCATAAAAATGATCTTGAGGTTCTAACGGTTGCGACGGTATGCCGGATTTCCAAATCGGACCGTCGGATTGAAGGATATCGCATGATCAAGTTTGCACTGTCTACATGCATTTTGTTTGGGTGGAACCAACCAGGCACAATTAATTTAAATTAATTCTGATTGGTTAGACAATTAAAATTAATTAAATAATTTTGTGATTGGTTGTTAGTTAGTGTCAAAAATAGGCTTGCATGCATAGGAATAAAGAGGGTAATCAGATAACAACAAAATTGTGGATCATTAAGATTTGTTGGAGTATTTATCTACAAGATAATTGTTAGGTTCTAAAGACTTAGGATTTGATGTATTTAGAACTCTAATGTGTAATGTTGGCAAACCATGATCAAAACAATATGTTTAGTCTTGTTTAGGCTTGCTCAAAGTTGTGTAATTCATGTAAAGTTGAAATCGAGAGGCTGCAGATGTATTAGTGCATTTCGGCTTGGCTCAATCGATCGAAGGTTAGACTCGATCAATCGAATGTCGACCAGAATCTTTTTCTACAGAATTTCTAACTCAGCCCTATCTCATTAAACGTTTAGGGTTTTATGTTTTTGCCCTAGGTATATAAGGCAAAACCCTAGCCACGTTTTGTGAGTGGCTTTGATTGTATTGTTGCTCATATTTTGCGGTTTGTGTGAATCTCTTGTGAGATCTTTGAGGAGTTTTCCTTCACATAAACTTAGGGTTTTCAAGGTAGAGATATTATTAACACCTTGATGATTAACTCAGTTGCTACTATTGGAGCTTAAAGAAACACAAGCAGGAGTGCTTGTACTTGATTTGAGAATCTAAGAAAGAAGGAGTCCGTGGATATAGAGCTTGCACGTGGTCGTGTCAGTAAGTTTTACTGGTAGGTAGCATTAGGAAGTCAAGCATGGGTGCTTGTAAGTCCTTTTGTATGAACTTCGATTCTTTCATATATTGGATTCAAGTTTACCTTGAAGATAGCTAGGTTAATTCATTCCCAGGTTTTTTACTGGTTTGGTTTTCCTAGGTGATCATATCTTTGTGTTCTTTATATTTCCGCTGCTTTATATCTTGATATAATTATTTGATTGTGTTAACCTAGATTTGCATAATTTGACTAAGTTAATCACTTGGCTAATAAACTAGGTTAATCAAATTGTTGTGTTTTAAGGGGTCTAAAAACCTAACAAGTGGTATTAGAGCGAGTAGCTCTCTTGTTGTAGATCTTTTGATCTCTGAGCTGATCCTTGACCCCTGTTGTCATGGAACATGGACGCTTTCTTGTTGTTCCTCCTCACTTTGATGGGAATAACTATGCTTATTGGAAAGTAAGAATGAAAGCATTCCTGAAATCTATTGATGAGAGGGTTTGAAATTCCATTGAGTACGGATGGGAGAAGCCCACTACTCTTGTGAGTGAGTGGCAAACTTCTCAAAAAGAAGCAGCTGGGTTCAATAGCAAAGCTATGAATGCCATCTTTAGCGTTGTTTCTATGGAGGAATTTAAGAGAATCTCAAATGTTGAGGTTGCTCACACTGCTTGGAAAATCCTCCAGACTGTGAATGAAGACACAAAAGTAGTTAAGATTAATAAATTGCAGCAATTAACTTCTAGATTTGAAAGCATTAGGATGTCTGATGATGAAACTTTTGATGAATTCTATGCTAAGCTGAATGATATTGTTAATTCTGCATATAATTTGGGTGAAATCTATGATCAACCTAAAATTGTTAGGAAGATTCTTAGATCTTTAACTGAAGACTTTAGACCCAAAGTGACTGCCATTATTGAGAGTAAGGATGTGGACTCCATCCTTGTTGATGAGCTTGTAGGATCTCTTCAGTTCTATGAGTTAGACCTACCTATAGCTAGCAAATCCAAGTCAATGGCTCTTAATTAAGTTGATGATGTTGAGATTGGTGGATTTGATGATGAGCTCTCTGCTACAGAGATTGCTTACCTTGCCAAGAACTTTAGAAACTTTCTTAGGAACAGTAACAGAAAGGCAAGAAATACAAACACTGCTGAGCCTAGAAATTTTAGGAAGAATGATTCCATTAAGGTTAGCAACACTGAAAAACCTAGAGAAAAAGTAGGTCAATCTTTCAATAATTCTTTAGGTTCTCAATGTTTTGGATTTCAAGGGTATGGTCATGTTAAATCTAAATATCCTACATTCTTGAGTTCTAAGAGTAAAGCTATGGCTATAACCCTTAGTGATAATGAGGTTTCTAATGATGAGTCTGGATGTGACAAGGATGGAAACTTCATTGCTTTCACTGCTACTGCTGTAGTCAATGAAAGCATGTCTGTTGAAGAGAACCCTTCTAATGGGGAACTCTTTGAGGATGCAGATCTTCAAGAGGTCTATAATAAACTTTGCAAAGTTGCTGCAAAAGATGCTATGAATGTTGAACTTGCCTGAAGAAAATTGAATCTCTTGAGCTTAATAAGAAGAATTTGCTTGTTTAACTGTTTGATGCTAATGACCTTTTGAACAATGTGGAAACTGAGAATATGCTGTTGATTGATAAGGTTAAGAAATTAGAACTTGATTTATCTGTTGCTAGATCTGCTAGTTCTAAACTTGATCAAATGCTGAGTGTTCAAAAGCATCCTTCTGACAAATCTGGTTTAGGTTTTGTTGATAGCATCTTTGTATCTACACCACATTCCACGAACTTTGTTCCATCATCTTCTTCTGAACCTTCCGCGAGTGAGGTTGTGAGTGAAACTGTCAAACCCCCTGTGAGTGAGATTGTCAAACCTATAGAAGTTTCACCATCTAGGAAGATTAGGGTTGATCTGAAAGAGTCTAAACCTAAGGAGTCTACCCTTTCTAAGGACAAGATGCATGGTAAACCTGCTTGGGTTTGTCATTTTTGTGGAAAGTCTGGACATATTCATCCTAACTGTTACAAGCTTCAAGTTGCTAAGAGAGCAAACAAACCAAAAGTGCATGTGCCTCAAGCACAAGATCCTATGACACTCATTGGTGAATTGGTAAAGGCTTTAAACCTTTATTCCAATCCTGAAGTTAGAAATCACTCGAACATGAATAGAAACTCCAATGCTTGTGGTGCATCTAAAAGGTTTTGGATGCAAAAGACTCGATCTAATTGAGTCTTTCTGACATGGTCCTTGTGCTCCATTGCTCTACTCTTTTGTGACCATTGTTCTTTGGTTTTTGTGTTGTTTTGTTTTTAGGATTTGCATTGCATAACATTCATGCATTTCATTCTAGGATTTATTTTTGTTTTCTCTTTTAAATAAAAAAAAAAAGAAAAAAAAAGAAAAAAAAAGGAAAGCAAATTGTGTTTGGCGTTATTTTTCTTGGTTTTTGAAAACAAGGTTGGTCAATTTATTTACACATAACATGTCTTGTGTACCTTGTTTAGTTTTGATGAGCTTATTTATTGCACTTTACTAGTTTGAGCTGTGTAGTGCATGTTGTGTGGGAAAGATGTTTATAGTGTTTATCACTTTGTCTTAATCTTGAAGTCACATGTTATTTGACTGTCGACTTGATCCTTTTGAGAAAGACATAAATAACCATCTCACCACTGTTCACTAGCCAATCATGAATACCTTAGTGCATATCGTAAAATTTTGTGCTCTAGCAAGTGTAGCACATGCACAAAAAGAACATAAGGTATAGCCTCGGTTTAAATTGCTTAATAATTAAAATTGGTGTGTACTATTAGGCTTGATGCCAAATCACATAATTAAAATTGGTGTGTACATTATCCCGGCTATTTAATAAGTTTCTGAACAGTTAAAATTGGTGTGTAGATTATGAGGCAAAATTCAAGAAACTTACATGATTGCAAGCTCTTGTTCTAGGAGATGTGAGAGTTATATGATGTAAATCTTTTGGTGATAGTCTCTTTCAAATTCTATGTGATGAATTTTATAGACTTTGTGTTTGATTTCGATTCACATATCACCTCACATGTATCTCAAGCTTTTGCTAGTTGCACACACTACACAAGTTACTCTTTGCTAAACACTGTACATGTTATTGTGTGTGTTTTTGGTCTGACCAACTAAGTTTGAAAATACCTTGAATATTATGCAAAACATTTTTTTGTTGCTTGAGAATTTAAGGGGAGAATGGTTGAAATTTTTTTTGAATAACTGGGCTTAAAACTTGGGTTTTTGAAAAAGCATTTAATCTCATACTCATGCATTTTGTTCATCAATTTTAATGCTTTGAGGAGTTTATGGCCAAAATGTGTTTTTTTCAAAACTGTTTTTTTTTTCTCAAAAAATTTGTGAGCCTCTACCTGTTTCGATCGATCCATTCTGTTTTTCGATCGATCGAAAATGTACTTAAAATTCTTTTAAGAGTCTTGGGTTGATTCGATCGATCGAATGTAATTTTCAATCAATCAAATATCGCGAATCAGGTTTTTAAAATTTCAGACTTTGACTTGTTCAAATCACTTTTCAAAAGTTTCAAACCTTTTTCTATCTCTCTCCAACTCGGCAAGGCTAAATCATCAATTTTTTGTCGTTTTCCTCCAAATCTTTTGCAAGGTTTTTGTCCTCTAAGGCCGGTAAGTCCATTATACCCCTCCTTTTCTTTTATTTTCATGTTTCATGCATTTTTCATGCATTATTCATTGAAATTTTCGGACCTATTTCTTTTTATGGTTTTTTTGTTGATTCAAGCCTTTTTAAGTGAAATTGATCATTGGGTTTTTGTTGGGACATGATATAAACATGATTTTGATGGTTTAATTTGATCAATTTTGTGATTTGTGAAAAATTGAAAATTCCAGGGCTTGTAATTGATCCGAATTGGGGATTTGTTCAAATTGGGTTCAATTGATGCAATTGGCTTGTTGAATTGATGTAATTGATCATTATATTATGTATTCTAGCTTGTGTGATGATCAATTAGTCAAATTTTTCCAAAATTTTAACAAGTGGTTTTCAATTTTGGGGTTTTCATTAGAAACTCTATGCTCAAGCCAATTTTGTGAAATTGAACTTAAATTGAATTTAGTTTTACTGCATTAGAACATGCATCATGACATTGTAACTATTCATGCATCATATAGATTTTTGTTCTATATTGTTTTTGTGCTAACTTGCACTCTGCACTTGGTTTGTGCTTTGTTTTGTTCTTTTGGTTCTATCTTTGTGTCTTTGTCATTTCCTTAGCATCATGCCTAGGAAGACTAGAGCTCATAGGTCTGTTCCCCCACCTTCTCCTCCCCCTTCTTCTTTTGACCGTGAGAAGTTTCCTAGTGAGAAAAACCAAAAGATTTTTGAGACACTGAACCTTAGAAGAAAGATTTGGGCTGAGCGTTCTGTTGTGTTAGATGAGCTTGATCCTGCCATTAGGGAAAATTTTGAGCGTCGAGGTTGGTTACCTCTGTTGGATATTTCTGATCCTCCTCCTCCAGCTACCCTGATTAGAGAGTTCTTTTCGAACATCTCTATCCGCATTTATGATTCCAACACTTTGGTAAAGAGTTGGATACGAGGTGTAGAGTACATCATTACTCCTACTGTAGTAGCTGATGCTTTAGGGATACCTTTGGTCCAGCACCCTGTCTACCCGTATGATGAGTCTCCACTCTTGGATGATGTCATGTTATACATCACTGGGTCTTCTATCCAGTGGGGTTCTGATTCTCGGATCACGTCTTCTGAGCTTTTTGAGACTATCTATCTGTTTCTTCGAATAGCCTGTCATTCTATATGTCCCATTTCTCATCTTCACACCATTCCTCTCAAGCGGTGTGTCTTTTTGTACGCTCTTGTTACTGATGCTCCTATTAGTTTTCCTCACTTGTTTCTTCATTCTTTGAACAAAGTTTATAGGAGTTCATCTTCCGCTCATACTCTTGTCCATCCTATTTTTATTCATAGGATTTTGTTATATCTTGGTCTAGCTGATTTCCCTTCTTCTGAACCTGTACATGTTATTGCTCCCATTGGTACTTCTTTTCTTAGACAGAGGGCTGCTCATCTTCGAGTTAGCTCTAAACATCCTAGGTTTGAGCCTTCTGTTACCGCACCTCCTCCTTCTTCTTCTACAGGTCCTGCTGGTGAGGATGTTGCTGATCCTATTGGTGATGCTGCTACTGCTGATGTTCCTCCACCTCCTTCGGATGACTTTGATATACATCGTACCTTGGAGACTGTCATGACCGTTCAGGCAGCTCATGGTTAGATTTTGGTGGGCTTGCTTGATGAGATACATGCTTTACAAGCCGACTTAGCGCATCTTCGTTCACCCTCACCACCTCCTTTTGATGATGGCATGTGATTGTCCTTTGACATTTTGTCACAAAAAGGGGGAGTAGAGTTTTGACTCTTGTAGAGGAGTTTTTATAGTTAGGGGGAGTATTTCTTTTGTTTTGCGGAGCTAGTCGAGATATTAGATTGTATCTAGGTGCTTCACTTTGTATATCATTTTTGGGGCTATTCATGTTAGGGGGAGATACATTGATTTTGATATATATGATTCTTGTTTCTTGTGTTCACTGCTTCTTGATTTATATTTATGAGTTATTCATTAATATATGTCTTTATTATGTGTTGTGTGAAACATACAAGAATGTTTTATTTTTGTTGTATCTAACTTAAGGGGAGAGTTAGTTTACATATCTGTTGATTTACTGTTTTTCTGTCACACATGCGTTTATGCGTTTGTTGAGTGTTTCAGGAATATCCAGGTTGATTCAATTGAGCTGCTGTCTACACTTGCAACTGATGGATAGTAGTTAGGATTGAATTTATCTTATGAGCATTTTTTTTGTAAATGGCTTTTATTTGTAAACTTTGAGCTTTTAATTTGTGTTTTGTCACGGATTGCCAAAGGGGGAGTTTGTTAGGTTCTAAAGACTTAGGATTTGATGTATTTAGAACTGTAATGTGTAATGTTGGCAAACCATGATCAAAACAATATGTTAATTCTTGTTTAGGCTTGCTCAAAGTTGTGTAATTCATGTAAAGTTGGAATCGAGAGGCTGCAGATGTATTAGTGCATTTCGGCCTGGCTCGATCGATCGAAGATTAGACTCGATTGATCGAAAGTCGGCCAGAATGTTTTTCTGCAGAATTTTCAACTCAGCCCTATCTTATTAAACGTTTAGGGTTTTATGTTTTTGCCCTAGGTATATAAGGCAAAACCCTAGCCACGTTTTGTGAGTGACTCTGGTTGTATTGTTGCTCATATTTTGCGGTTTGTGTGAATCTCTTGTGAGATCTTTGAGAGCTTTCCTTCACATAAACTTAGGGTTTTCAAGGTAGAGATATTATCAACACCTTGATGATCAACTCAGTTGCTGCCATTGGAGCTTAAAGAAACACAAGCAGGAGTGCTTATACTTGATTGGAGAATCCAAGAAAGAAGGAGTTCGTGGATTCGGAGCTTGCACGTGGTCGTGTCAGTAAATTCTACTGGTGGGTAGCATTAGGAAGTCGAGCATGGGAGCTTGTAAGTCATTTCGTATGAACTTCAATTCTTTCATATAGTGGATTCAAGTTTACCTTGAGGATAGCTAGGTTAAATCATCTCCAAGTTTTTTACCGGTTTGGTTTTCCTGGGTGATCATATCTTTTTATTCTTTATATTTTCGCTGCTTTATATCTTGATATGATTATTTGATTGTGTTAACGTAGATTTGCGTAATTTGACTAAGTTAATCACTTGGCTAATAAACTAGGTTAATCCAATTGTTGTGTTTTAAGGGGTCTAAAAACCTAACAATAATCATTGTTGAAAAAACCTGAATTATCAGAAAATGAGTTTAATTTTTAGAATATGGATTAAAAATGCATTTAAATGCAAGTCCCGGCTCAAAAAACCTCAAAAAAGGAGTCCAAATTGGACCAAAATTCAAACGTGGGTCCAGCACCCAAGAGGCTCATTCGGGACTTTCTAAGTGCTGATTGGCACAAACGCGAGCCACAGCCTAAGGGCACTTGGATTGAGATATATCTCATCCTTTAAGATTTTTTAGAGATAAGGACACGTCTCAATTCGTATTCTGATCATTCAGCTAATTTTTCGAACATCCCAACCTCTATAAATAGAGGATGCCTCTCAATATTCAGCACACTTTTTCACGCTCTTTGACTTCCCTCTTTCTAGCTCTTCTCTTCTTTTCTTTTCTCTCTTATGTTAAAAACGTTCTGGAGGCTCTTGCCTTTGGAATTTCTTTATTGTAAGCAAAATATTTTAGGCTTAAAAGAGAATTGAATAAATTTCTTTGAATCCTAAAATATCCTTTCACAAAGAAGAGCACGCTCATGCAAGAGGTAGTCTATTTCTTTCCCTTTCTTTTTATGTTCCTTTCTATCAATTTTGTTGGATGATGCATGAATAGGTTTAGGATGTTTTCTTGTTATCTCTGATTCTATATATAATTGCCATGTTTTGTTTTGGAGTTTTTTATATATATGTTCTACTTGGTTTGTTGTTATCATTCCTCTCTTGAATCTCAAAATTTGCTAGCTATCAAAGATCTTTTTAATCTAAAAACTGTTCTAAATTTTTCAGATATGATTTTTTTAACACATAAAACTAATCTGTATTTTCATTAAATACAGATCTGATTTTTTTAACACACCAAACTAATTTGTATTTATATTAAATACAAATTTGATTTTCTTAAGAATAGTTTTCCTTGACACAAAATAGTAGATTTTGAAATTTAAGAGAAGAAGTCAAAAGTTGAGATGATTTTTGATTGATGCATGTAAAATAGATTTATCTCATGAGTGTAGTTCCTCTTCTAAAAAAGAAGTATTTTTCTTATTTTATTCATAAAAAACAGATCTTATTTTTCTTAATGAAAATCACCATTTTTAATTTTGCTCCAAAACAGATCTAATATTTTTTTTAGCAAAAACTTCATTCTTTCTTTAAGACAAAAAATAAATCTGATTTTCTTTACAAAACTAATTTTTTATCTACACAAAAACAGATCTGGTTTTTTTTTTTTTTTTTTTTTTTTTTTTTTTTTTAATGAATCAAATCAATTTTCTTTATTTACAAAAAAAAATCTGAATTTTTCTAAAACAAGAGGTTACATTCATAAGATAGATTTATGTGAGTTAGTTCTGGTCAAATGTTTGTCATGTATGTTTAGCATATCATTCAATATCTTGCATAAAAGGGTATATTGGTCATTAGAGTCTAGAAGACCAAACTCTGTCTAGGCGGAATGGGTGCCTAACACCTTCCCATTCCGTAACCAAGCCTTCGAATTTAGTTCTTTTGGATAGGTAGATCTGTGCTTTGTCTTTCTTTTTATTTTTGGGTAGATTGTAATTAGGACAAAAAGGTATGTATTTTTTTGGGTAGAATGTAACTAGGACTCAAAGTCTTGTAAGATTCAATTTACCAAGATTGTATTTATTTTTATTCAATCAATGAACAATGAAGTATTTTGATCATGTATTTTGTATTTAGTTTTTTTTTTTTTTTTTTTTTTTTTTGTATAAAAAGAATAAGGGACGACTCCACACCATTTACCCAAAAAGAGAAGTGTCCTTAAAAGCACCCAAATCTCTTTTTTTGAGAGCACCCTCTCATAGAAGCTGCGGTCTCTCACAAATGGATTTTATTGTTATGTTACATTTTTTGTGCTAATGGATTATGGATGTGGTATGTTTTTCTTCATTGTTACTATAGTCTTTATTAATTTCAGTCTCCGACTCTCAACCAAAATATACGTCCAGTAATACCCTTTCTCTTAGCTTATATATATATATTTTTTGTGTGTGCTTTTTTCCTAGAATAAATTTCTTACTAAAAAAATACATTGTTTGCAACTATGTATAATATGATAAGGAGACTGTACTTTTTGTGGCTAAACAATACTTTAAGGATGCTTGCAATGAAAGCTGCAAGTTCTCTTTTTGTACTATTTTAATATGTTGTATTTCAATATAGTTTTGAAGAATTCCAATTCAACCTTGATGAGAAAGAGAAAAAGATTGAGTCATTGCATTTTGCTAATTTTGACCTTTATAAAGATTGAAAAAAAGTTTTATTTTTTTGTTAATATTAAGATTTATGTTAGAATGATAACATTTACCATTGGTTAACTTTGAATATATATAAATACTAATTGATATAAATGGAAAATTAATATTGCAGATACATGTTGGACATGCAAGTTAGAGACACAATAGAACTTGCAAATATTCAAGTCTAAATAAGCATACAAATATGCCAAAAGAATCAAATGCAAGGCATAAAAACAGAGGCAGGCATAGAGAGAGAAAAGTACTTGCTACAGAACTTGCCAATATGGAAGAAGAGACAAGAATGATAGAAATATGTTATTTATTTAATTAAAATAATTCTATCAAATTTTGATAGGTTTCTCACTATTGTCTTGAATATATAATTTTTATGTATATATATAAAAGTAATCATAGTGATGTGATTTAATCTCAAATTTTAATATTTCACTCACCTCAAATTCTATTAAATGTTTCAAGTAATTTAAAATAAATTAAATATTTTGATTATATATCATGATTTTATGTTTTAATATGTACAATTTATATCCTACACACTATGTATGCACAAAGTGACTCAATATATGAATGTATACATGTTGTAAAATTAATTTATTTTTATCGTGTGACTGACAAATTATTAATATACTTTTAACATATATACATTTTAATTAAGCTATGCATTGCACGATCATAATACTAGTATATAATAATATAAAATAGCCAAAGACGTTTGATTTTTTTTTTTTTTTTGGGACTCTTTTATATTATGCCGCAGTAACTTTGGTAGCCTCACAAATTTTCACATAATTTTATTTTTATAAATATTTATTTATTTGACACATAAATTTTATTTTTTAAATTCCTTTATTTGACAAAAACTAATCAAATGTTAATCATTCCTTTTAATACCCAATACGTAGCTTGTATTTACTCCCATTAGGAACTGTTTTTTTTAGAGTGGCGTGCAAGTCTTTGACTTGCTTCGAAGCATGTTAATTTGTATGCAACACAAATTCCTTCACAGTAAAGGGTGTGTAGCTAACTTACTCTCCTAAAAATCATATACGATTAAAAGAACTAGGCTAAACTTGACCAATACATCTATATAAGAAGCAAGAACCCTCTTAGAAAAATTAAACAACAATATAGTTGTAGTCTCAACTTTCAAGCTATGGGAAACCCATCGCGGAACATTGATCAACAAGACATATAGAAGAAAAAACACACCATTCATCAAATCTTCACATGCCAAATTTGCATAGAGCCCATGAAATCAAACTAGAAATTCAACTACGATAACAACTGCGTGCACCCCTTTTTTATGATGCCAAATATATTGAAACTCAGATTGACAACAAGGTGCCAAACACTAAATGTCCTATATTTACTTATGATGCATGAATTGCATGTTAAAATAAGAATTAATTAATATCATATATATTCTACATCTATATTTTCTACCACACTTTGAAATCTTCACAACATCATTATTTTATTTATTTGATCTTTAAACTAAATTTTACCACTACAAATGTGTTTCTCTTATATTTCTCGTGTACCTCGATCCTCTTCAGTCTTAGCTATTCAGTCCATTCTGTCAACTTTGGTCTGTTTTAGTTCATTTTGTCCACTTGAGTCTTGTTTGGTCCATTCGGTCTTTTCGTTCCACTTTGGTTTTATTTGGTCCATTTGGTCTTATTCAGTCCACTTTGGTCATATTTGGTCCACATTGGTCCTATTTGGTCTACTTTGGTCCTATTCAGTCCATTCTGTCCACTTCGGTCTACTTTGGTTCTATTCGGTCCATTCCATCCAATTTTGTTCTAGTCGGTCAAATGTGGTCCTTTTCAGTCCACATTGATCTTATTCAATCCACTTTGGTCTCATACCGACCAATTCGGTCCATTTTGTCCACTTCAGTCCATTCGGTCTTATTCGGTCCATTCTGCTCACTTTGATCCTATTCGATCTATTCTGTCCACTTCAATCCTATTCGGTCCTTTGAAACTAAAATTATTGATTTTCATTTATTTTTTAAGTCATGGTAACATTGAACAAAGTGAAGATATTTAACATTTACTAACTATCCAGTATATTGTACGAGACTAGTTCTAATTAATTGGTTGGATTTTGAATTATTGAAGAACACTGTCAAACGAAAGAAAGAATCCAAATATTCTTAAAATACTAAATTATTTTTTTAAAAACGTGAAAGTCAAGAAAACAAAAGACGTTAGAATTTTAAATAAGAAGATATAATCTACATTAAATGGGTAGAGGAACAAATGTCTATCTTGGACTAGTAGGGCAACTTTAGTTAAATTAGTAGCTCAAGAACTATATGCTTGTGTGTCCACCTTTAAGCTGCCAATACAAACCTTAGAAATTAGTTGCAATTTTAAGGAGACTGTCATCCGAAAGGTGAGAATATATAAAAACAAGGTTTTGATTTTCTCACTTCCACCTGTATACGTATCTTTTTCGCATCTATCTTTATGTATTAAAATGTGATTAATACCCTGCCAATTATGAATATGTATGTAAAATAAAGGACGTAAACAAGTGGGAAATAATTTTTTTTTAAAAACCATAAAAAACGTGAGGGGGCTAGGGTTTAGGAAATTTAATTTAGGTTATTAAAACTGCTTTTATGGTGCCTCCAACCAAGAGAAGCTTAAGATCAAATATGGGAACGTAAAAGATTGGCTAGATGGGGAAAAAAATAGAAAGAGGTTAAAAATGTTTTCTAGGTTTGGAAAGGGGTGGAAAGCAAGAGATATAAAGATTAATGGAGGGCTTCAAGCGTAAACCAGGAATAGAGGACATGACACAATATTTTCTTGTAGGGGCGAACTTAATAAAAACTAGGGCAAATTACAACTTACTCACCTGTGGTTTGTACAAAATTTAAGTTATCTACCTGTGGTTTGAAATTTGATACTTTACTCACTTGAGGTTAGCTTAGTTAGAGTTCCATAACTCACTTATGTTAAAAACAGAATTAAATATGTAATTTAGCTCCACTTTTGTCTCTCTCCTCCAAAAACACAAAAAACATAAAAATACAAGAACAAATAATTAAGTGGTAATTTTCCTTAAAAACTAAGAAACATGTCAATAGGACATCACGAATTCTTTGACAAAAAATCTGTGTCAGAGATTAGAAAAAATTCATCTTTCAAGTAGGTAAACTGGAGACCAGATTATATGGGTGTGCAACAAGTCAGGGAAATTTACTACTATATAAATGAGACATTTGCGTGGACCAAAAAGAAGGATTTGAGCAAGCAAATGAGAAATGGAAGTTCCTAACAAAATTCATGAAAGTCTTAAGTTGTTCCTATGGAGAATATATAGTAACAAAGGCTCTGCCTATGATCGGAACAAGATAGGTAAAAGGCTGAAAGCTTTTGTGTCTTGTGTGGCTTGGATACCGAAAGTGAAGTACGCCTATATATTCAAACAGTGTGGAATATAGCTCTTATGGCTTAGTTTTGCACTATTTGGTTACTTAATCTTGATAGAATTCATCAGGTGAGCTCAATTTGGAGCTAGTTAAGCTATTTCGTGTCCGTTTGGCAAAAATTATTTTTGCCAACTTATTTTACTATTCAATTTATTTTTGCTGCTATTTATTGGTCCTATTACACTTTTTGGTACTATGTATGGGTTCTACTGTACTATTTCAGCTAACTTTTACCTTTATCCACAGTACTTTCAGCAAAATAAGTGAATCCCAAACAAATTTGTTAGGTTCTAAAGACTTAAGATTTCATGTATTTAAAACTCTAATATGTATTGTTGGCAAATTATGATCAAAACAAGTTATTTAGTCTTGTTTAGACTTGCTCAAAGTTGTATTATTTATGTAAAGTTGGAACAAGATGATGCAGGAATTAATAGTGCTTCTCGGCCTGGTTCGATCGATCGAAGCTTAGGCTCGATCAATCGAAAATCGGGTCAGATGCATTTTTTCTGCAAAATTTCCAACTCAGCCCTAACTCCTAAAACGTTTAGGGTTGTATGTTTTTGCCCTAGGTATATAAGGCAAACCCTAGCCACGTTTTAGAGGTTGCTCATATTGCTGTTTGTGTGAATCTCTTGTGAGATCTGTGAGGAGCTTTTCTTCACACAAGCTTAGGATTATCAAGAGGAGATTTCTTCAAGATCTTGATGATCATTCAGTTGCTGCCATAAGAGCTTAAAGATACACAAGCGGGTGTGCTTGTACTTGCTGAAGAATCCAAGAAAGAAGGAGTCCGTGGATTCGGAGCTTGCACGTAGTCGTGTTAGTAAGTTCTACTGGTGGGTAGCAATAAGAAGTCGAGCGTGGGGGCTTGTAAGTCTTATTGTATGAACTTCGATTCTTTCAAGATAATGGATTCAAGTTTTCCTTGAGGATAGCTAGGTTAAATCCTCCCCAGGTTTTTACTGGTGTGGTTTCCTAGGTCATCATATCTTTGTGTTATTTATATTTCTGCTGCTATATACTTGATATGATTGTTTGATTGTGATAACCTAGATTTGCATAATTTGACTAAGTTAATCACTAGGCTAATTAACTAGGTTAATCCGGTTGTGTTAAGGGGTCTAAAAACCATTCAAGTGGTATCAAAGTAGGTAGCTCTCTTGTTGTAGATCTTTTGATCTCTGAGCTGATCCTTGACCCTTGTTGTCATGGAACACAGACACTCTCTGGTTATTCCTCCTCACTTTGATGGGAATAATTATGCTTATTGGAAAGTAAGGATGAAAGCATTCCTGAAATCAATTGATGAGAGAGTCTGGAACTCCATTGAATACGATTGGGAGAAGCCCACTACTCCTATGAGTGAGTGGCAAACTTCTCAAAAAGAAGCAGCTGGGTTCAATAGCAAAGTTATGAATGCCATCTTTAACGCTGTTTCTATGGAGGAATTTAAGAGAATATCTAATGTTGAGGTTGCTCACACTGCATGGAAAATCCTCCAGTCTGTGCATGAAGGCACTAAGACAGTTAAAATTAATAAGTTGCAGCAGTTAACATCTAAATTTGAAAGCATTAGGATGTCTGATGATGAATCTTTTGATGAATTCTATGCTAAACTAAATGACATTGTTAATTCTGCATATAATTTGGGTGAAATCTATGATCAACCTAAAATTGTTAGGAAGATTCTTAGATCTTTGACTGAGGACTTTAGACCCAAAGTGATTGCCATTACTGAGAGTAAGGATGTGGACTCCATCCCTATTGATGAACTTGTAGGATCTCTTCAGTCCTATGAGTTGGACATACCCAAAACTAACAAATCCAAGTCAATGGCTCTTAAGCCAGTTGATGATGTTGATGTTGGTGGATTTGATGATGAGCTCTCTGCTACAAAGATTGCTTACATTGCCAAGAACTTTAGAAACTTTCTTAGGAATAATAATAGAAAGGCAAGAGGTACAAACACTGCTAAACCCTTAGTGATAACAATGCTGATCCCACTAAGGTTAATAACAATGAAAAACCTAGAGAAAAAGTTGGTCAATCTTCAAACAATTCTATGGGTCCTCAATGTTTTGGATGTTAAGGGTATGGTCACATGAAATCTGAATGTCCCACATACTTGAGGTCTAAGGAGAAGGCTATGGCTGTAACCCTTAGTGATAATGAAGTTTCTGATGATGAGTTTGGATGTGACGAGGAGGGAAACTTCATTGCTTTTACTACTACTGCTGTAGTCAATGAAAGTGTATCTGTTGAAGAGAACCCTTCTGATGGGAAACTCTCTGAGGATGCAAATCTTCAAGAAGCCTACAATATACTTTGCAAAGTTGCTACAAAGGATCCCATGAATGTTGAATTAGGCTTAAAGAAAATTGCTTCTCTTGAGCTTAAAAAGAAAAATTTTCTTGTTAACTTGTTTGATGCTAATGAACTTTTGAACAATGTGAAAATTGAAAATATACTCTTGCTTGATAAAGTTAAATCTTTGGAACATGATTTATTTGTTGCTAGATCTGATAGTTCTAAACTTGATCAAATGCCGAGTGTTCAAAAGTCTCCTTCAAACAAATCTGGATTAGGTTTTGTTGAAAGCATCTCTGTGTCTACGCCCCATTCCACAAACTTTGTTCCTTCTTTTTCCTCTGAATCCCCTGTGAGTGAGATTGTGAGTGAGACTACTAAACCTATAGAGGTCACACCTCCTAGGAAGATTAGGGTTAATGTGAAAGAGTCTAAACCTAAGGAGTCTACCCTTCCTAAGGACAAGATGCATGGTAAACCTGTTTGGGTTTGTCATTTTTGTGGGAGGTTTGGACACATACGTCCAAATTGTTATAAACTGCAAGCAGCTAAGCGAGCAAATAAACCAAAAGTGCCTGTACCTCAAGCACAAGATCATATGACACTAATTGGTGAATTGGTAAAGGCTCTAAACCTTTATTCCAATCCCAGAGTTAGAAATCACTCTAATGTGAATATGAACTCCAATGCTCATAATGCATCTAAGAGGTTTTGGATGCAAAAAGCTCGATCTAATTGAGTCTTTCTGACATGGTCCTTATACTTCATTGCTCTATCTTTTATGACCTTTGTTCTTTGGTTTCTTTTACCTTTTTGTTTCTAGGATTTGCATTGCATAACATTCATGCATTTCATTCTAGGATTGCTTTTGTTTCTTCTTTTCAAGTAAAATAAATAAATATATATATATATATATATATAAAGGAGAAAAAGGAAAGCAAATTGTGTTTTGTATTTACTCTCTTGGTTTTTGAAAACAAGGTTGGTCAATTTATTTTCACATAACATATCTTTGTACTTTGTTCAACTTTGACGAGCTTATTCATTGCACTTTTTTAGCTGAAGCTTTGTAGTGCATGTTGTGTGGGAAAGATGTTTATGGTTTTTTTGATCATTTTGTCTTGATCTTGAAGTCACATGTCTTTGACTGTCAGACTTGAACCTTTTGAGAAAGGCATAAATAACCATCTCACCACTATTCACTAGCCAATCATGAACACCTTAGTGTATATTGTAAGATTCTATACTCGAGAAAGTGTAGCACATGCACAAAAAGAATATAAGGTATAGCCTCGGTTTAATTGCTAAATGCTTAAAATTGGTGTGTACTATTAGGCTTGATGCCAAATCACATAAATTAAAATTGGTATGTATATTATGAGGCAAAAATCAAGAAACTTACATGATTGTAAGCTTCTGTTCTAGGAGATGTGGGAGTTATGTGATGTAACTCTTTAGATGATAGTCTATTTTAAATTCTATGTGATGAATTTTGTAGACTTTGTGGTTGATTGCTATTCACATATCACCTCACATGTATCTCAAGTTTTTGCTAGTTGCACACACTACACAAGTTACTCTTTGCTAAACTTTGTACATGCTATTGTGTGTGTTTTTGGTCTGACCAACCAAGTTTGAAAATACTTTGAGTTTTATGCAAAACAGAATTGTTGCTTGAGACTTCAAAGGGAGTTTGTTTGAAAATCTTAATTTTGGAAAACTGGGTTTAAAATCTTGGGTTTTTGAAACTCATTTCATCTCATACTCATGCATTTATTTCATTCTTTTTAATGCTTTGAGAAGTGCATTCACAAAAATTGCTTAGTCTTTTGAAACTTTGTTTTTTCCAGAATTTCGATTGATCCAGTCTTTTTTTCGATCAATCGAAATTGCGCTTAAAATTTTAGGTGAGCCTCTGTCTATTTCGATCAATCGAAACTGATTTTCGATCAATCGAAAATCGTGAATCAAGTTTTTTTAAAAACAGATCTTGACCTTTTCAAACTCACCTTTTCAAATGTTTCTAAGCTTTTCTCTCTCTCTCTCTCTCTGTGATTCGGACTTGGCTCCACCTCAGTTTTTTGTCATTTTTTATCATTCTTTTTGCAAGGTTTCTCTCTCCAAATACCGGTAAGACTCTTTTACCCTTCTTTTTGCTTTTAATTTCACATTTCATGCATTTTAATTTGGGGATTTCGAACCTATGCTTATTTGGGGCTTTTGATGATTTAAACCATATTTTCTGAAATTGATCATTGGGTTTTGTTCCTATGATGTTATTAACATGATCTATGTTGGTTAATTTGATCAATTTTGTGGTTTGTGAGAAATTGGATTTTCTAGGGCTTATTTTGAATCCGATTTGGGGTTTTTGTTCAATTGGGTTAAAATTGATGAAATTGGCTTATTGGATTGATGTAATTGATCATTCTAATCTATTTTTTTTAACTTGTGTGATGATCAATTGGTCAAATTTCCTTGAAAACATACAAGTGGTTTTAAATTTTTTTGGGGTTTTTGTTAGAAACTCTATGCTCAAGCCAATTTTGTGAATTTGAACTTAAATTGATCCTAGTTTCACTGCATTAGCGCAAGCATCATGTCATTTAATCTGTTCATGCATCATATAGATTTTTGTTCTATATCTGTTTTGTGCTAACTTGCAGTTTGCCCTTGGCTTTTCCTTTTTTTTGTTCTTTTGGTTCTGCTTAGTGTCCTTGTCCTTTCCTTAGCACCATACCTAGGAAAACTAGAACCCATAGGACTCCCTCCACTTCTTCTGAGTCACCCTCTAGGAGTGAGTTGTTTAAGGATGCCAAAAGTAAAGAGGCCTTTGATAAGCTGAACAGTAAGAGGAAGATTTGGGCTGAGCGTTCTGTGCTGCTAGATGAGTTAGATCCTGCCATTAGGGAAAATTTTAAGAGTAGGGGCTGGCTATCTTTGTTGGAGATAAATCATCCACCCCTGACTGCCCTCATTAGAGAGTTCTATTCGAACCTCTCTTGCCACGTCTATGATTCCAACACCCTTGTTAGGAGTTGGATACGAGGTGTTGAGTTCACCATTACCCCTAGGGTAGTGGCTGAGGCTCTCGGGGTCCCGGTCGTTAGGCAGCCTGACTATCCTTATGAGGAGTCTCCACCCCTTGATGACGTCATGTCATACATCACTGGGTCTTCTATCCAGTGGGGTTCTGATCCTCGGATCATGTCCGCTGAGCTCCTTGTGACTACCTATTTTTTTCTTAGGATAGCGTGTCATTCTTTGTGGCCTATCTCTCATCTCCACACCATCCCTATTGAGCGATGTGTGTTTTTATATGCCCTTGTCTCTGATGCTTCTATTTCTTTTCCTCATCTATTTCTTCGTTCTTTGAATGTGATTCATAGGAGTAGCGCTGTTGGTCACGCTCTTGTCTATCCTATCTTCATTCATAGGATTTTGTTGCTTTTAGGTTTAGATGGTTTCCCCGCGTCTGAGCCCGTACATGTTACTGGTCCTATAGGTGCCTCTTTTCTTCGTCTAAGGGTTGCACATTTGAGGCCTCCTTATGTTTAGTCTTCTGGTGCTATCCCCCCCCCCTTTCTTCTTCTTCTATAGGTGATGCACAGGCCGAGGTGTCTGGTGGTGCTGCTGCTGTTGATGGTCCTTCACTGACTACTTCGGATGATTGAGACATTCGACGTATGTTGGATCATGTCTTGACCGTTCAGGCGGCTCATGAACAGATTTTGGTGGACTTGCTCGATGAGGTTCGTGCTTTGTGTGCAGAGTTGGCACATTCCAGACGATCTTCTTCGCCACCTCCTTTTGATGATGGATTGTAATTGCCCTTTGGCATTCCGTCACAAAAAGGGGGAGTAGTTTTTGGATTAGCTTGTAGAGTTTTTGTTTCTTTGGAGCCTATGGTGATTAGATTGTACCTAGGAGCTGTATCTTGTATTTACATTCTTTTGGCTCTAGATGTATTTGTGTTGGCTTTTCATATTAGGGGGAGATACATTTACTTTTATTTTTTGTTTCTTGTTTCAACTTATATTTTTGGTTATTCATTGAATATATGTCTTTATTTTGTGTTTTCGTGAAATCAATAATTTATTTTGTTTACTTGTATTTTCCACACATGCGTTTATGCATTTGTTGAGTATTTCAGGAAATACAGATTGATTCAATTGAGCTGCTGTCTACACTTGCAACTGATGGATAGTAGTTAGGATTGGATTTGTTATGTAAAGGGCTTTATTTTGTAAACTTTGAGCTTTTAGTTGTGTTTTGTCACAGATTGCCAATGGGGGAGTTTGTTAGGTTCTAAAGACTTAGGATTTCATGTATTTAGAACTCTAATATGTATTGTTGGCAAACCATGATCAAAACAAGTTATTTATTCTTGTTTAGACTTGCTCAAAGTTGTATTATTTATGTAAAGTTGGAACAAGATGATGTAGGAATTAATAGTGCTTCTCGGCCTGGTTCGATCGATCGAAGCTTAGGCTCGATCAATCGAAAATCGGGTCAGATGCATTTTTTCTGCAAAATTTCTAACTCAGCCCTAACTCATAAAATGTTTAGGGTTTTATGTTTTTGCCCTAGGTATATAAGGCAAACCCCAGCCACGTTTTAAAGGTTGCTCATATTGCTATTTGTGTGAATCTCTTGGGAGATCTGTGAGGAGCTTTCCTTCACACGAGTTTAGGATTATCAAGAGGAGATTTCTTCAAGATCTTGATGATCATTCAGTTGCTGCCATAAGAGCTTAAAGATACACAAGTGGGTGTGCTTGTACTTGCTGGAGAATTTAAGAAAGAAGGAGTCCGTGGATTCGGAGCTTGCACGTGGTCATGTCAGTAAGTTCTATTGGTGGGTAGCAATAAGAAGTCGAGCGTGGGGGCTTGTAAGTCTTATTGTATGAACTTCAATTCTTTCAAGATAGTGGATTCAAGTTTTCCTTGAGGATAGCTAGGTTAAATCCTCCCCAGGTTTTTACCGGTGTGGTTTCCTGGGTCATCATATCTTTGTGTTATTTATATTTCCGCTACTATATACTTGATATGATTGTTTGATTGAGATAATCTAGATTTGCATAATTTGATTAAGTTAATCACTTGGCTAATTAACTAGGTTAATCCGGTTGTGTTAAGGGGTCTAAAAACTGTTCAAAATTATGTTCAAATCACACTAAATTGATCCATAAGTTTAGATTATGTTTCTTTTGATTCTCCAATAGCATCTGAAGGAGAAACCAATGTTAGGGAGACAAGTTTTGAGTCATATACGGCAATCTTCCCATTGCTTTGTGTTCAATATAATTTTGATGCGGCTTGAAAGAATGGCAAAGCTTGTGTTTATTTTATTGAGAGAAACCATCATGGTGAACCAATATATATAATCTTGGCTCTCAAATTTTGAGGTAGCGTTAATTGAGGTTGCGGAAGTGATGGCACTAAGTTACTAAGTTTCAAGCTCTTAAAAAAAAAAAAAAAAAACTTAAGGTTATGTTCGGTAACAGCTTTTGTTTTCTATTTTCAAAAACTTGTTTTTGGGAATATAAAGAAAAAACAATTTTCTTGTATTTTTTAAATAAAAAACATGTTTGGTTAGTTGAAATTAAAAAAAAAAAAAAGGTTTTTGAAGAAAAAAATAGAAAATACTAAAATATATTGTTCCTAGGATTTGAACTCTAATTGCTAACTCATTAAATAAGACAAATTCATTAAATTAAATGCGTATTTTCATTAACTTTTGAAAATTAAAAACTGAAAACAGCCTTTTACATGTTTTCAGTTTCCTTCACAAATTGAGTTTTGAGAACAATTTTTATTTTTTTGTCCATTTTGGGTTACCAAACAAGTTTTTTAGTCTCAAAAATAGAAACTTTTTTTGGAAACAGAAAATAAGGGGAAAAAACAGTTACCAAACATACCCTAAGCTTCTTGGAAGTTGTGCTTTGCAAGCTAAACCGGATTTGATTGAAAGTGGTAAGTTGTTGAATGTGGTTAATGTTCTTACCTTCTTGCCTATGTGCATCTCTGGTTCTCATTCTTCTAACCCTCGTCTCACTTCTCATGAGATACTCATTCCAAACAATCGTTCCGTTTGGATGAGAAAGAGTTCCTATGGTTGAGCTTATGCTCTTTTAGTCATTGATCTAATTCTTTTGATTTTTGTAGGACTCTTCATGCATTAGATGCTTCATTATTATGCATTTATGCATCTTGAATCTCTTTATATGCATTTTTTTAATTATTGATCCTACTTTATTTCTTTTGTTTACTGTAAGTTAAAAATCCAAAAACTTATAAAAAGTAAAAAATCTCAAAGAGTTTGATCACTTTTATTGTGTCATATCACATGTGAGTTTGGCCTAGTACCTTTGTACTAATGGCATAGTGTATTTACGAGCTTAGCTTGTTATGTATGCATGTATTGAATATGAGTGAAATCTAGAAATCTATGTTTGATTGTTGTAAATAGATCTTCAAGCTTGTCATGAATGTTTAGTCAATAGTCTTGATATATGCGTAGACTTGATCCTATATATCTCTTCACATTTTTTTTTTTTAATGACAAGAAGCTTGTTAAACGTCAATCTCTAAAAGGAGAAAGAGCTGAAAAAGCCTTGCTTCGAAAACTAATTAGATTGGGAAAATGTGGAGCAAAAATGTATTCAAAATGTATGATGCCAAAGCCAAAGGCTTATTCTTCAAAGAAATATAAAAAATTTCATGGCGTCGTTGCTCAAAAATTGAGTTGTATTGAAAAAAAAAAAAAAAGTATGAAAAATGGAAGCCAAATGAAAAGTTTTTGATCATTGTAAACACTTTGGTGAGGAGTCATATATGTTCATTTCTACTAGTGAGATAGGTCACTTGACTTCGTGCTATTTGTGTATGACTTGATTAAATTGATCATGGAAGCTTCATACTAGACTATGGACTAATTCATACTTGATATCCACACACAACACACAAGTCTAATATTCAATGAATATCTATTTTATTTGTGTGATTGTATGTGTTTAAATGTGATGTGTGTATGCTCAATTGCTTGATGATCAAACCCAAAAATATTTTTGAGTATTTTATTTGTTTCTAGAAGTGATTTTTGTAACTTTGTTTTTGAAAGTTTTTCTCAAAATTTCAAATTCTTTGTGTTGAAAAACTTTGTGTTTGGCCATTTCGTGATTGCTTTCGCGAGTGGTTCCAAGTCGTGAGATTTTTAAGGAATTTCAATTTCTTAAAAATTTCAGGCAGAGAGTTTTGTGACTCCCTTGCAAGTGGTTCTTGACTCAGACTTGACCCACAAGATTCTGCCCTGTGCATCTTCACATTTTGTGAGTAGGTTTGCAACTAGTTTGCGAGTCACTGACTTGCGAAATGCAGAAAAAGGCAGCTTATAAAGGGCTTAAAAATTCAGTTTGCAAAATACTTGTCTTTTTGTACTCCGTGACTCCCACCCTCCAAAACTCAAAATTTCTTCCAAAACTCATCAAAACCCTTTTGGATTTCTATTTTAAGACTTCTCCAAGGCATTTTTCATTACTTTTAATCTTTCAATTCCTTGATTTTGTCTTAGATTACTTAAAAATTAGGGTTGGGGTTTATTTTTGTTTTTTAGTTTTGTTAATTGGGCTTAGTCCCATTTTGTTTGTTGATGATTGTGTTGGCCCCATGAGGCATTTTGAACATGTATTTAAGGCATATTTTCATATGTTCATGCATTGTTTTTCATATAAGGTTATTGTATGCATGCTAAGTGTTTGATAAAATGCCCCTTAGGCATTTTTTCACTCATTTGGACTCCGATGAGTACCAAACTTTGGGGTTTTTCATGTTTCCTCGCTAGAAACATGTTTGATTTATTGGTTGTGTATTTTACACACCTTGCCCCACTTGTGCATTTCTCATGCTTTGTTCATGCATTGCACATAGCCACCTTTTGCACACACCGTTGCTACCCATGTCATGCCTTGGTCTATATCTTGTTTCCTCATCCTTAGCATGTCATGTTTACTTTATACTTTGTAGCATTTTTTTAAGGTTTTTTCTCTTTTGTTTGAGCTTTATTTCTCATTCATCTTGTACCCCTTATGCATCTTTATCCTTGTTCATATCTTTATATCTTTCCCTTATTCTTCTTGACCCCTTTGTCTATTCATGTTAAAAAGGGGAAGAGTATACTGGAGAGTATATCGGAGAGTATTGTCATTTCTATATTACTCTTGTGCACATTCTCAGGGGGAGAATTTCTATCTCGTGCACATTCTTAGGCGTAGAAATTTCATAGGAGAAATGCATATACCAAGGGGGAAAATACTTTAAAAAAAAAAAAAAAAGAAAAAGAAAAAAGAAAACCTTGTTTTGTTTGTTTTCTTGTTTTTCCTTTTGGTGCTTTGAGTTACTTTTAGTTTCTTTGCTTTGTTGTTCTCATCGCATCGTGTTTATGTGTTGGACATGCATACATCCTTATACTATTGTGCTTTATTGATTGCATGTTTGGATGATCATTTGCTTTACTATGTTTGGATGATCATTTGCTTTACTATGTGATCATTGTAGTCATTTCCATATGTTTGTTTGTTGTTTGATCAAGTTACTCTTATATGTTCATATCATGTTTAATTTATCGCAATTTACTTGTTTCATTATACTTGTCCTTTATTACTTGCTTTACCTTGAGGGTCTAGTGTGTTTTGTGCAAGTGTTTCAGGATACAAATATTTTGTTTCAAATTCATCACAGGTTTTAGATTTAGGTGTGAGTGAGTTTTGCCATTGTTGCCAAACTCACATTTAAGTCTAGAGTCTGTTATAGGGTGTTTTTATCACAGAATAGCCAAACGAGGAGATTGTTAAGTTATGGTTTTTCACATAACATTTATGTTAGCTTATTCCATGCCAAAAAAAGTGTTGTAATTGCATTAATTTATTTTCTTGTATTTTGTGGGATTTATTTGTAATAGGTTTAGTATTAAGTTGGTAAAGATTGCTCAAGAAGTTGATCTCAAGACTTGGCTCGCGAGTGATGCAATCCATGAAAGTCACATGAGAAACACATGCTGGAAACTAAAGAGTCAAGTGTCAAGCTGTATTTTGCGAGTCACTTCGTAACTCAGGCCAAGTCGCGAGTGAATCGTGAAACTCTCTGCTTGGAGAATTTTAAGCGTGACATTCCCTTTTCTTTACCCTACTATATATACCCTCATTACCCACAAAATTGTAAGGAGGCTATTCACAAGAAAGTCCTAGAGAGGTTTCTACAACACACCCACCCTTATTAGAGATAGCTACTCATCTATAATAGAGAAATCCTTGTAGTCTCTTATCTTTCCCTTCTCCTATTGTTATACCTTGGGAGGAGATTTGTACCCAAACATAACCCACACTTATTCAAATTGTAGAGAGTGTTTTGGAGCTTGGGAAGTGAAAGCTCAGATTTGTGCTAAAACACAAGAGCTTATTCATACCCCCAATTAAAAATTACGGCTAGATTGTTTTTACTCTAACTTAGACTAAGTGCGGAACAAGAGTAAATAACCGCAATGAACCGATAAAGCTACCCTAAACCATATTCATCCATTATCAACAATAAAATGAAAGCTTAAAGAGTAGGGAATAGAGATGCAAATACATGATAACACCGAGACATGTTATCGAAGAGGAAACCAAAGAACTCGGTGGAAAACCTCTCCACGACCCTCCAAGTTGAAATCGATCTACTAGAGAATAACGTTGGAGTACACGAATAACAAAAGACCCTCCAAGCCTAGTTTACCCTATGTACTTGAGCCCTCCAAGCTCCTGCTACCAACTGACTTCTTGAAGCCTTGTCTTCTCTAGCTTTCCGGATCCCACAATTTAGCCTGATTGCATCCGCCAATGAATGGCTCATTCCAATGCTTCCCAACGGCACCAAAATCTCTCTTTACACTCAGTATAGGTGTGGTAAGTGTTTAGGCTATCAATCTCTCAAAGATCTAGAGATAAAGAGGTAGGAGTTAAAGAAAACCACAAGGAAATGTGTAGATGATTGTGGATATAACAATCTCTAATTCTTAAGTGTATTGTTTAGGGTTTTCTCTCTGAAAAGCACTTCTTACACTTTGTGGGTAATGAGGGTATATATAGTGTGGGTAAAGACTTGGTAAAGAAAAACATAACGTTTTGCCAAATAGAGAGTTTCGCGGGTCATTCGCAGGTTGGCCTTACCTACGAGACAGTCACGAAAAATCCAGCCAGGCACGAATCTTCATCTTCCAGTCATGTGCTCTATATGTGGCTCTTTTTGCTGGTTGCTTCTCACGAGAAACTCGCGAGCTAGTCACGAAATCCACTTGATTAACTTTTAAAGCTTGATTCTTCACCAATCTCTCACACTCATCCCTTATAATAAACCCCACATACATACAAGGAAAATAATTGAAGAAATTACAATCAAATTTGGTACGAAATTAAAGCCAGCACAATATAGTTGGAAATCACAACTTTACAATCTCCCCCTTTGGTTATTCCATGACAAAACCCCTAAACAGACTCTAGACTTAAATGTGAGTTTGGGAACATAGGCAAAACTCACTCACACCTAACTCTAAAGGCCGTGAAGCACTTGAACCATATACACTTGTATCCTAAAACACTTGCACATAACAAATAAACTTCATTAAGTACGAGACAAGAAGAACACAAGGCATGTATAAAGAACAAGTAAAATGTGATCAAGATACCAAAATGAAATGTAAGCTATAAAGCATAACTTGATCAAACATAAACAGTCATTAGGAAATGACCACAATGAACATTTATCAAGTAAATGATCATCCGCACACACAATGCAATTAAAAGCAATGCTAGAATCAATTGCATGTCCAACATACACATGATGCATTAAAGAAACTAAAGCAATAAGCAATAGAAAAAAATAAGCATCAAAACAGCTATAAAAACCAAGATACAAAACAGTACTAAAGAAAACAAAGTTTTAAACTAAAGTACTTAAAAGCTTTAAACAAAAGCATTGTAAACATCCAACAGTTATAAAAATGTAAAATTAACTAGACTAGCCAAACAACATGGTTAGCCTATCCAAAAATGTGAGTGCCTATAGGTTAGCTTCCTCATTTTGAGCCCACTGATCTCCCCCTTTCAATATATACACCTATGTGATGCTCTCCCCCTTACTATATGCTATAGTCAAAGATATACAATGGGTGCTCTCCCCCTTTTTGGCACGAACAGCTAAAGACTGTCCTCTAGCTTGCACTGAATCTTATCCAACTATGTCTCAATGATGGTTAGATGAATTTGAACTTGGTTGTTGGTAGAGTAGATGACATTAGCAAGACCAGAAACATGCTCATGCAATCCCTCAACCAAGGTTGTCAACCTATCAGAATGAGATCTAGATGGTTTCGGCTGACTGCTAGTAGACTGAGGCTTAAAAATGTGAGGAAATGCAGTCTCGGGTTGCCCGGGGATAGTGGGAGCAGCCGATCATTGTCCGGAAGGAGTGACATGTTGGGAGGAGTCGCTCTTTGGAATCCTGGAGGGACTTTGCTTTGCCCTTTCAGCAGAGGAGTGACTCTTGCTCATTTGAAGTGACATCAATGATATTGGTCATTGACGAAGCAAGATAGTTCCTTCTTTTGGTGGATGGACACCTTTAAGAACCATGATCTTCATGACAAGGTTGTAGAAGGGAAAACACATTCTTGCAGCTGTTCGTCCTACCGTTTTCCCCATGGTTTGAAATATGTGAGCACAAATGTCAATTTGAGCTCCTTTGATCAAATCACATAAAAACTGTGCTTTTCCAAGATTGATGAAACTTGTGTTGGACAGAGGGTGTAAGTTGAAAAACATGATCAGTGTGAGAGTCTTCTACTCTGGCCCAAATTTTGCAGTACCAATGGAAGTGCCTTTGGAGAAGACTTCATGATCAGCTCCTAGAATGTCAAAAATCTCTATGACTGGAGCTAGTCTGTCATCATACGGTGAAATTTCCACATTCTCCAAATGATTAATGTGAAGAATCTTCGCTAGATAATCCGGAGTGATGATAAAATCCCTTCCTTGAACCCAGCACTTTAGTTCAGCTCCAGTGAACCAAGTGTACGAGTAAAATTCTTTGACCAATTCGTCAACGAGATCCTCAAAGTTGCCAAACAAGTTTGCCCAATCCTTATCCTCAAATATCTTAGGGATGAAGGTGGATCCTAGGCTGTCAAATCTTACAACCCTTTCCACCATAGTAGGTGCACCCTCGAAGTTGTTGGAGAAAGACTGAAAATCCAAGAAAGTCTTGAATCTCTTGTTATCAAAATCGCCAGACGAATGACGGGTCCTCTTTGATAAAGAAGATAACGTGAGGTAAATCACTTGTTCTTTACTGTGAGAGGAATGGTGATACATCTGCAAAAAGAACAACCACACACAAACAACAACAAATACAAACAAGGAAGCAAACTTGATTAGACACAAGTTAGTTCAAAAACAAACAAAATAGTTCGAAAAAGCATAAAGACAAGCAAAAAAAGTTACAAGATCATGTTCTAAGTGCTAAAGGTCTAACAAGACTTACATAGCATAATTGAATGCAAAACATGTCAAGTGATCAAGTGTGTGCATCAAGTGTGCCTGTGGTTTGCATGTGGGATGCATGAGCAATGCACGACAAGGCATTCATGGGGAAAAGTGTACAAAACACACAAATAATATTTAAAACATGTTAAGGATGTAAAAACATAGTAATCTCCAAAATTTGGTACTCATCGGAGTCCAAAATGATGAGTTAATGCTATTTGGGCATTTTAATAAACACTTAAAGTGCATACAAACCACTAACATGTAAAACAATGCATGAACATGTTGAAAACTTGCCTAAATACATGTTAAAAATCCCACTTGGGGCCAACACAAACACAATGGGACACAGCCCAATCAAGAAAATTAAAAAAAAAAAATTCATGGAAATAAGTTTTCCCAACCCCTTTCAAAATTAACCTAACCCTAGAAATCCTAGAATCTAAGACTTAATCTAAGGAAAGAAGAGTGAAAAGGTGTTAAAACATACCTTAGATGAGTGTTAGGGATGAAAGTTCTTGAGATTTGAGTGAGATTTTGAGTGAAAAGTTGTTTTGGGTTGAGAGAGGCACGGAGGAGGCAAATAGAGATATTTGAAAAATTATCACTGTTTGCCCTTTAAAAACTGAAAATCCGCTCATTTCGTAGTTAAACTACTCGCGAAATGGCCTCTGAAGCCTAGAACATGTTTCGCAGGAAGCTTTTTCTCGAGAAAGAGTCGCAAAGGAGTCGCGAAACTATCTGTGTGGATTTCTAGAAAAACTGAAAAAGGCTTCCTCATTTTCGCGGGTAGGTTCTTACTCACGACTTACTCGCAAAAATGCCTCTACAGGAGTTTTTCAAATAAAAACAAATTGGACTTTTGGAAAAACTCTTAACATAAAAAATGCTACATAAAAAAACTTTCAAAAACATAGAAAATACTCAAAAATCTTTTTGGGTTTGATCACCAAGCACTTGAGTATACACATATTACATTTGAATATGTACAATCACACAAATGAAATAGGCATTCATTGAACATTAAACTTGTGTGTTATGTGTGTGGATCAAGTATGAACTAGTCCATAGTCTAGTATGAAGTTTCAATGATCAATTCAATCAAGTCATACACAACTAGTACGAAGTCAAGTGACCTATCTCACTTGTAGAAATGAACATATATGACCCCCCACCAAAGTGTTTACATTTGATTGAAAGCTTTTCATTTGGCTTCCATTTTTCATACTTTTGATCAGACATAACTCAAATTTTTTAGAAACGATGCCATGAACTTTTTGATATTTTTGACATATAAGCCTTTGGCTTTGGCACCATATATTTTAATACGTATATGCTCCACCTTTTCCTAGTCAAACTAGTTTTCAAAGCAAGGCTTTTTTAGCTATTTCTCTTTTTAGAGATTGACATTGTAGAGCTCTTTGAAGAGAAAAAAAAAATTGTGAGAAGATATATAGGCACAAGTCTATGCATGAATCAAGATCAAACAAGACTATTGACCAATCATTCATGACAAGCATGAAAATCTATTTACAACAATCAAATGTATATTTCTAGATGTCGCTTACACTTAAAAAAGGTGCATACAAAACAAGATAAGTTCGTAAATGCACAACGCTATTAGTACGGAGGTACTAGGCCAAACTCACATGAGATATACTTAACACAATCAATCAAACTTTTTGAGATTTTTCAATTTTTATGGGTTTTTGAATTTTTCAACACACTAAAAAACAAAGCAATTAAGTAAGATCAACAAAAACAAAAACAAGGTAAACAAGCAAAGACCTATAAAAGAAACAATGACATGTGAAACCCGTTCAACATGAATGCACCGATGATTAGGAGAGGGCCACACAAGAGATATAATTTAAGAGATGATACCAACACTAACGGTCTTACAAAGAGATTCAAACCGAGGACCATCAAGAGGTTTAGTGAAAATATTAGCCTTTTGATTTTCGGTGTTGAAAAACTCCAGCCATTACAATTTTCTCTTCCACTAAGTCTCGAATGAAGTGATATCGAATTTCGATATGCTTTGACTTTGAGTGTTGAACAAGATTCTTGGATAGATTAATGGCACTTGTATTGTCACAGAAAACACACATGGTGTCTTGAGAGACCCTATAATCATGAAAAAGCTTTTTCATCCATAAGAGTTGTGCACAACAACTATCCACTGCAATGTACTCCACTTCAGCAGTTGATAAGGACACTAAATTTTGCTTCTTGCTTATCCATGACACTAGATTGTTTTCGAGGTAGAAACATCCTCCCGAGATGCTTTTTCTATCATCAACACACCCGGCCCAATTAGCATCTAAGTATTCGGCTAGGCAATCATTTAAGTCTCTTGAGTACCAAATCCCATAGTCGGATGTTCCATTGATGTAGTGAATGAATCTTTTGACCGTTGTCATATGGGACTCTTTGGGCGCTGCTTGAAAATGAGCACATACCTTAACACTAAAGGCTATATCCGGCCTATTTGTAGTGAGATATAGGAGACTGCCAATCATGCTCCTGTAAAAGGTTGGATCTACTTCTACACTGGTTGGATCGAAGCTCAGTTTTACTAAGGAAATCATTGGAGTGGATGCATGTTTCTTGGAGTCTAAACCAAATCTCTTTACGATATTTTTGGCAAAATTCTCTTGAGATATGAATATACCATCTTTCTATTGCTTCACTTGAAGACCAAGGAAGTAGTTTAGCTCCTCTACCATGCTCATTTCGAATTCCTTCTTCATCTCTTATGAAAATGCTTGAGCAAGAGCATCAATTGTTAAATCGAACACAATGTCATCCACATATACTTGAACTACAAGGAGAGATTTTTCATCTCGTTTAACAAAAAGTTTCTGATCGACTTGACCTCTCTTGAAGCCACAGTCCAAAAGATATAACGTAAGACGATCATACCATGCTTTTAGTGCTTGCTTCAGTCCATAAAAAGCTTTCTTCAATCTTAGAACATGGTCCAAAAAGTGTGGATCTTGGAATCTTTTTGGTTGCTCAACAAGAACTTCTTCATGTAGAAGCTTATTCAAAAATACACTCTTCACATCCATTTGATATAACTTGAAATTCATAATACATGCTATGGAAGAAGAATCCGGATTGACTTAAGTCTTGCTACCAAAGCAAATGATTCATTAAAACCTACACCTTCAACTTGAGTATATCCTTGAGCCACCAATCTAGATTTTTTTCGCACGACTTCACCATCCTCATTGGTCTTTTTCTTGAAGATCCACTTGGTACCAATCACATGTGTGTTTTTGGGTCTTGGAACCAATTCGCATACATCATTTCTAACAAATTGATGTAACTCTTGGCGCATGGATTCTACCCAGTTTTCATCTTTCAAGGCTTCTTCCACTTTCTTTGGCTCAAATTGAGCAAGGTAGCAATGATACGTCACATGGTTCACACTATAGCTTAGTCCTCTTCTTAAACGAAGGCCTTCATCCAAATCACCGATTATGTTGCTTTTGGGATGATTGAGAGTCACTCTTGAAGATGGTTTCTTAGAAGTGGAGGGTTCTTCATCACGGGATATTGGGGCTAAACTTTTGGAGGGGTTAATGGACTTAACGACCCTTGAGTTGATATAGTCTCCCTTCTCGATGCAATAGGAGTAGTTTCCTTTTCTAGTGATTGTCTCCCACCATCATCACTTTGAGACAAGTTACCATTGCCATCATTCTTATTAAGGCTATGAGATTTTCCATCTTCACCAACACTCTTTTCCGAAATGGTGTCATCTATAACTACATTTATTGACTCTGTAACCATCTTTGTGCGCTTGTTGTACACTCTATAAACCCGGCTGTTTATGGAGTATCCTAGGAAAATCCCTTCATCGCTCTTGGTGTCAAACTTCTCAAGATTTTCCCTATCATTAAGAAAGAAGCATTTACTTCCAAATACCCCAAAGTATTTCACCTTTGGCTTCTTTTCCTTCAATATCTCATATAATGCTTTCTTTGTTCCCACTTGGAAGAAGATTCTATTCCCAATGTGGCACAACACTTTAGCCCAAAATTTTTGTGGGATGTCTCTATTAAGAAGCATATCTCTCACCATCTCTTGGATCACCTGGTTCTTCCTTTCAACAACTCCATTTTATTGTGGAGTCTTTAGGGATGAAAATTCCTTCTTGATAACATGCTCATTGCAAAATGCTTCAAATTTAACATTCTCAAACTCCTTCCCATGGTCACTTCTGATTTTGACGATGGGAACTCCCTTTTTGTTTTGAAGCTTCTTGCATAGTCTTTCCATCTTTTTGCATGCTTCCGACTTTTCTCTAAGGAATTCCACCCAAGAGTACCTTAAGAAATCATCAACCATAACCATGATGTATCTTTTTCCACCCATGCTTTCCATTCTCGTTGGACCCATTAGATCAACATGAAGCAACTCCAATGGACGAGATGTAGCAACAACATCTACTTTGGGATGGATCGATTTAGTTTGTTTTCCCAATTGACATTGGCCACAAACATTTTTCTCGATCTTTCCAAATTTCGGCAAACGAATCACGGCTTCAAGCTTTGAGACTTTTGGCATGTCGAAAATATTGGTGCCATAACTCCAGCAGATTAACTCAGGCACTCTAGCATGATACATTTGGCTTGGGAACCACGCCATAGCAATTATCGGTGGTCCTAAGTCCCTTAAAGACTTGTACACCTTCTTTACTGAGAATTAAACACCCTTTCTTGGAAAATTGAACCAGAAAGTCTTCATCACATATTTGGGCGATGCTCAGCAAGTTTGCTTTCAGCCCTTTGATATAAAGAATATTGGTCAACAAAGGAAGTCCCGAAATGTCAATAGTTCCATTTCCTTGGACTTGTGAGTGGCTACCGTCTCCAAACGTCACATAACCATCCTCCTTCTCCTTAAGGCTTTTAAAGAGAGATTTATCCCCAGTCATGTGCCTCGAGCACCCACTGTCAAGATACCACAAATATGAATTAAACACTTTTAATATGGTATGAACAAAAAGACAAGCATGAGATAAACATTCTTGATTTTTAAATCAAGACTCATCTTCCTTTACATTATTCATGGATGAGTGAAGTTTTCTTTTTAGACCATCAAGTTTATTACACAAATGTCTATTCCTTCTCTTATATTTTGCAATTAAAGAATTAGACTCACACAAGCTATTATAAAGCTCATGATTTCTATGCTCTAGACATTTCAGCATGTGTATGAACATTCTAGCATGTTTCTTAGACTTTAATAACTCTAAGAACTCATTACTAGTACAATCTCCAAAGATGCTCATAGAGTCATTATTGTAGACATATGTGCCACAATTCATGTTGGCCTTTTCCATTACCTTGTCCATAGCAAAGCAAGGGGTCTAGGATCACACTAGGATAATGAAATCCAATAAGTGTACCCGCTCTGATACCAATTGAAAGCTCGGATTTGTACTAAAACACAAGAGCTTGTTCAAACCCCAATTAAAAATTATGGCTAGATTGTTTTTACTCTAACTTGGACTAAGTGTGGAACAAGAGTAAATAAATGCAATGAACATATAAAGCTACCCTAAGCCATATTCATCCATCATCAACAATAAAATGAAAGCTTAAAGAGTAGGGAAGAGAGATACAAACACAAGATAACACCAAGGCGTGTTATCGAAGAGGAAATTGAAGAGCTCGGTGAAAAACCTCTCCGCGACCCTCCAAGTCGAAATCGATCTACTAGAGAATAAAGTTGGAGTACACGAATAACAAAAGACACTCCAAGCCTAGTCTACCCCATGTACTTGAGCCCCCCCAATCTCCTGCTGCCAGCTGACTTCTCGGAGCCTTGTCTTTTCTAGCTTTTCGGATCCCACAATTCAGGCCGATTGCATCCACCAATAAATGGCTCCCTCTAATGCTTCCTAGCAGCACCAAAATCTCACTTTACATTCAATATAGGTGTGGTAAGTTTTTAGGCTATCAACCTCTCAAAGATCTAGAGATGGAGAGGTAGGAGTTGAGGAAAACCATAAGGAAATGTGTAGATGATTGTGGGTATAACAATTTCGAACTGTCAAATGTATTTTCTAGGGTTTTCTTTATGAAAAGAACTCCTTACACTTTGTGGGTAATGAGGGTGTATATAGTGTGGGTAAAGACTTGGTAAAGCAAAACATAACTTTTTGCCAACCAGAGAGTTTCGCAGGTCCTTCGCTGGTTGGCCTTACTCGCAAGACAGTTGCAAAAAATCCATCCTGGCATGACTCTTCATCTTCTAGTCATGTGCTCTACACGTGGCTCTTTTCGTGGGTTGCTTCTCGCGAGACAATTGCGAGCTAGTCGTGAAATCCACTTGATCAACTTTTGAAACTTGATTCTTCACCGATCTCTCACACTCATCCATTATAACTAAACCCATATACATATAGGGAAAATGATTAAAGAAATTACAATCAAATTTGGCACAGAATTAAAACCAACACAATATAGTTGGAAATCAAAACTTTACAAAAAAGCATTTGGGATTTGTCAAAAGAAGTCGATGAGGGTTGGCGAATTCAATCAGGTGGTATTGTGAGATCCGGATAATTAGTGAAAACAAGACTTTGAGAAGTCCATTAGCAGCTGGAGCTTGGAGGGCTCAAGTACATTGAGTAGATTTGGCGTGGAGGGTCTTTTTGATATCCTTGAACTCCAACTTATTCACTAGTGGATCAATTTCCACTTGGAGGGTCGTGGAGAGGTTTTTCACCGAGTTTGCATCTCTTTTCTCTTACACTTTAAGCTTTATATTTATTGTCTCTTGCTTGTGGTTATGGCTTAGAGAGTAGTTCCGGTTATTGTGTATTATTTACTCTTGCTCTGCACTTAGATAAGTTAGAGTAAAAGCAATCAAGCCGTGTTTTTAAAATTAAGGGTCTAAACAAACTGTAGTGTTTTACACTATTCGAGTTTTCGAACACCAATTGAAAAAGACTTACAATTTGTCATGGTTTGACAACAGAACAAACTCAAATCCTAAGAGTTTTTACACATATAAGCTACAAATTAACACTTTTTTTTTTTGGTGGTTAAAATATCATTTTGGGGTCACTATGCATTAGGGGTGGCAATTCGTGTTCGCGTGTCGAGTTCATGTCGTGTCAATTCATGAGTATTAGACTATATGGGTCAACCCAAACCCAACATGTTTATTAAATGAGTTAAGATTCCTCAATCCTAACACAACCCATTTATTAAATGGACCAGTCGTGTCGATTCGTTTATCAGATTTTATCAAAACAAAAAAAAAAACAAAAAATAATTTTAGTATTAAACAAATTGATATGAATTATGAAAACCTGAACAAATAAATATTTTTATACAAAAATTAGAACTAATAAGTAACTGCATTACAAATAATAATTCAAAACTAAAACATATCTCAATATCACATATAATCAATTATTATATGTCAAAGAAAATAAACCACAACAATTAGGAAGTTTATATACCTAGGATTTGAAGGGTATATTGATAAAATGTCATTTAATTAAACGGGTCAAACGGGTTCCATGTGATGGACACTAACCCAACCAATTTATTAAACGAGTCAGTCGTGTCAACCCGAATATGACACGAATCCATTAAGTCTCAACACATAACCTACTAATTTCTTGTCGTATCCAATTTTGCCACCCCTACTATGCATTTGGTCTATATATTTTGATAATAGTCAATTTGATCCATATTATTTTCAACTTGCACTCAAAAAGTGAATTTAAACAAGTAACTTGACTAAAAAAACAGGGTATCTTGACTTAAAAAAAAGGTACCTTGACTTAAAAAAGAGGTTGCGAAACCCACTAGAATCAACTTTGATCAAACATTGTACTATCATAGTTTCTTTATGCATCGTTGTTCGAAAACAATAGATTCTTTATGCATCCTAAAAGAAAACCCAATCCCCCAATTCTTCTCCTCTCTCCAATCAAATTAAGCATAGATCCTTCTTTTTTCTTGCATCTCGACCCTTCTCTATTCTTTCCTTCCAACCAATCACACGTACTGTTCCGTGCGTAAAGTGGTATGGTATTGTTGTGGAGCACACAATCCTATTGACATCCCTTTATAAATAGTGCATATTATCAATAGCTTTAAATAAAGAGGATTTTGACAAACCAAACCCAAATCGATGGAAAACAAGGTCGGCGAATGCGGTATGTTCTTTTCCGTTCTTGAATGTTTATTTGACACAATTATTTTTTGTATTTTATTTATTTTATTTCAATATAAAGGTTCATATTTTCTTGCCTACTTTACGTTGGAACTCTTTGATGGCATTGGGTCTTAATGGAAGAAAAGAACCCTTCCAAAACCCCACCCCAAATCCATGAAACGATTGTATAGTTCATGATCTTTTTATTTTTATTATTATTATTTTTAAATCCTAACTTCTCCTCTTACAGAGTAAGCAATTAGAAGAACTATAATTTTTCTTCAATCTTTTGCTGCGCGGGCATCACTAATGAAAGGATATAATCATATGGTGTCATAGCGCAGTTATACATTAACAGTAGTCGGTAACCAGCCATGCTATACATGGAAGAGTTTAACTTAATATAATTTTTCTCTCTTTTTTATTTATTTTTTCTAGATATGAAATTTAGATAATATGGTAAATATTTGTAACCATTTATTATAATCTTGTTTGTATATGAAACTATATAATCTACCATTTAAAAAAAGTATGATGTGCCAAAATTCCAATTGAGGAATTAAATTAAATATATATATATATATACACACATATAAAGATTGATATATTAAACCCTAAGTTTAATTAATGTCAAAGAGAATTATATACTTTTAAAATTATATGAATTTATACCCTAAATCAAATCGTATGATCAAACCTAAAAAGTTTAGATTTTAAAGTTTGATATCTAATTTGAAACTAGAGTCCATCAAAATATAATTGAAACCAGAGAAACTATAAGATATCATTTCCAACAATCTTAAATCCTATAAGTTATTTTTATTATTACTCTTATATTACTACTTAAGATCTGTTTATTAATGGCCAAAGGTCTTGTAGCTGAATTGGCACCTCTCCATATACAAAGTGCTTGGGGGTCTAGGGAGGAAAGGGTTCGAGCTGCCGGGTTAGCAGCATGTTGTAATTATTTCTAAAAAAAAAAAAAAGATCCGTTTATTAATGGAAAATGGTTCAACTTTTGATTTAATAAATGATTTTGGAATTGTGTAGCTCACAAATATGGTACTGTGAAATTTTTAGTTTTATCACAGTATTGGATGGATTCATTGTGATTTCAAGTTGGATGATTAAAGAAGGAGATCAAAAATCATGGACAGAACCCCAGTTAGACCAAGAAGGGCCATGGCACCCAACCCCTAATTTTTTTATTTTTTATTTTCATATTGTATTCATAGTTCTTTCAGTAGTATAGGTAATTAAAATTAAAGTTTAGTTTCCAAAAGTTACTCCTAAGTGCCTCTCAAGAATTAAGTTAATCCGAAGATATAAAAAAAAATGGAAATAAATAACTAACCCACAACATTGGCTCCCTTCCCAAAAAAAAAAATAAATAAATAAATCTTTTTAATTAATAATTACCTAAAATCAAGTCTAGCTATTATAACGAAAATGCTAACCGCCTTAAGAAGAGTTGTCAACTCATCCACGAACCACCAGTACCTTGAGATGCTCCCATCCATTCATGTTTTCTCCTTGGAATTCATTTCGGAAAAAATAAAATTTTTTAAACAATCTATTTAATAATTTTATTTTCTTGATTAGAAAGATACTTAAACTTTCAGAAGAGTTAATTTTATTTTTATTTTCCAAATTTTACTAGTTATTTTACTAATTTCACTTATAAGATGTCTGTATGTTTGGGTGCTAATATGGCTTAGAAAAATGAGAAACAAAACATTCTCTTAAATTTTTTTTTTTTTTTTTTTTTTTCATTCTGTAAATATGGTAAGTAAAACAAAATCTTAAAAAGTTTCCGTAAATTTGAATTAAAAGAGCAATTTTAGTGTCAAATTTTTTTGGTTTTGTATTTTCTTAAAATTATATCTTTCTCTCAATGTCATTTAACAATTCAATTTTTTTTTTTTTTTATTCTTAAGGTTTTCTCTCTCTTTGATTTTGGGGTTTGGAATTAGGTGTTAAATAGGATATAACATTAGTATAATTTTGTTCAAATTGGATAATTTAGGGTAGTAATTGAATTTAGAGTTGACAGAAATTGCTGCAAAATTTAATACAGATTCAATCATAAATGAATGTTAGGATCTAATGGAATATCAAGTTACGTTTTGATTGATAATTGAGTTGAAATGTGTTAAGAAACAAAAAATGTATCAATTATTTTATTATAATTTATTGTTAACACTGAATAAACCACCAATTTAATTTTTCATGTATTAATTTATTCATGAATTTTTGTATAATTCTTATTCTTAAATTATTAGAAAAAATAAAATCATACTTTGGCTGCCCAATATTTACTAGAATTGTGCCTAAATATTCTTAATGTATTGCAGCAATCACGAGAATGGCAAGACATTTTCGGCCAGCTCATTACTTACTAAAAATACAGTCATACTCTTTACTTTGTGAGACTGGGGTTGAAAAGTATGACTCTGGGGTTTTTGAAGTTAGCGGCCACAAATGGTGGATTCTAATGCCTCAACATTCTTTGTTCTATTAAAATATAAATTTGAGCCTCATTATCTACCATGTCTTCTTTTGTAGGAGGTTGTCTCTCTATCCAAAAGGAAATGAGAAAATGAATGGGACTGGCCACATCTCCATTTATTTGTCAATTGTTAATACAGAAAAATCTCCTCTCGGATGGGAGGTTAATGCCAGCTTCAATTTGTTTGTGTACGATCAGATACGGGACAAGTTCTTGACCATTCAAGGTTTTCTCTCTAATAATTTATACACATGCATGTGTATTTGCTATGCAAAAAATTCTACCAAATCAATAATATTCGTAAATTTTTTCATTAAGGGTGATAGATTAGTTTAATATAATATCACTTTCACATGAACTACCATGGTTGTAAAAAAAATATTAAAAAATTTGTTTTGGTACAAAACTAATTGTTTGCCATATATTTAATTTGTAGATGTTGAAGGGGCAATTAGAAGATTCCATGACATAAAGACTGAATGGGGTTTTGACAAATTTCTCCCTCTTGATTCTTTCAATGTTATTTCAAATGGATACCTTGTCAACGATTGTTGTATATTTGGTGTGGAGATTTTTGTTCATGAACATAGTGCAAAACGAGAGTGTCTTACCATGATAAAAGAACCTCCCAATCGAATTATGACTTGGAAGATTGAAAACTTTTCGAAAAAGGATAAAGTATTATATGTTTCTCAAGTATATGTTGTTGGAGAATTAAAATGGTATTTTTATTATTAGACGTTAAAGTTTTATTGTTATAAAAGGGAAAGCTACCGCTTCTAAATGCTAACCTTATTAACTATTATTTTTGAACTCTTTTTATTGAATCCAGGAAAATACTGATTTATACCAATGGATTTTATAATGAAGCACCCAAAGCAATATCCGTCTTCCTCGACTCAGTAGGTTGTGTTGCACCTGATTACAAAATTTTTGTGGATTTTAAGCTGCGGATAAGGGACCAAATTAACAATAAACATGCAGAAGAAAGAGGTTAATGAATTATACTTGTCATTTTCTTTTCTTTTTTTCTTGAGAGAAGTATGTGCTTATTGTTCTCTTTTATTTACTTTCCCCAATTATAAGCTTTCTTAATATTTTTTTTCCCCACACAGCTAAACACTGGTTCTCTGCCTCATGTAACGACTGGGGTTTTTCGCAACTTTTGTCACGAAAAGATCTTGAGGATGCATCCAAGGGGTTTCTTGTTGAAGATACCTTGATTGTAGAAGCAGAAATTATGGTTATGTCTACTGTAAAGTAGTTCTACATATTTATTTATATTTTGATGAAAAGCTCTACATATTTATAGTTTGTTTGGCTCGGGACAAAGATCATGGTTATGTCTACTGTAAAGTAAAGTTCTCTTAATTGACTGAACATATTTATCGTTTGTTTGGCTCAGGACCTAAAGTTATGTTTCCTCGTCTGAGGTTTCTTTTTTAGGTTTGAGTTCTATTTTTTTAAACTTTCTACTAAGGGAGGGTGGGGGTCAATGCGACATGACTATTTGAAATTGGCATAATTGTACTGTCATCGTTAGTTTGCACGACCATTGTTAGATACTAACTTGAGTGACTATTTTTAATAGTATAATTTATCTAGTTGTATAATGCATTTATCTATATCATATATTATATAATAAAAGTTGCGTTTTGAAGTTGTGGTTGCGCCAAGTGCCCACACCAAATTACAGAAAATTTATTAAATTTCTGTTTTAAAAAATTAAATTTAGTTATTTGGTGGCATACAACTTTTGTACCTAAGAGACCTAATCAGTTTGAATAGCAAACTAAATTACAATCAAGAATCCTAACTTGATTATAAACCAAAATTTGCAATAATTTTTTAGATAAAAACAACTATTTATTTGTTCTTACTACAATTTCTTATTTAATAAAAATTTGCAATTGAAGCGAAGTTAATTATATGAATATGTCGTTAATGGTTTCTTTACCAACAAATAAATTCAAAAAGGGTGCTCAGTTATTGGTTCATTGTATATATTAGAAACCAACTAAACAATTTAAGGTTCTTATCAATTTTTATATTCAGCAATCAGTTTGGCCTTTTGCCTTTTTGTGTATAAATTATCATCAAATTTTTTATTTTCAAATTTATCTTCAAGTATATCTAATAACTTGATGAGATTTTATATCAAAGTTTAACTTGAAACTCTACTATCTCTTAATGGTAAAACCAATCGAGAAAAAAATTAAATTATATATTTCTATTCGCCCGAGAGCAAGGAGTAGTAGAGTACGATAAGAGAAAACAAGGAAAAAATTGGCCTTTGCCCTTTTTAAAAAAACAATCCCGCATTTTGCCATCTTTCTCAAACTAATTAGGGAAATGCCTCTCTTTTGAAAATCGATTTTCTCAAAATCGAGTTAAGTTCTATAGTGGCATTTTTAAGGAGCCTATAGTGACGTTTTAAGGACCTATAGTGGCGTTTTGTAACTTGATATCCATGAAGTCGAGTTATAAGTTAAAAAAAGAAAAAAAATTGCATGTAACTCGACTTCATGGAAATCGAGTTACAAAACGCCACTATAAGTCTTTAAAACGTCACTATAGGCTCCTTAAAACGCTACTATAGGGCTCCAGAATATATTTTTTTTTTTATAACTCGATTTTGAGAAAATCGAGTTTTAAAAGATGGGTATTTCCCTAATTAGTTTAGGAAAATGGGCAAAATGCTGGATTTTTTTTTTTTTTTTGAAAGGGGCATTTGCCCATTTTCTCCGAGAAAACAATCAAGTAGCACATGAACTTGCATAACTTCAGTTATCTATATGTATTTTTGTTACATTTGTTTTCCTTAGAATAAAACTATAATGAAGAGGATGCTTGTATTAAGTTTATGCTTGCGGTAGCAAGTGGACATATCAATGATATCATACCAACTAATCAAAAAGTCGTGTAATCAAGATAGCATCGTTTATCCTTGGGAAATTTTTATTCAAGGTTTCACAACCCCGACTCCCGCATCAATATGCGACCCCTCCTTATAATTTTCTAGAATTTTTTAATTTTTGGGTTTTTTGATAGAGTTTTAAGCTATAAAGTCCATTTCTGATGATTGTTCTTTTTGCCATCGGACCAAGACACCAATGGGTTTTTGTTGTAGGTAGAGATTAAATTCTAGATATGGTGCATTTTTGTGCTAATGGTGTAGACACTCAATTTTGCACCTATAATTTAATCAAGGAAGATAGCTAGAATGACCACTCATATACCCAAAATTTGTGGTTGTATCACATGCATTAATTCATTCCTTTCATATCATAAAAATGATCTTGAGGTTCTAACGATCACAATGGTATGCCGGATTTCCAAATCGGACCGTCGGATTGAAGGATATCACAAGATCAAGTTTGCACGGTCTACATGCATTTTGTTTAGGTGGAACCAACCACGCACAATTAATATAAATTGTTGGGAAATATGGACCCCGGTTGATAGAATTAACAAGTTTTAAACCCAAGTTGTTTATTAGATTTATTATGAACAAACCTTGTTAAAACAAACAAACATCAATATCATGTCAATAATGAATGCAGCGGAAAAGTAAATAAGACAAGATATGATGACCCAGGGAAACCAATGAAACCAACCAGTTTCACAGTAAAAAACCTGGGGGGAAACCTTCCCGAAAAGCAATCCACTATAGAAAAGAGAAGTTTCAGATCTAGTACAAAACCTTTGTCCCTAGACTCTACAATCCTCGTAGATGAACTCACAGCAGAAACCTTCTACCGCTTCAGAACCTCTGAACTCTTCAATATATGAACGCCACCCTTTTTGTTGCACGGATCCCAGTACGTGACTAACTCCTTTGCACGAATCTCAAAACGTGACTCACTCACCAACTTAAGGAAGAAGAATGTTGGCTGCAAAGTTCTTCACTTCATCAACAATGAAGATCAAGAAGCACTTGGTTACAAAACCCTAAGGCGCAAAGACGCAGTAGCTTCTTTCAGAGAGAATAAGGCATCGGTTACCTTTTGCATATGTTCTCCTTGTATTCTCTTATGTGACGGCCTTTAAAATAAGCCTTATATAAGTCTAGGGTTGTGAGAAAAGAAACCCTACTCAAATACATAAGCCTGGCCCAAAAATCAAAAAGCTGAAAATTCTGATTTCCCGTAACCTCGATCGATCGAGAGGTGTCAATGAGGTGTCGAGATTAAATGAATCTCAATAGATAGCAGCTATCGAGGAGGTGTCGAGAAGGTGTCGAGGGGACAGAAACTTTCTCGATCGATCGACAAGCTATCGAGAAGCTATCGAGATTACGATAAGAATCAGCTGAAGATCTCGACAGATAGCCAGGTGTCGAGGTAGCTATCGAGCAGGTGTCGAGCTTTAAAAACTTTGCACTTCAGCTTGCTTTTTCTTGGACAGACTTGATGACTTCAACACTTGACCTTGAAACATTGTTTCTTGAAGTATTAAAAACACCTAGAACTACCCAATTACAAGCAGAGTGCGTTTTGTCAAAGGATTAGCCAATTTACATAACTAAGTGACATATGTTCTTAATCAAGTTAAAACATATATGTCCTAACATAAATTAATTCTGATTGGTTAGAAAATTAAAATTAATTAAATAATTTTGTGATTAGTTGTTAGTTAGTGTCAAAAATAGGCTTGCATGCATAGTGATAGGCCAAAAACGTATTGACCCCTTGTGATTAATTAACCAATTAATTTAGCCAAGTATATTAATTAAGTTAATTAACATGCAAACGCGTGGTACCACAAACAAATCACCAAATAACTAAATATGCAGTGGAAATTAAATGACACGGTGATTTGTTTACGAATAGGGAAAACCTAATTACAAAAAACCCCACCGAGTGATTTTCAGGTCACCACTCCCGAAACTCCACTATTATCACAACAAGCGGTTACAAGTAAAGGAATCCCAAGTACTTTACCAACCTACATTTGAACCCTTACCCCAATACCCAATTGGATTTGTTTTGTAGTGACAGTTCCCCCTTTTGATGCACGGCTCCCAAGTACGTGACTAACCAATGCGCGGATCCCAGTACGCGATTTCAACACCAACTGGAAGAGAGGTTAGCTGCAAAGTTCTTCAGTTCATCCTACACGATGAAGATCAAGAAGATGCTTGGTCACAAGACCCAAAGGTGCACATACACAGCAACTTCTTCAGAAGAGATGAACTAGGGCAAGAACTTCGTCTCTGGTCACAATTTGCTTCAACAGAGTTTTCTCAATGCTTGTGCAACTTGTGAACTATTTTACGGCCCTTAAAACAATCCTTTTATATGTCTAGGGTTAGAAGAAAAGAAGACCTAAACACATAATCACGGATTCCAAGAAATCAGATTAAAATTATGAATTTCTTAAATCTCGACAGATAGGAGGTGTTGAGCAGCTGTCGAGCAGGTGTTGAGCACACTGGGCTTGAACAGCTTTCTTAAGCTCGATAGATGCAGCTGTCGAGGTTTAATGAATTTGCACTATCAGCTTGTTTTCTTGGACAAACTTGATGACTTCAACACTTGATCTTGAAACCTTGTTTCTTGAGGTATTAAAAACACCTAAAACTACCCAATTACAAGTAAAGTGCATTTTGTCAAAGGATTAGCCAATTACATAAAAGAATGACATATGTTCTTTAACAAGTGAAACACATATGTCCTAACACATAGAAATAAAGAGGGTAATCAAATAACAACAAATTTATGGATAATCAAGATTTGTTGGAGTATTTATCTACGAGATAATCATTGCTGAAAAAAACCTGAATTATCAGAAAAGGAGTTTAATTTTTAGAATATGGATTAAAAATGCATTTAAGTGCAAGTCCCAGCTCAAAAAACCTCAAAAAAGGAGTCCAAATTGGACCAAAACTCAAACGTGGGTCTAGCACCCAAGAGGCCCATTCGGGACTTTCCAAGTTCCGATTTGTTAGGTTCTAAAGATTTAGGAATTTATGTATTTAGAACTCTAGTTTGTATTGTTGGCAAACCATGATCAAAATAGGTTGTTTAGTCTTGTTTAGGCTTGCTCAAAGTTGTGCATTTATGTAAAGTTGGAATTAAGTGGCTGCAAAAAGCATTAGTGACTTTTAGCCGAGCTCGATCGATTGAGGCTTAGGCTCGATCGATCGAATATCGGGCAGAATGTTTTTTTTTTTTGCAGATTTCCAACTCAGCCCTAGCCTATTTAAAACGTTTTAGGGTTTTATGTTTTGCCAAGTTATATAAGGTAAAACCCTAGCCACGCTTTAGAGGTTGCTCGTGTTGCTCATATTGCTGTTTTGTGTAAATCTCTTGTGAGATCTAGAAGAGCTTTCCTTTACACAAAGCTTAGGGTTTTCAAGGAAGAGATGTTATCTACACCTTGATGATCAATTCAGTTGCTGCCATTGAAGCTTAAAGAAACACAAGCGAGTGTGCTTATATCTGGTGGTGAATCCAAGAAAGAAGGAGTCCGTGGTCTCCGAGCTTGCACGTGGTCGTGTCAGTAAGTTCTGCTGGTGCGTAGTAATAAGAAGTCGAGCGTGTGGGCTTGTAAATCTTAATGTATGAACTTCGATTCTTTCAAGGTAGTGGATTCAGGTTTACCTTGAGAATAGCTAGGTTAAATCCTCCCCAGGTTTTTACCATGTGGTTTCCTGGGTCATCATATCTTTGTGTTATTTACTTTTCCACTGCCATATACTTGATATGATTGTTTGATTGTGATAACCTAGATTTGCATAATTTGACTAAGTTAATCACTTGGTTAATTAACTAGGTTAATCCAGTTGTGTTAAGGGGTCTAAAAACTGTTCAAGTGGTATCAAAGCAAGTAGCTCTGTATTTGTTGATCTTTTGATCTCTAAGATGATCCTTGACCCCTGTTGTCATGGAACACGAACACTCTCTAGTTATTCCTCCTTGTTTCGACAGGAATAATTATGCTTATTGGAAAGAAAGGATGAAAGCATTCCTGAAATCTATTGATGAGAGAGTCTGGAACTCCGTTGAATACGGATGGGAGAAGCGCACTACTCCTATAAGTGAGTGGCAAACTTCTCAAAAGAAGTAGCTGGGTTCAATAGCAAAGCTATGAATGCCATCTTTAACACTGTTTCTATGGAAGAATTTAAGAGAATCTCTAATGTTGAGGTTGCTCATACTGCTTGAAAAATCCTCCAGACTGTGCATGAAGGCACAAAGACAGTTAAAATTAATAAGTTGCAGCAGTTAACATCTAAATTTGAAAGCATTAAGATGTCTAATGATGAATCTTTTGATGAGTTCTATGCTAAACTGGATGATATTGTTAATTCTGCTTTTAATATCTGGGTGAAATCTGTGATCAACCTAAAATTGTTAGGAAGATTCTTAGATCCTTGACTGAGAACTTTAGACCCAAAGTGATTGCCATCACTGAAAGCAAGGATGTGGACTCCATCCCTGTTGATGAACTTGTAAGATATCTTCAGTCCTATGAGTTAGACCTACCCAAAGCTAACAAATCCAAATCAATGGCTCTTAAGTTAGTTGATGATGTTGATGTTGGTGGATTTGATGATGAGCTCTCTGCTACAGAGATTGCGTACCTTGCCAAGAACTTTAAAAACTTTCTTAGGAACAATAACAGAAAGACAAAAGGTACAAACACTGCTGAACCTAGAAACTTTAGGAAGAATAATCCCACTAAGGTTAATAACAATGAAAAACCTAGAGAAAAAGTTGGTCAATCTTCAAACAATTCTATAGGTCCTCAGTGTTTTGGATGTCAAGGGTATGGTCACATGAAATCTGAATGTCCCACATACTTGAGGTCTAAGGGGAAGGCTATGGCTGTAACCCTTAATGATAATGAGGTTCTGATGATGAGTCTAGATGTGACGAGGATGGAAACTTCATTACTTTCACTGCTACTGTTGTAGTCAATGAAAGTGTATCTGTTAAAGAGAACCCTTCTGATGGGGAACTCTCTGAGGATGCAGATCTTCAAGAAGCCTATAATAAACTTTGCAAAGTTGCTGCAAACGATGCCATGAATGTTGAATTAGGCTTAAAGAAAATTGCATCTCTTGAGCTTGAAAAGAAAAATCTGCTTGTTAACTTGTTTGATGCTAATGAACTTTTGAACAATGTGAAAATTGAGAATATGCTCTTGCTTGACAAAGTTAAATCTTTGAAACATGATTTATCTGTTGGTAGATGTGCTAGTTATAAACTTGATCAAATGTTGAGTGTTCAAAAGTCTCCTTCTGACAAATCTGGATTAGGTTTTGTTGAGAGCATCTCTGTGTCTGCACACCATTCCACAAACTTTGTTCCTTCTTCTTCCTCTAAACCCCCTGTAAGTGAGGTTGTGAGTGAGACTGCTAAACCTATAGAGGTCACACTTTCTAGGAAGATTAGGGTTGATCTGAAAAAGTCTAAACCTAAGGTGTCTACCCTTTCTAATGACAAGATGCATGGTAAACCTGTTTAGGTTTGTCACTTTTGTGGAAAGTCTGGACACATTCGTCCAAATTGTTATAAACTGCAAGCAGCTAAGCAAGCAAATAAACCTAAAGTGCCTGTGCCTCAAGCACAAGATCCTATGGCTCTTATTGGTGAATTGGTAAAGGCTTTAAACCTTTATTCCAATCCTGGAGTTGGAAATCACTCTAATGCGAATATGAACTCCAATGCTCGTAATGCATCTAAAAGGTTTTGGATGCAGAAGGCTCGATCTAATTGAGTCTTTCTGACATGGTCCTTATGCTTCATTGTTTTATTCTTTGTGACCTTTGTTCTTTGGTTTCTTTTACCTTTTTGTTTCTAGGATTTGCACTGCAAATCATTTATGCATTTCATTCTAGGATTGCTTTTGTTTCTTTTTTTCAAAAAATAAAAAAAAATTAAAAAAAATTAAAAAAATGGGACAAAAAGGAAAGCAAATTGTGTTTTGTATTCATTCTCTTGGTTTTTGAAAACAAGGTTGGTCAATTTATTTTCACATAACATGTTTGTGTACTTTGTTTAGCTTAGATGAGCTTATTTATTGCACTTTACTAGTTGAAGCTTTGTAGTGCATGTTGTGTGGGAAAGATGTTTACAGTTTTTGATCACTTTGTCTTGATCTTGAAGTCACATGCCTTTGACTGTCGGACTTGAATCTTTAGAGAAAGGCATAAATAATCATCTCACCACTGTTCACTAGCCAATCATGAACACTTTAGTGCATATCGTAAGATTTTGTGCTCGAGAAAGTGTAGCACATGCACAAAAAGAACATAAGGTGTAGCCTCGGTTTAATTGCTTAATGCTTAAAATTGGTGTGTACTATTAGGCTTGATACCAAATCACATAAATTAAAATTGGTATGTATATTATGAGGCAAAAATCAAGAAACTTACATGATTGCAAGCTTATGTTCTAGGAGATGTGGGAGTTATATGATATAACTCTTTAGGAGATAGTCTCTTTTAAATTCTATGTGATGAATTTTGTAGACTTTGTGGTTGATTTTTGTTCACATATCACCTCACATGTATCTCAAGTTTTTGCTAGTTGCACACACTACACAAGTTACTCCTTGCTAAACATTGTACATGTTATGGTGTGTGTTTTTGGTCTGACCAACCAAGTCTGAAAAATACCTTAAGTTTTATGCATAACTGATTTGTTGCTTGAGAATTAAAAGGGGAGTGTTGTTTGAAAATCTTAATTTTATAAAACTGGGTATAAAATCTTGGGTTTTTGAAACTTTTTTCATCTCATACTCATGCATTTATTTCATATTTTTCAATGCTTTGAAGAGTGAATCCACAAAATTGCTGAGTTTTTCCAAAAAAAAAAAAAAAAAAAAAGTGCTTTTTCTAAAAATTCGATTGATCCAATCTGTTTTTCAATAAATCGAAATTGCACTTAAAATTTTGGGTGAGCCGCTGTCCTATTTGATCGATCAAAACTGTTTTTCGATAAATTGAATATCGTGTTTCAGGTTTTTTAAAAATCTGGGTTTGACTTGTTCAAACCATTTTTTTCAAAAGTTCATCTACTTTTCTCTCTCTCTCTCCGACTCGGCAAAGCACAATCATCCATTTTTTGTCGTTTTCCTCCAAAATTTTTGCAAGGTTTCTCTCTCCATAAGCCGGTATGTCCATATTACCCTTTCTTTTGCTTTGTTTTTCATAATTTCATGCATTATTTCATGGTTTTTGGGTAATTTTTTCGGACTATACATAAATAAGGATTTTTGTTTAATGACGCCTTATTTTGAGAAATTGATCAATGGGTGTTGTTGGTATATTGATATATTCATGATTTGTGATGGTTAATTTGATCAATTTGGGGTTTTGTGAAAAATTAAAAATTTTAGGGTTTGTTTTGAATCCGATTTGGGGATTTTGTTCAATTGGGTTAAAATTGATGAAATTGGCTTGTTGTTTTGATGTAATTGATCATTATTATCTGTTTTCTATTCTGTGTGTTGATCAATTTGTCAAATTTCTTTAAGAAATTTTCAAGTGGTTTTCAAATTTTTGGGGTTTTGGTTAGAAACTCTATGCTCAAGCCAATTTTGTGAATTTGGACTTCAATTGAACCTAGTTTTACTGCATTAGAGCATGCATCATGCCATTTTATTGTTCATGCATCATATAAATTTTTGTTCTATATCTATTTTTGTGCTAACTTGCAGTCTACCCTTGGTTTTTCCCTTTTCTTTTTTTTGGTTCTGCTGTGTGTCCTTGTCCTTTCCTTAGCACCATGCCTAGGAAAACTAGAGCCCATAGGACTCCCTCCACTTCTTCTGTGTCACCCTCTAGGAGTGAGTTGTTTAAGAATGCCAAGAGCAGAGAGGCTATTAAGAAGCTGAATAGTAAAAGGAAGATTTGGGCTGAAGGTTCTGTAGTTCTAGATGAGGTTGATCTTGCCATTAGGGCAAATTTTGAGAGTGGGGGCTGGCTATCATTGTTGGAGATAGATCATCCACTTCCGACCGCCCTTATTAGAGAATTCTACTCGAACCTCTCTTGTCACATCTATGATTCCAGTGCCCTTGTTAGTAGTTGGATACGAGGTGTAGAGTTCACCATTACTCCTAATGTAGTGGTTGAGGCTCTTGGGGTCCCGGTTGTGAGGCAGCCTGACTATCTTATGAGTAGTCTCCACCCCTTGATGACTTTATGTCATACATCACTGGGTCTTTTATCCAGTGGGGTTCTGATCCTCGGATCACGTTCGCTAAGCTTCCTATGACTACCTACCTTTTTCTTAGGATAGCGTGTCATTCTTTGTGGCCTATCTCTCATCTCCACACCATCCCCATTGAGCGATGTGTGTTTTTGTATGCACTTGTTTCTGGTGCTTCTATTTCTTTTCCTCATCTGTTTCTTCGTTCTTTGAAAGAGATTCATAGGAGTAGTGTTGTTGGTCACGCCCTTGTTTATCCTATCTTTATTCATAGGATTTTGTTGTTTTTAGGTCTAGATGGTTTCCCCGCTTCTGAGCCCGTCCATATTACTGGTCCCATAGGTGCCTCTTTTCTTCGTTTGAGGGTTGCACATTTGAGGCCTCCTTGTGTTCGGTCTTCTAGTGTTGCACCCCCTGCTCCCTCTTCTACAGGTGATGCACAGGCTGAGGCATCTGGTGGTGGTGGTGCTGCTGATGTTCCTCCACTGACTACTTCGGATGATTTAGACATTCGACGTACGTTGGATCATGTTTTGACCGTTCAGGCGGCTCATGGACAAATTTTGGTGGACTTGCTCGATGAGGTTTGTGCTTTGCGTGCAGAGTTGGCGCTTTCTCGACGTTCTCCTTCACCACCTCCTTTTGATAATGGGTTTTGATTGCCTTTTGGCATTCCATCACAAAAAGGGGGAGTAGATTTTGATTAGCCTGTAGAGTTTTTGTTGTTAGGGGGAGTTTTGTGTTCTTTGGAGCCTATGGTGATTAGATTGTATCTAGGAGCTGTATCTTGTATTTACATTCTTTTGGCTCTAGATGTATTGTTGGTGGGTTTTTCATGTTACTTCCAGTTACATTTATTGTTTTATATGATTCTTGTGTTCACTGCTTATTGATTTATATTTATGAGCTATTCATTGATATATGTCTTTATTTTGTGTTGTGTGGAAAATACAAGAATGCTTTGTTTAAAAGGGAGTTAACATTGCTTTTGATGTATCTAACTTAGGGGGAGAGTTAGTTTACATATTTGTTGTTTTACTGTTTTTTTGTCACACATGCGTTTATGCGTTTGTTGAGTATTTCAGGAAATACAGGTTGATTCAATTGAGCTGCTGGCTACACTTGTAACTGATGGATAGTGGTTAGGATTGAATTTGTTGTTATGAGCATTTTTTTGTAAAGGGCTTTATTTTGTAAACTTTGAGCTTTTAGTTGTGTTTTGTCACGGATTGCCAAAGGGGGAGTTTGTTAGGTTCTAAAGATTTAGGAATTTATGTATTTAGAACTCTAATTTGTATTGTTGGCAAATTATGATCAAAACAGATTGTTTAGTCTTATTTAGGCTTGCTCAAAGTTGTGCATTTATGTAAAGTTGGAATCAAGTGGCTGCAGAAAGCATTAGTGACTTTCGGCCTGGCTCGATCGATCGAATATCGGGCAGAATGTTTTTTTCTGCAGATTTCCAACTCAGCCCTAGCTTATTTAAAACGTTTTAGGGTTTTATGTTTTGCCAAGGTATATAAGGCAAACTCTAGCCACGTTTTAGAGGTTGCTCGTGTTGCTCATATTGCTGTTTTGTGTAAATCTCTTGTGAGATCTAGAGGAGCTTTCCTTTACACAAAGCTTAGGGTTTTCAAGGAGGAGATGTTATCTACACCTTGATGATCAATTCAGTTGCTACCATTGAAACTTAAAGAAACACAAGTGGGTGTGCTTGTATCTGGTGGTGAATCCAAGAAAGATGGAGTCCGTGGTCTCAGAGCTTGTACGTGGTCGTCTCAGTAAGTTCTACTGGTGGGTAGCAATAAGAAGTCGAGCATGGGGGCTTGTAAGTCTTATTGTATGAACTTCGATTCTTTCAAGATAGTGGATTCAGGTTTACCTTGAGGATAGCTAGGTTAAATCCTCCCCAGGTTTTTATCGTGTGGTTTCCTAGGCCATCATATCTTTATGTTATTTACTTTTCTGCTGCTATATACTTGATATGATTGTTTGATTGTGATAACCTAGATTTGCATAATTTGACTAAGTTAATCACTTGGCTAATTAACTAGGTTAATCCGGTTGTGTTAAGGGGTCTAAAAACCTTTCACGATTGGCACAAACACGAGCCACAGCCCGAGGGCACTTGGATTGAGATATATCTCATCCTTTACTACGATTTTTTAGAGATAAGGACACACCCCAGTTCATATTTTGATCATTCAGCTAATTTTTCGAACATCCCAACCTCTATAAATAGAGGATGTCTCTTAATATTCAGCACACTTTTTCACACTCTCTGACTTCCCTCTTTCTAGCTCTTCAGTTCTTTTCTTTTCTCTCTTACGTTAAAGACGTTCTAGAGGCTCTTGCCTTAGGAATTTCTTTACTGTAAGCAAAATATTTTAGGCTTCAAAGAGAATTGAATAAATTTCTTTGAATCCTAAAATATCATTTCACAAAGAAGGGCACGCTCATGCAAGAGGTAGTCTATTTCTTTCCCTTTCTTTTTCTGTTCCTTTCTATCAATTTTGTTTGATGATGCATGAATAGGTTTAGGATGTTTTTTTATTATCTTTGATTCTATATATAATTGCCATGTTTTGTTTTAGATTTTTTTATATATATGTTCTACTTGGTTTGTTGTTATCATTCCTCTCTTGAATCTCAAAATCTGCTAGCTATCAAAGATCTTTTTAATCTAAAAAATGATCTGAATTTTTCAGATCTGATTTTTTTAACACATAAAACTGATCTGTATTTTCATTAAATACAGATTTGATTTTTTTAACACACCAAACTAATTTGTATTTTCATTAAATACAGATATGATTTTCTTAAGAAAAGTTTTCTTTGACACAAAATAGCAAATTTTGGAATTTAAGAGAAGAAGTAAAAAAATTGAGATGATTTTTGATTGATGCATGTAACATAGATTTACCTCATGAGTGTAGTTCCTCTTCTAAAAAAAAGTATTTTTCTTATTTTATTCATAAAAAACAAATCTAATTTTTCTTAAGGAAAATCACCATTTTTAATTTTGCTCCAAAACAGATCTAATATTTTTTTAGCAAAAACTTCATTCTTTCTTTAAGACAAAAAATAGATTTGATTTTCTTTACAAAACTAATTTTTTATCTACACAAAAATAGATCTGGTTTCTTTTTTTTTTTTTTTTTAATGAATCAAATCAATTTTCTTTATTTAAAAATATAGATCTAAATTTTTCTAAAACAAGAGGTTACATTCATAAGATAGATTTATGTGAGTTAGTTCTGGTCAAATGTTTGTCATGTATGTTTAGCATATCATTCAATATCATGCATAAAAGGGTATATTGGTCATTAGAGTCTAGAAGACCAAACACTGTCTGGGCGGAATGGGTGCCTAACACCTTCCCATTTCGTAACCAAGTCTTCGAATTTAGTTCTTTTGGATAGGTAGATTTGTGCTTTGTTTTTATTTTTATTTTTGGGTAGATTGTAATTAGGACAAAAAGTTATGTATTTTTTTGGGTAGAATGTAACTAGGACTCAAAGCCTTGTAAGATTCAATTTACCAAGATTGTATTTATTTTTATTCAATCAATGAACAATGAAGTATTTTGATCATGTATTTTGTATTTAGTTTTTTTCTTATTTTTTTGTATAAAAAGAATAAGGGACGACTCCACACCACTTACCCAAAAAGAGAGGTGTCCTTAAAAGCACCCGAATCTCTTTTTTTGAGAGCACCCTCTCATAGAAGATGTGGTGTCACGCCCCGAACCCAAAAGGGTCCAAGGCATGAGAAATACATTCCAAGGATACTTGTAGATTTTTCCTTTTTGGACAACCAACTATAAGTGATCTTTATTTTCCTTTCATTTCCACATGATAAAGATATATAATCATAAATCTCCACATTACAAGTCAGAGCTCTATAACACATTTACGAACAATAACTAAAAATCATGTGCCTCCACATAATACATGAATATATATATATATATATATATATATTACAAAACTCCGATGATATAAATGGAAAGTCCCAAAGCTCTCTTAAATATGCAATCCCAACAAAACACTTGAGCTAACAAGCCTCAAGAGCCCAACTTCTAATAAAATTAACTGCAAGCTCCCTTAAAAACAACTAGATCGAATCACCAACCATTAGTAATGTAAGTCTCCCAATTCAGCATAAAACTCCACTCACTACCGATAGGGCAAGCTCCATTCCCATGATAAAGCTAATTAATCTGTAAGACTGTGAAAGATTGGGATGAGCTAAAGCCCAGTAAGTAGCATATTTAATGGGGGTGGGGGAAATGCAAGTTTCATCTTCAATAATAATAATATGACAAGAATGATTTAATAATGAAACACAAAGTTTCTCAAAGTAAATACCTTAAAACTATATACTATAATCTGTGAGCACTAACAATATAATTTTCAAAGCCGTTAAATCTAACATACGGTACTTTATCACAAATCTACCATACTACCACATAGACCGGTCAGGGGATCCACCCATTCACAACTGGCATGATATTGTCCTCTCTGGTATGCAGACTCTTGGCCCCATGGACAGCAGCCTCACACATACCCTCAAGGTTTTCCTCTCCCCCCATGGGCAACAGAGAGAGCACGTCAAATAGGACCTCTCTTGCATGTGGTCTCTTGGCCCCATGGGCAGCAGCCTCACCCACACACAATAAAGGAACCTCTTCCCCCCATGGACAGCAGGGAAGAACACGTCATCCAAAGTGAAGGGGCACTGACCTGGATTTGATTCCATTGTCACAAAGACCACGGAAATCAAATCGGATGATCACCGGGAAATCAAACATGGCATGGTGTTAAAAACCATATAAGCTCACAGGTTATATTACTTTGAAACACATAGTTCATATCTAGGTAATTTCAGAAAACCTTAAATAATTTAACTTCTACAAAGTTTGTAAGGTTTTCAACTTCATTCTTGTCAAGAGATTTTTCTATCAATTTCCCATATAATAAGATAACATAAGCATCTTTAAATTTTCTAATATACCATAAAATCCATGATTTTCCTATCAAAGATTAAATAAAAGATGCTCATTTTTCCATATCAACAATTCATGCATTTGGGGATACCAAATATGATGCTCTTTTCATATATAATAATATATAATAGGGTCACAACACAATGCTTTTATGAAAACATATATCCATATATAATTTTCCAAAATGTATTTAACCCAAAATAACATTTACAAAACATGGTTATTTTCCAAAATCCCATTAAAAAAACTACTTACCTCGCATCCGCAAAATCCTAATTCTCCAAGCTCCAAAGGAGATTAGCTAAAACCTCAACAATATCAAGCAAACCTAACACAATAAGCATAAAGCTTAAAATTGTATCTAGCCACAATTTAGGAATTGCCAAGTAATCACTTAATTAGGCAAGCCTAATATTTAACCTTATCAATAATAACATATTCTACTTCCATAATTTCTCAACAAATTGATTCACAAGGCATAAACTCCAATTTATAAAGTTGATCCCATTTAATATCATCTCCAACATTATGACTAGCTTCCATAAAATTTACACTACATCATTAAGAGACCCATGAAAGCAAAATCAAAATATCCTCCAAGTCAAGAAATTTAGAACTTCAACTAACTCCAATAAACCCAATAACAATGGAAAATTTTGATTTACCCATCATCACATGTTATAACTCAAAACCTCCAAATTTTCCACCATACATAAACCTTTAGTAGTCATCAATAGCACAAAATATATACCCACTCATCAAATAATTCCACCAATACAAAACCCATACATAAAAACACATAAATATCACTTTCAATGCTCATAAATCACATGGGTATCATTATTAAAGCTTAGATAAAAAATAACCTCAAGCAAAAATGCAAAACCCACCAAAAAGATGAGAAATTTTTACCTCACAAAAAGGATGTGAAGGTGTTTATGGGTTCCCAAGAATTTTCCGGTGATCTTGCCGGAAAATGATGGTGGAAATGTTGATTTAGAGTGAGGTCCGGTGGGAGAGGATGAGGGAGTATGAGAGAAATGTTTGTGTTGAGAGGAAATGAAAAAAGAAAAGAAAACAAATGAAGTGAGCCGGCCAAAGAGTAAAGAGATAAGAGGGAGTGGATTGTGTGATGGGTAGTGGTGTTAGGTGGGGCTTGTCATGTGGGAACCCTTTAAAAGATCTGATCTTGACTTTTTTTTTTTTTTTTTTTTAAAAAGCTGACTGGGATGTCACATGTGGTCTCTCACAAATGGATTTTATTGTTATGTTACATTTTTTGTGCTAATGGATTATGGATGTGGTATGTTTTTCTTCATTGTTATTGCAGTCTTTATTAATTTTAGTCTCAGACTCTCAACCAAAATATTCGTCCAGTAATACCCTTTCTCTTAGCTTATATATATATATATATATATATTTGTGTGTGTTTTTTTCCTAGAATAAATTTCTTACTAAAAAAATACATTGTTTGCAACTCTGTTTTTTTCCCCCTATTATTATTAATTCTCAAATATGATAAGGAGACTGTACTTTTTGTGGCTAAACAATACTTTAAGGATGCTTGTAATGAAAGCTGCAAGTTCTCTTTTTGTACTATTTTAATATGTTGTATTTCAATATAGTTTTGAAGAATTCCAATTCAACCTTGATGAGGAAGAGAAAAAGATTGAGTCGTTGCATTTTGTTAATTTTGACCTTTGTAAAGATTGAAAAAGAATAGTTTAGAAAAAAAAATTTATTTTTTGTTAATATTAAGATTTATGTTAGAATGATAAGATTTACCATTGGTTAACTTTGAATATATATTTACTATTGGTTAACTTTGAATATATATAAATACTAATTGATATAAATGGGAAATTAATATTGCAGATACATGTTGGACATGCAAGTTAGAGACACAACAAAACTTGCAAATATTCAAGTCTAAATAAGCATACAAATATGCAAAAAGAATCAAATGCAAGGCATAAAAACAGACGCAAAGGCATAGAGAGAAAAATGTACTTGCTACACAACTTGCCAATATGGAAGAAGAGATAAGAATGATAGAAATATGTTATTTATTTAATTAAAATAATTCTATCAAATTTTGATAGGTTTCTCACTATTGTCTTGAATATATAATTTTTATGTATATATATAAAAGTAATTGTAAGGTAAGAATTTGTTCCACCCCACATCTAATTGTTGTCCGACCGCGGTGCCAGGCGCGATGCGATTTTTGTCCTCTTCGGCCGAGTGCAGGCAAGCCAAGGGGGGGTTTCATAGTCTCAGCCCCAGGACTTGGAGTCCCACATCGGAAGGAGGAGCGCCCCACTAACGCTTTATATGCTTCTGGAGCTTGCGTTAGTGTACCACTACTCACATGTGAGTAGTGGTACACTAACGCAAGCTCCAGAAGCATATAAAGCGTTAGTGGGGCGCTCCTCCTTCCGATGTGGGACTCCAAGTCCTGGGGCTGAGACTATAAAAACCGCATCGCGCTTGGCACCGCGGTCGGACAACAATTAGATGTGGGGTGGAACAAATTCTTACCTTACTGTAATCATAATGATGTGATTTAATCTCAAATTTTAATATTTCACTTACCTCAAATTCTATTAAATGTTTCAAGTAATTTAAAATAAATTAAATATTTTGATTATATATCATGATTTTATGTTTTAATATGTACAATTTATATACTACACACTATGTATGCACAAAGTGACTCAATTTATGAATGTATACATGTTGCAAAATTAATTTGTTTTTATTGTGTGACTGACAAATTATTAATATACATTTAACATATATAAATTTTAATTAAGCTGTGCATCGCACGGGCATAATACTAGTATATAATAATATAAAATAGCCAGAGACGTTTGATTTTTTTTTTTTTTTTCGTACTCTTTTATATTAGGCCGCAGTAACTTTGGTAGCCTCACAAATTTTCACATATTTTTATTTTTATAAATCTTTATTTATTTGACACATAATTTTTATTTTTTAAATTCCTTTATTTGACAAAAACTAATCAAATGTTAATCATTCCTTTTAATACCCAATACGTAGATTGTATTTACTCCCATTAGGAACTGTTTTTCTTGGAGTGGCGTGCAAGTCTTTGACTTGCTTTTAAGCATGTTTGTATGCAACACAAATTCCTTCACAGTAAAGGATGTGTAGCTGACTTACTCTCCTAAAAATCATATACGATTAAAAGAACTAGGCTAAACTTGACCTATACATCTATATAAGAAGCAAGAACCCTCTTGAAAAAATTAAACAACATTATAGTTGTAGTCTCAACTTTCAAGGCGTGGGAAACCCATCATGGAACATTGATCAACAAGACATATAGAAGAAAAAACACACCATTCATCCAATCTTCACATGCCAAATTTACACAGAGCCAATGAAATCAAACTAGAAATTCAACTACGATAACAACTGCGTGCACCCCTTTTTTATGATGCCAAATATATTGAAATTCAGATTGACAACAAGGTGCCAAACACTAAATTTCCTATATTTACTTATGATGCATGAATTGCATGTTAAAATAAGAATGAATTAATATCATATATATTTTATATCTATATTTGCTACCATACTTTGAAATCTTCACAACATCATTATTTTATTTATTTGATCTTTAAACTAAATTTTACCACTACAAATGTGTTTCTCTTACATTTCTCTTGTGTACCTCGATCCTCTTCAGTCCTAGCTATTTAGTCCATTTTGTCAACTTTGGTCCTTTTTAGTTCATTTTGTCCACTTGAGTCTTGTTTGGTCCATTCAGTCTTTCCGGTCCACTTTGGTTTTATTCGGTCCATTTGGTCTTATTCAGTCCACTTTGGTCATATTTGGTCCACATTGGTCCTATTTAGTCTACTTTTGTCCTATTTGGTCCATTCTGTCCACTTCGGTCCATTCCGTCCAATTTTGTTTTAGTCGGTCGAATGTGGTCCTTTTCAGTCCACATTGATCTTATTCAGTCCACTTTGGTCTCATACAGACCAATTCGGTCTATTTTGTCCACTTCAGTCCATTCGGTCCATTCTGCTCACTTTGGTCCTATTCGGTCTATTCTGTTCACTTCAATCCTATTCGGTCCATTCGGTCCTTTGAAACTAAAATTATTGATTTTTATTTATTTTTTAAGTCATGGTAACATTGAACAAAGTGAAGATATTTAACATTTACTAACTATCCAGTATATTGTACGAGACTAGTTTTAATGAATTGGTTGGATTTTGAATTATTGAAGAACACTATCAAACGAAAGAAGAATCAAAATATTTTTAAAATACTAAATTATTTCTTTAAAAACGTGAAAGTCAAGAAAACAAAAGATGTTAGCATTTTAAATAAGAAGATATAATCTACATTAAATGGGTAGAGGAACAAATGTCTATCTTGGACTAGTAGGGCAACTTTAGTTAAATTAGTAGCTCAAGAACTATATGCTTGTATGTCCACCTCTAAGCTGCCAATACAATCCTTAGAAATTAGTTGCAATTTTAAGGAGACTGTCATCCGAAAGGTGAGAATATATAAAAACAAGGTTTTGATTTTCTCACTTCCACCTGTATACATATCTTTTTCGCATCTATCTTTATGTATTAAAATGTGATTAATACCCCGCCAATTAGGAATATGTATGTGAAATAAAGGAGGTAAACAAGTGGGAAATAATTTTTTTTTTTCCTCCATAAAAAACGTGAGGGGGTTAGGGTTTAGGAAATTTAATTTAGGTTATTAAAACTGCTTTTATGGTGCCTCCAACCAAGAGAAGCTTAAGATCAAATATGGGAACGTAAAAGATTGGCTATGAACAGTTTTAGACCCCTTAACACACAACCAGATTGAGTAGCCTAGTTAATTAGCCAAGTTGTTACTTAGTCAAATTAAGCAATTCTAGGTTAAAACAATCAAACACTCATATCATGAAAATATATAGCAGCGGAATAATAAATAACACATGATATGATCACCCAGGAAAACCAAACCGGTAAAAAACCTGGGGAGGATTTTACCCACCGATCCTCAAGGCAAAACTGAATTCACTATGAAAGAATTGAAGTTCATACAAAAGGACTTACAAGCTCCCCGCTCGACTTCCTAATGCTACCTACCAGTAGAACTTACTGACACGACCCCGTGCAAGCTCCGAATCCACGGACTCCTTCTTTCTTGAATTCTTCAATCAGCTACAAGCACCCACGCTTGATATTCTTTGAGCTTCAAAGGCAGCAACCAAGTTGATCATCAAGATGTTGAAGTAATCTCCATCTAGAAAATCCTAAGCTTTGTGTAAAGGAAAGCTCCTCTAGATCTCACAAGAGATTTACACAAAACTGCAATGTATGAGCAACAATACAACTTGAGCAACTCTAAAACGTGGCTAGGGTTTTGCCTTATATACCTAGGGCAAAAACATAAAAACCCTAAACGTTTTAATGAGCTAGGGCTGAGTTGGAAAACTACAGAAAACGCAATCTGGTCGATTTTCGATCGATCGAATCTATTCCTCGATCGATCGAGTCAGACCGAAATGCCCCAATGCATCTACAGTCTCTCGATTCCAACTTTACAATAATTAATCAACTTTGAGCATACTTTAACAAGTCTAAACATGTTGTTTTGATCATGGTTTGCCAACATTACAAATTAAAGTTCTAAATACATAAATTCCTAAACCTTTAGAACCTAGCAAACTCCCCCTTTGGCAATCCGTGACAAAACCCTAATTAAAAGCTCAAAGTTTATAAGTAAAAAGCCCTTTACAAAAATAATGCTCATAAACTCAAATTCAAACCTAACTACTATCCATCGGTTGCAAGTGTAGACAGCAGCTTTGTTGAATCAACCTGTATATTCCTGAAATACTCAACAAACGCATAAACGCATGTGTGACAGAAAAGAGTAAAACAACAGGTATAACATTCTTGTAAGATTCACACAACACAAAATAAAGACATATATGAATGAACAACTCATAAATATAAGTCAATAAGCAGTGAATCACAAAGCAACAAGAATCAATGAATATAACATGTATATCAATCAATGTTACTCCCCCTAACATGAATATCCCCAAAAATGATATACAAAGTGAAGCACCTAGATACAATCTAAAAACTCCACAAGCTCCTCAACAACAAAAAGTAACAAAAAGTCTCCCCCTAACTAGAAAAACTCCTCTACAAGTCACAAACTCCACTCCCCCTTTTTGTGACGGAATGCCAAAGGGCAATCACAAGTCGTCATCAAAAGGCGGTGGTGAGGGTGAATGAAGACGCGAAAAGTCGGCTCGCAAAGCACGAATCTTGTCAAGCAAGTCCACCAAAATCTGACCATGAGCCGCCTGAACGGTCATGACAGTCTCCAGAGTACGATGAACATCAAAGTCGGTCGAAGGAGGTGGAGGAACATCAGCAGCAGCAGCATCATCACCAACGGGATCAGGAACATCCTCACCAGCAATACCTGCAGAAGAAGAAGGAGGAGGTGCGCTACTAGATGGCTCAAATCTAGGGTGTTTAGAACCAACTCGAAGATGAGCAGCCCTCTGTCTAAGAAAAGACGCACCGATAGGAGCAATAACATGAACAGGCTCAGAGGAAGGGAAGCCACCAAGATCAAGATAAAGGAGAATCCTATGAATGAAAATAGGATGAACAAGAGCATGAGCAGTAGATAAACTCCTATAGACATCGTTCAAAGAACGAAGAAATAGATGGGGAAAACTAATAGGAGCATCAGTAACCAGAGCGTACAAAAATACACACCTCTCGAGAGGAATGGTGTGAACATGAGAGATGGGCCAGATAGAATGACAAGCTATCCTAAAGAACAAATAGTGCAACCCGGAAAGCTCAGCAGAGGTGATCCTAGGATCAGAACTCCACTGGACAGTAGTCCCAGTGATGTAAGACAAGACATCACTAATCTCGGGAGACACGTCATAAGGATAAACAGGATTCTGGACCGAAGGTACCCCTAGAGTATCAGCCACTATTTGAGGAGTAATGGAGTACTCTACGCCTCGTATCCAACTCTTGACTAGAGTGTTGGAATCATAGATGCGGATAGAGATGTTCGAGTAGAACTCTCTAATCAAGGCAGAAGGTGGAGGAGGATCAGAAATATCCACCAAGGGTAACCAGCCCCTACGCTCAAAGTTTTCCCTAATGGCAGGATCAAGTTCATCTAAATGAACAGAACGCTCAGCCCATATCTTTCTCTTAACGTTTAGCTTCTCATAAATCTCTTGGTTTTTCTCACTCGAAAACTTCTCACGGTCAAAGGAGGGAGGAGGTGGAGAAGGTGAGGAAACAGTCCTACGGGCTCTAGTCTTCCTAGGCATAGTGCTAAGGAAAGGACAGAGACACAAAGTGAAAACCAAAAGAACAAGAAAACAAAACCAAGGGCAGACTGCAAATTAGCACAATAAAAAATATAGAACAAAAATCTATATAATGCATGAACAATAACAATGTTGTGATGCATGATCTAATGCAGTAAACACAGTTCAAATTAAGTTCAATTACACAAAATTGGCTCGAACATAGAGTTTCTAACAAAAACCCTAAAAATTTGAAAACCACTTGTTAAATTTTGCAACAAATTTGGTGAATTGATCATTACACAAGGTTGAAAACAGATTATAATAACCAATTTCATCAATACAACAAGCCAATTTCATCAATTGAACCTTAATTGAACAAAATCCCCAAATTGAATAAATTAGAAACCCTAGAATTTTCAATTTTTCACAAAACCCAAAATTGATCAAATTAATCCTACAAGAACATGTTTATAGTGTGTCCCCACAAAAACCCATTGATCAATTACACAAAATTGGGCCTAAATCAACAACAATCCCAACAAGAAAAGGTTCCGAAAATATGAGCATAAATGCATGAATAATGCATGAAATATGTAAATAAACTCAAAAAGGAGGGGTAAGATAGACATACCAGCTTGAGGAAAGAGTTTTCTTGCAAAAAATCCGGAGGAAAACGACAAAAAATTGGAATAGCTGAGCTTGCCAAGTCGGAGAGAGAGAAAACTTATTGAAAAACTTTTGAAAAAGTGTTTGAAAAAGTCAAGAACAATGTTTTTAAAAACCTGATTCGCGACTTTCGATTGATCGAAAATCACATTCGATCGATCGAAACAGACAGTCATTTTGAGACAAATTAAAACACTTTTTCGATTGATCGAAAATCAGATTCGATTGATCGAAACACACAGTCATTTTGAGACAGATGAAAGCACTTTTTCGATTGATCGAAAATCAGATTCGATTGATCGAAACACACAGTCATTTTGAGACAAATGAAAGCACTTTTTCGATTGATCGAAAATCTGACTGGATCGATCGAAATGGGTAAAGGCTCACAAATTTTTGAGAAAAATCACAGTTTTGAAAAACACAAACCATATTTTGAAAATAACTCCTCAAAGCATTAAATTACAGAAACAAAATGCATGAGTATGAGATGGAATGCTTTTTCAAAAACCCAAAATTTAATCCCAGTTTCTTCAAAGATAATTTCAGCCATTCTTCCTTTCAAATTCTCAAGCAAAAAAAATGTTTTGCATAATTCTCAAAGTATTTTCAAACTTGGTTGGTCAGACCAAAAACACACACAATAACATGTACAAAGTTTAGCAAAGAATAACTTGTGTAGTGTGTGCAACTAGCAAAAACTTTGAGAAACATGTGAGGTGATATGTGAATAGCAATTAATCACAAAGTCTACAAAATTCATCACATAGAATTCAAAAGAGACTATCACCTAAAGAGTTACATCCTATAACTCCCACATCTCCTAGAACAAAAGCTTGCAATCATGTAAGTTTCTTGTATTTTGTCCCATTATTTAGGTGAAATTTGGCATCAAGCCTAATAGTACACACCAGTTTAGATTAAGTGAATTGGCATCAAGCCTAATAGTACACACCAAATTTTAAGCATTAAGTAATTAAGCCGAGGCATCACCTTATGTTCTTTTTGTGCATGTGCTACACTTTCTCGAGCACAAAATCTTATGATATGCACTAAGGTGTTCATGATTGACTAGTGAACAATGGTGAGATGGTTATTTATGCCTTTCTCAAAAGGATCAAGTCTGACAGTCAAATAACATGTGACTTCAAGATTAAGACAAAGTGATAAACACCATAAACATCTTTCCCACACAACATGCACTACAAAGTTTCAACTAGTCAAGTGCAAAAAATAAGCTCATCAAAGCTAAACAAGGTACATAAGACATGTTATGTGTAAATAAATTGACCAACCTTGTTTTCAAAAACCAAGAAACATAATGTCAAACATATTTTTGCTTTCTCCTTTTCTCCTTTTTATTTTATTTTATTTTATTTTTATATATTTATTAAAAGAGAAAACAAATAAATCCTAGAATGAAATGCATGAATGTAATGCAATGCAATTCCTAGAAACAAAAGCAAAAGAAACACAAAAACCAAAGAACAATGGTCATAAAGGAATGAGCAATGAAGCACAAGGACCATGTCAGAAAGACTCAATTAGGTCGAGTCTTTTGCATCCAAAACCTTTTAGATGCACCACAAGCATTGGAGTTCTTATTCACATTCGAGTGATTTCCAACTCCAGGATTGGAATAAAGGTTCAACACCTTTACCAATTCACCAATAAGTGCCATTGGATCATGTGCTTGAGGCACAGGCACCTTTGGTTTAGTTGCTCTCTTAGCAGCTTGAAACTTGTAACAGTTAGGACGAATGTGTCCAGATTTACCACAATAATGACAAACCCAAGCAGGTTTACCATGCATCTTGTCCTTGGGTAGGGTAGGTTTAGTTTCTCTCAAATCAACCCTAATCTTCTTAGGAGGTGAAATTTCTACAGGTTTGACTACCTCACTCACAGGTGGTTTGACAGTTTCACTCACAACCTCACTCACAGAAGGTTCAGAAGAAGAAGCAGGAACAAAGTTCGTGGTATGCGGAGTAGACACAGAGATGCTTTCAACATATCCTATCCCAGATTTATCAGAAGGATACTTTTGAACATTCAGCATGTGATCAAGTTTAGAACTAGCAGTTCTAGCAATAGATAAATCATGTTCTAAAGTTTTAACTTTATCAAGTAAAAGCATGTTCTCAGATTTCACATGGTTCAAAAGATCATTAGCATCAAATAATTTAACAAGCAAATTTTTCTTTTCAAGCTCAAGAGAATCAATTTTCTTCAGGTCAAGTTCAACATTCATAGCATCCTTTGCAGCAACTTTGCAAAGTTTATTATAGGCCTCTTGAAGATCTGCATCCTCAGAGAGTTCCCTATCAAAAGGGTTCTCCTCAGCAGATATGCTTTGATTGACTACTGTAGTAGCAGTGAAAGCAATGAAGTTTCCATCCTCGTCACACTCAGACTCATCATCAGAAACCTCATTATCACTAAGGGTTACAGCCATAGCTTTACCCTTATTTTTCAAGAATGTAGGACATTCAGATTTAACATGACCATACCCTTGACAACCAAAACACTGAGCACCCAAAGAATTGTTTGAAGATTGACCTACTCTTTCTCTAGGTTTTTCAAAGTTATTAACCTTAGTGGGATCATTTTTCCTAAAGTTTCTAGGTTCAACAGTGTTTGTACCTCTTGCCCTTCTGTTTGTATTTCTCAGAAAATTTCTAAAATTCTTGGCAAGGTAAGCTATCTCTATAGCAGAGAGCTCATCATCAAATCCACCAGCCTCAACATCATCAACAGACTTAAGAGCCATTGATTTGGATTTGTTTGTTTTGGGTAAGTCAGACTCATAGGACTGAAGAGATCCTACAAGCTCATCAACAGGGATGGAGTCCACATCCTTGCTCTCAGTAATGGCAGTCACTTTGGGTCTAAAGTCTTCAGTTAAAGATCTAAGTATCTTCCTAACAATTTTAGGTTGATCATAGATTTCACCCAAGTTAAAAGCAGAATTAACAATATCATTTAGTTTGGCATAAAATTCATTAAAGGATTCATCATTAGACATCCTAATGCTCTCAAACCTAGAAGTTAATTGCTGCAGTTTGTCAATGGGACATCATGAATTGTTTGACCAAAAATTTGTGTCAAAGATTAGAAAAAATTCATCTTTCAAGTAGGTAAACTAGAGACTAGATTATATGGGTGTGCGACAAGTCAGGGGAATTTACTACTATATAAATGAGACATTTGGGTGGACCAAAAGGAAGGATTTGAGCAAGCAAATGAGAAATGGAAGTTCCTAACAAAATTCATGGAAGTACCAATCCCATCTTTCAAGGCTTCTTCCACTTTCTTTGGCTCAAATTGAGCAAAGTAGCAATGATACGTCACATGGTTCACACTATAGCTTGGTCCTCTTCTTAAACGAAGGCCTTCATCCAAATCACCGATTATGTTGGTTTTGGGATGATTGAGAGTCACTCTTGACGAGGGTTTCTTAGAAGTGGAAGGTTCTTCATCACGGTAGATTGGAGGCTGAACTTTCGGAGGGGTTAATGGACTTAATGACCCTTGAGTTGTTCTTGTCTCCCTTCTCGATGCAGCATGAGTAGTTTCCTTTTCTAGTGATTGTCTCCCACCATCATCACTTTGAGACATGTTATGGTTGCCATCATTCTTATTAAGGCTAGGAGCTTTTCCATCTTCACCAACACTCTTTTCCGAAATGGTGTCATCTATAACTACATTTATTGACTCCGTAATTGTCTTTGTGCGCTTGTTGTACACTTTATAAACCCAGCTGTTTACGGAGTATCCAAGGAAAATCCTCATCGCTCTTGGTGTCAAACTTCTCAAGATTTTTCCTATCATTGAGAATGAAGCATTTACTTCCAAATACCCAGAAGTATTTCACCTTTGGCTTCTTTTCCTTCCATATCTCATATGATGTTTTCTTCGTTCCCTCTCGAAAGAAGATTCTATTCCCAATGTGGCACAATGCTTCAGCCCAAAATTTTTGTGGGATGTCTCTATTAAGAAGCATAACTCTTGCCATCTCTTGGATCACCCGGTTCTTCCTTTCAACAACCCCATTTTATTGTGGAGTTTTTGGGGATGAAAATTCCTTCTTGATAACATGCTCATTGCAAAATGCTTCAAATTTAACATTCTCAAACTCCTTCCCATGGTCACTTCTGATTTTGACGATGGGAACTCCCTTTTTGTTTTGAAGCTTCTTGCATAGTCTTTCCATCTTGATCAACTTTTGAAACTTGATTCTTCACCGATCTCTCACACTCATCCATTATAATTAAACTCACATGCATACAAGGAAAATGATTGAAGAAATTACAATCAAATTTGACACAGAATTAAAGCCAACACAATATAGTTGGAAATCACAACTTTACAAGAAGCATTTGGGATTTGTCAAAAGAAGCCGGTGAGGCTTGGCGAATTCAATTAGGCGGTATTACGAGATCCGGATAACTAGTGAAAACAAGACTCTGAAAATTCTGTTAGTAGCTAGAGCTTGAAGGGCTCAAGTATATTGGGTAGATTAGGCTTGGAGGGTCTTTTTGATATCCTTGTACTCCAACTTATTCACTAGTGGATCAATTTCGACTTGGAGGATCGCGGAGAGGTTTTTCATCGAGTTTGCATCTCTTTTCCCTTACTCTTTAAGCTTTATATTTATTGTTGCTTGCTTGTGGTTATGGTTTTTCTGGTTATTGTGTATTATTTACTCTTGTTCTGCACTTAGATAAGTTAGAGTAAAAGCAATCAAGCCGTGTTTTTAAAATTAGGGATCTAAACAAGCTGTAGTGTTCTACACTATTTGAGTTTTCGAACACCAATCGAAAAAGACTTACAATTTTTCATGGTTTGCCAATAGAACAAACTAAAATCCTAAGAGTTTTTACACTTATAAGCTACAAATTAACATTTTTTTTATTGGGTGGTTAAAATATCATTTTGGGGTCACTATGCATTAGGGGTGGCAATTCGTGTTCGTGTGTCAGGTTCATATATTGTCAATTCATGAGTATTAGATTATATGGGTCAACCTTAACCCAACATGTTTATTATACGAGTCAAGATTCCTCATCCCTAACACAGCCCATTTATTAAATAGGTCAGTCGTGTTGACTCGTTTATCAGATTTTATCAAAACGAAAATAATAATAATAATTCTAGTATTAAACAGATTGATATGAATTATGAAAACCCAAACAAATAAATATTTTTATATAAAAATTAGAACTAATAAGTAACTGCATTACAAATAATAATTCAAAACTAAAGCATATCTCAATATCATATATAATCAATCATTATATGTCAAAGAAAATAAACCAGAACAATTAAGAAGTTTATATACCTAGGGTTTGAAGGGTATATTGGTAAAATATCATTTAAATAAACGGGTCAAACGGGTTCCATGTCATGGAAACTAACCCAACCCATTTATTAAATGGGTCAGTCGTGTCAACCCGAATATGACGCGAACCCATTAAGTCTCAACTCATAACCTACTAATTTCGTGTTGTGTCCAATTTTGCCACTCCTACTATGCATTTGGTCTATATATTTTGAAAACTGTCAATTTGATCCATGTTATTTTTAGCTTGCACTCAAAAAGTGGATTTAAACAAGTAACTTGACTTAAAAAAAAAAGGTATCTTGACTAAAAAATGCGAAACCCACTAGAATCAACTTTGATCAAACATCGTACTATCTAGTTTCTTTATGCATCGTTGTTCAAAAATAATAGTTTCTTTATGCATCCTAAAAGAAAACCCAATCCCCCAATTCTTCTCCTCTCTCCAATCAAATTAAGCATAGATCCTTCTTTTTTCTTGCATCTCGACCCTTCTCTATTCTTTCCTTCCAACCAATCACACGTACTGTTCCGTGTGTAAAGTGGTATGGTATTCTTGTGGAGCACACAATCCTATTGACATCCCTCTATAAATAGTGCATATTATCAATAGCTTTAAATAAAGAGGATTTTGACAAACCAAAACCCAAATTCATGGAAAACAAGTCCGGCAAATTCGGTATGTTCTTTTTCGTTCTTGATTGTTTATTTGACACAATTATTTTTTTGTATTTTATTTATTTTATTTCAATATAAAGGTTCATATTTTCTTGCCTACTTTACGTTGGAACTCTTTGATGGTATAGGGTCTTAATGGAAGAAAAGAACCCTTCCAAAACCCCACCCCAAATCCATGAAACGATTGTATAGTTCATGATCTTTTTATTTTTATTATTATTATTTTTAAATCCTAACTTCTCCTCTTACAGAATAAGCAATTAGAAGAACTATAATTTTTCTTCAATCTTTTGCTGCGCGGGCATCAGTAATGAAAGGATATAATCATATAGTGTCATAGCGCAGTTATACATTAACAGTAGTCGGTAACCAGCCATGCAATACATGGAAGAGTTTAACTTAATATAATTTTTCTCTCTTTTATTTTTTTATTTTTTCTAGATATGAAATTTAGATAATTATGGCAAATATTTGTAACCATTTATTATGATCTTGTTTGTATATGAAACTATATAATCTACCATTTAAAGAAAGTATGATGTGCCAAAATTCCAATTGAGGAATTAAATAAAATATATATATATATATATATATATATATAAAGATTGATATATTAAACCCTAAGTTTAATTAATTTCAAAGTGAATTATAAACTTTTAAAATTATATGAATTTATACTCTAAATCAAATCGTATGATCAAACCTAAAAAGTTTAGATTTTACATTGATATAATTTTAAAGTTCGATATTTAATTTGAAACTAAAGTCCATCAAAAGATTTCATTTGCAACAATCTTAAATCCTATAAGTTATTTTTATTATTACTCTTATATTATCATTATTGTTACTTATTATTATTATTATTATTATTATTATTATCATCTCTAAAAGTATAAGTTTTTTTAGTAGATCTAAGAGTAAAGTTAAGATCCGTTTATTAATGGAAAATGGTTCAACTTTGGATTTAACAAATGATTTTGGAATTGTGTAGTTCACAAATATGTAACTTTGAAATTTTTAATTTTATCACAGTATTGGATGGATTCATTGTGATTTCAAGTTGGATGATTAAAGAAAGAGATCGAAAATCATGGACAGAACCCCAGTTAGACCAAGAAGGGCCATGGCACCCAGCCCCTAATTTTTTTATTATTTTTTTTCATATTGTATGCATAGTTTTTTCAGTAGTATAGGTAATTAAAATTAAAGTTTAGTTTCCAAAAGTTACTCCTAAGTCCCTCTCAAGAATTAAGTTAATCCGAAGATATAAAAAAATATGGAAATAAATAACTAACCCACAACATTGGCTCCCCTCCAAAATAAAAATAATAATAATAATAATAATAATAATTACCTAAAATCAAGTCTTGCTATTATAACGAAAATGTTAACCACCTTAAGAAGAGTTGTCAACTCATCCATGAACCACCAGTACCTTGAGATGCTCCCATCCATTCATGTTCTCTCTTTCGAATTCATTTCCGAAAAAATAAAATTTTTTCAACAATCTATTTAATAATTTTATTTTCATGATTAGAAAGATACTTAATCTTTCAGAAGAGTTAATTTTATTTTTATTTTCCTAATTTTACTAGTTATTAATTTGACTAATTTCACTTATAAGATGTCTGTATGTTTGGGTGCTAATATGGCTTAGAAAAATGAGAAACAAAACATTCTCTTAAAATCATTTTATTTCACTCTGTAAATATGGTGAGTAAAACAAAATCTTAAAAAGTTTCCGTAAAGTTGAATTAAAAGAGCAATTTTAGTGTCAATTTTTTTTTATTTTTTATTCTTAAGGTTTTCTCTCTCTTTGATTTTGGGGGTTTGGAATTAGGTGTTAAATAGGATATAACATCATAATTTTGTTCAAATTGGATAATTTAGGGTAGTAATTAAATTTAGAGTTGACAGAAATTGCTGCAAAATTTAATACAGATTCAATCATAAATGAATGTTAGGATCTAATGGAATATCAAGTTACGTTTTGATTGATGATTGAGTTGAAATGTGTTAAGAAACAAAAAATGTATCAATTATTTTATTATAATTTATTGTTAACACTGAATAAACCACCAATTTAATTTTTCATGTATTAATTTATTCATGAATTTTTGTATAATTCTCATTCTTAAATTATTAGAAAAAATAAAATCATACGTTGGCTGCCCAATATTTACTAGAATTGTGCCTAAATATTCTTAATGTATTGCAGCAATCACAAGAATGGCAAGACATTTTCGGCCAGCTCATTACTTACTAAAAATACAGTCATACTCTTTACTTTGTGAGACTGGGGTTGAAAAGTATGACTCTGGGGTTTTTGAAGTTAGCGGCCACAAATGGTGGATTCTAATGCCTCAACTTCTTTGTTCTATTAAAATATAAATTTGAGCCTCATTATCTACCTTGTCTTCTTTTGTAGGAGGTTGTCTCTCTATCCAAAAGGAAATGAGAAAATGAATGGGACTGGCCACATCTCCATTTATTTGTCAATTGTTAATACAGAAAAATCTCCTCTCGGATGGGAGGTTAATGCCCGCTTCAATTTGTTTGTGTACGATCAGATACGGGATAAGTTCTTGACCATTCAAGGTTTTCTCTCTAATAATTTATACATATGCATAAATATGCATGTGTATTTGCTATGCAAAAAATTCTACCAAATCAATAATATTCGTAAATTTTTTCATTAAGGGTGATAGATTAGTTTAATATAATATCACTTTCACATGAACTACCACAATTGTAAAAAAAAAATATTAAAAAATTTGTTTTGGTACAAAACTAATTGTTTGCCACATATTTAATTTGTAGATGTTGAAGGGGCATTTAGAAGATTCCATGACATAAAGACTGAATGGGGTTTGACAAATTTCTCCCTCTTGATTCTTTCAATGTTATTTCAAATGGATACCTTGTCAACGATTGTTGTCTATTTGGTGTGGAGATTTTTGTTCATGAACGTAGTGCAAAACGAGAGTGTCTTACCATGATAAAAGAACCTCCCAATCGAATTATGACTTGGAAGATTGAAAACTTTTCGAAAAAGGATAAAGTATTATATGCTTCCCAAGTATATGTTGTTGGAGAATTAAAATGGTATTTTTATTATTAGAAGTTAAACTTTTATTGTTATAAAAGGGAAAGCTACCACTGATAAATGCTAACCTTATTAACTATTATTTTTGAACTCTTTTTATTGAATCCAGGAAAATACTGATTTATCCCAATGGATTTTATAATGAAGCACCCAAAGCAATATCCGTCTTCCTCGACTCAGTAGATTGTGTTGCACCTGATTACAAAATTTTTGTGGATTTTAAGCTGCGGATAAGGGACCAAATTAACAATAAACATGCAGAAGAAAGAGGTTAATGAATTATACTTGTCATTTTCTTCTTTTTTTCTTGAGAGAAGTATGTGCTTTTTGTTCTCTTTTATTTACTTTCCTCAATTATAAGCTTTCTTAATTTTTTTTTTCCCCACACAGATAAACACTGGTTCTCTGCCTCATGTAACGACTGGGGTTTTTCGCAACTTTTGTCACGAAAAGATCTTGAGGATGCATCCAAGGGGTTTCTTGTTGAAGATACCTTGATTGTAGAAGCAGAAATTATGGTTATGTCTACTGTAAAGTAGTTCTACATAATTATTTATATTTTGATGAAAAGTTCTACATATTTATAGTTTGTTTGGCTCGGGACAAAGATTATGGTTATGTCTACTGTAAAGTAAAGTTCTCTTAATAACCGTACATATTTATTGTTTGTTTGGCTCAGGACCTAAATTTTTTTTTTTTTTAATTTTTTAATTTTTTTATGTTTCCTCGTCTAAGGTTTCTTTTTTAGGTTTGAGTTCTATTTTTTATACTTTCTCCTGAAATTGGCATAATTGTACTTCATCGTTAGTTTGCACGACCATTGTTAGATACTAACTCGAGTGAAACCACATTGCACGACCATCGCTAGACACTTACTGGAGTGAAACTACAGAGGTTCAAGGACGGAGCTCTTGGGGGGGTTTTATGTTCATTAAAATCATAGTCCCACATTTGCAAATCATAGACTAACTATCGTAGGTATGCATGCATAAGAATATCTTAAATCAATTTTATTTTTAGTTGGTCCCATAAAAGATTAAGTAAAATTTTATTGAAAGATTAAATCTGATTGGTTTTTTAATTTTAATTATGGGAGACATGCAGACACATAATAATTCTACGCAGATAATGTTGTCTTTTTTAATTTAATTTAAATAGTATAATTTATCTAGTTGGATACTGCGTTTATCTATATATATATATAATAATAATATAAAATAGCCAAAGACGTTTGAATTGTTTTTTTTTTTTTTTTTTTTTTTTTTTTTTTAAATCTTACATATTATGCCACACTAATGGCCTGTTTGGAAGTTTAAAGAAGGAGGAGAGGAGAGTAGTGAGGAGGAGAGTAGAGGAGAATGGTTACCCTCCACCTTGTTTGGATGTTTTTAAAATTAGTAAGGCGGAAGGGAGTAATTAGCCATTCCCCTTATTTGGATGTTTTAAAAATTAGGATGGAGAGAAGAGGAAATTATTAAAATAGACAAATTTACCCCTATTTGAAAATAGACTTGCAACATTGGTCTATGATTAATTTATTAGAAAGGTTTCTCAAAAAAAAAAAAAAAAAATTTAGAAAGGGTAAATTATGAAATTTACTTGGACAATAATTTATCTACTCTACTCTCCCTCCAAATCTCTCCAATTTGGGGGAATTAAAAATGAGGGGTTAGAGGGAGTTGAAACCCCTCCAAACCCTTCCAAACCCCTCCCCCTCCTTCCTTAAAAAACGTCCAAACAAGGTAATTGGATTACTCTTCCTTCCTCTACTCTACTCCCCCTCCTTTTTTAAACATCCAAACATGCCATAACTTTGGTAGCCTCACAATTTTTCACATAATTTTTATTTTTATATATCTTTATTTATTTGACACATAGTTTTTATTTTTTAAATTCCTTTATTTGATAAAATCTAATCAAATGTCAATCATTCCTTTTAATACCCAATACGTAGCATGTATTTACTCCCATTAGGAACTGTTTTTCTTAGAGTGGCATGCAAGTCTTTGACTTGCTTCGAAGCATGTTTGTATGCAATACAAATTCCTTCATAGTAAAGGGTGTGTAGCTGACTTACTCTCCTAAAAATCATATACGATTAAAAGAACTGGGCTAAACTTGACCAATACATCTATATAAGAAGCAAGAACCCTCTTAGAAAAATTAAATAACATTATAGTTGTAGTCTCAACTTTTAAGCTGTGGGAAACCCACTGCGGAACATCAATCAACGAGACATATAGAAGAAAAAATGCACCATTCATCCAATCTTCACATGCCAAATTTGCATAGAGCCCATGAAATCAAACTAGAAATTCAATTACAATAACAACTGCATGCACCCCTTTTTTATGATGCCAAATATATCGAAACTCCGATTGACAACAAGGTGCGAAACACTAAATGTCCTATATTTACTTATGATGCATGAATTGCATGTTTAAATAAGAATTATTTAATATTATATATATTCTATATCTACATTTGCTACCACACTTTGAAAACTTTACAACATCATTATTTTATTTATTTGAACTTTAAACTAAATTTTGCCACTTCAAATTTGTTTCTCTTATATTTCTCTTGTGTGCCTCGATCCTCTTCAGTCCATTCTATCAACTTTGATTCTTTTTAGTTCATTCTATCCACTTGAGGCTTGTTTGGTCCATTTGGTCTTTCCGGTCCACTTTTGTTTTATTTGGTCCATTTGGTCTTTTTCAGTCCACTTTGGTCATATTTAGTCCACATTAGTCCTATTTGGTCTACTTTGATCCTATTCGGTCTATTCTTCCCACTTTAGTCCTATTCAGTCTATTCTGTCTACTTTGGTCCTATTCGGTCTACTTTGCTTCTATTTGGTCTATTCCGTCCAATTTTGTTCTAGTTGGTCGAATTTAGTCCTTTTTGGTCCACACTGATCTTATTCAGCCCACTTTGGTCTGATACGGTCCAATTCGGTCCACTCTGCTAACTTTGGTCCTATTCGGTCTTATTTGGTCCACTTCGATCCCATTCGGTCCTTTGAAACTAAAATTTTTGATTTTCATTTATTTTTTAAGTCATGGTAACATTGAACAAAGTGAAGTTATTTAACATTTACTAACTATCCAGTATATTGTACGAGACTAGTTCTAATTAATTGGTTGGATTTTGAATTATTGAAGAACACTGTCAAACGAAAGAAAGAATCCAAATATTCTTAAAATACTAAATTATTTCTTTAAAAACGTGAAAGTCAAGAAAACAAAAGACGTTAGAATTTTAAATAAGAAGATATAATCTACATTAAATGGGTAGAGGAACAAATGTCTATCTTGGACTAGTAGGGCAACTTTGGTTAAATTAGTAGCTCAAGAACTATATGCTTGTGTGTCCACCTTTAAGCTGCCAATACAAACCTTAGAAATTAGTTGCAATTTTAAGGAGACTGTCATCCGAAAGGTGAGAATATATAAAAACAAGGTTTTGATTTTCTCACTTCCACCTGTATACATATCTTTTTCGCATCTATCTTTATGTATTAAAATGTGATTAATACCCTGCCAATTATGAATATGTATGTAAAATAAAGGACGTAAACAAGTGGGAAATAATTTTTTTTTTCCATAAAAAACGTGAGGGGGCTAGGCTTTAGGAAATTTAATTTAGGCTATTAACAATGCTTTTATGGTGCCTCCAACCAGGAGAAGCTTAAGACCAAATATGGGAACGTAAAAGATTGGCTAGACGGGCAAAAAAACAGAGAGGTTAAAAATGCTTTCTAGGTTTGGAAAGGGGTGGAAAGCGAAGAGATATAAAGATTAATGGAGGGCTTCAAGCCTAAACCAAGAATAGAGGACATGACACAATTTTTTCATGTAGGGCGAACTTAATAAAAACTAGGGCAAATTACAACTTACTCACCCGTGGTTTGGACGAAATTTAAGTTACCTACCTGTGGTTTGAAATTTGACACTTTACCCACTTGAGGTTAGCTTAGTTAAAGTTCCATAACTCACTTATGTTGGGAAATTCAGACCCCGGTTGATAGAATTTATAAGTTTTAAACCCAAGTTGTTAAACCTAGAAACAAACAAACATCAATATCATGCACATCAAAATAGTAAATAAGACAAGATATGATAACCCAGGGAAACCAATGAAACAAACTAGTTTCACAGTAAAAAAAGCATGGGGGGAAACCTTCCCAAAAAGCAATTCACTATAATAAAGAGAAGTTTCAGATCTAATACAAAACTTTTGTCCCTAGACTCTACAATCCTCGTAGATGAACTTACAGTAGAAACCTTCTACCACTTCAGAACCTCTGAACTCTTCAATATATGAGCGTCACCCTTTTGCACGAATCCCAGTACTTGACTAACCAATGATGCATGGATCCCAGTATGTGACTAACTCTCAGCAACTTGAAGAAGATGTTGTTGGCTGCAAAGTTCTTCACTTCATCAACAATGAAGATCAAGAAACACTTGTTTACAAAATCTTAAGGCGCAAAAGACGCAATAACTTTTTGCAGAGAAAATAAGGCACTAGGTCACTTTCTGTATGTGTTCTCTATGTATAACGGCCATTAAAATAAGACTTATATATGTCTAGGGTTGTGAGAAAAGAAACCCTACACATACATGTCAGCATGAGCTGAAAATCAGATCTGGAAATTCTGATTTCGTAGATCTCGACAGCATATAAAATACTCAAAATTCTTTTTGAGTTTGATCGACAAGCAATTGAGTATACACATCACATTTGAACACATATAATCACACAAATGGAATAAGTATTCATTAAACATTAGTCTTGTGTGTTGTGTGTGTGGATTAAGTATGAACTAGTCTATCAATTCAATCAAGTCATACACAACTAGAATGAAGTCAAGTAACCTAGCTCACTTGTAGTGTAAGGTTGAATTTATTCAATCATTTTGTTGGCTTTATTCCGTGCCAAATTTGCTTGTAATTCAGCATTTAGAAACCCTGTATTTAGGTGGGAATCATGGAAGGGTAGTATGTGAAAGAGCGTGAAGAAAAGCTTAAGAGTGTGCACTCAAGAAAAGCCTCGTGACTGGATCTCGCGACTGGCTTGCGACTAGTGAGGCGCCAAAGATGGCATACGTGTGAAGCATGCAGGGGGAGCTGAAGGGTCACGCCAACTGTTGCACTACAGGAGAAAACCTCCAGTCTAGCTAGGCAATTAGCTCGCGACTCAAACTCACGACTTGTTCCAGTTGCGAGCTCGAGTCGCCAGAATGCCCTGTTTGGTTGTAACTGACTCTTCGCATTCCTCATACACCCTACTATAAATACCCTTGTACCCACGAAATGTAGAGAACTTCCAGAGAGAATTTTGAGAGAGAAACCCTAGAGAAAAACAAGATTGACTCATCCACAATCTTCATCCTTTGATTCTCCAAATTCCTCGACTCTCACCCTTTCCATTGACATATCCTTCAGAGGTACATTAGCCAAATCCTTATCTCACCATACCCATATCTGTGAGAAGGATTTTTGGTGCTTGGGAAGTAGTTTAGAAGGGACCAATTCATTTAGAAAGGACCAAAAACCCTTCTCACAGATATGGGTATGGTGAGATAAGGATTTGGCTAATGTACCTCTCAGGGATATGTCAACAGAAAGGGTGAGAGTAAAGGAATTTGGAGAATCAAAGGATGAAGATCTTGGATGAGTCAATCTTGTTTTTCTCTAGGGTTTCTCTCTCAAAATTCGCTCTGCAAGCTCTCTACATTTCATGGGTATAAGGTTATTTATAGTAGGGTGTATGAAGAATGAGAAGAGTCAGTTACAACCAAACAAGGCATTCTGGCGACTCGAGCTCGCAACTGGAACAAGTCGCGAGCTAATTGCTTGGCCAGACTGGAGGTTTTGTTCTGTAGTGCAACATCTAACGTGGCCCTTCAGTTCCCTCTGCATGCTTCACACGTGTGCCACCTTTGGCGACTCGCCAGTCGCAAGATCCAATCGCAAGACTTTTCTTGTGTGCACACTATTGAGCTTTTCTTCACGCTCTCTCACACACTACCCTTACATGATTCCCACCTAAATACAGGGTTTCTAAATACTAAATTACAAGAAAAGTTGGCACATAATAAAGCCAACAAAATGATTGAATAAATTCAACCTTACAATCTCCCCCTTTAGCTATATTGTGACAAAACCCTAAAATAAACTCTAGACTTAACATGTGAGTTGGGAACAATTGAACAAAACTCACTCACACCTAACTCTAGAATCTGTGAAGCTCTTGAACCATACGGACAAGTATTTCCTAAAAACAACAACACAATACGATCATTGTAAGCAGAAAACTTGAAATGCATATGGAGCAAGCACAATGCGATCAAGCAATAAAGAATTAAAGCAGTAAAGCATGGCTTGACCAAACAGGAAAAATCACTATAAGTAGTGACCGCAATGAACATCCGGACATGCAAGCTAATGAGCTCAATGCAAAGTATCATTTGCATGTCCAACACTCAACCGATACAACAACACAAGGTAATTGCATCAAGAGTATAAAATCCAACAAGGGCACAAGAGTGAAGTACTAAAGAAAATGCATAACATTGACTAGAAGTACTGAGCTACAAAGCTAAGGTACAAAAACAAGTACTGAATAACAACTTAAATAATTAGACCAAAAGTTTTAAACAGTAGCAATGAAAACATCCATGAGTTTAAACCAACGTATTTAAAAAAGTGTTGTGCAAACCCATATTAAAATTATCCAACCATAGCAACAAAAACCATAATCAACATAAATTAGACAAAAAGATGCTTAAAGTTGCTTAAGGTTTTTCTCCCCCTTAAAATGGTGCTCCCCCTTAAGAGCTACTCCTTCATCTCCAAGGTTCTCCCCCTTTTTGACTGGAATGGCCAAAGTCTATTGCTGGGTAGTGAAGCTGTCAAACTTTGCTAAGAGAAAATTCATTTGGACTTGGATAGCATCAAGTCTATCAGATTGCTCATTCTGGACATCTTGAAGCCCATCAATCTTTTCAAGGATGATCTAAAATGCATCTAGAGGTACTACAGAAGATGATGAAGCTTGGCTCCTTTTGTGACAGCTTCTTGAGCTTGAGGGTTGTCCTTCTGCTTTTGTTTCAGTGTCCATAGGTTCTCCTTATGCTTGATCACCCTCCTTTTCATCACCCAGAAGACGAACTTTGATCCATGCAATAATTAAAGCATTGATAGCTAGAGGGGTCGTCATGAGGCTGATGTCTTCAAGAATTTCCACACCTTTTGCTCGAAAGAGCCTCATGAGTAGACTATGAAGAACCAACTTTGGCCTTGAAGATGTTCTTGTTTCATCAGCAATAATGCATAAAGCATGAGCACTAATATCAATGTAAGTGTTCTCCCAAAGCTCTATGAGAAAAATGGATCTTGCATTATTGATGGTGGTCATCTTCTTTACCGGGTACAGGTTGAACATCATGATCAAGGTAAGGCATCTCAGATCAGGTGGAAAAGCAGTAGTGTTGAGGCATCTTCCCGCTCTATCTCCACCAATATGAGATTGGACCGTCTCTATGGAGAGAATTCGATCCTTGTAATGAGTGAAGTCATGCTCTAGATCCTTAAATCCAAGAACATTATCAACATCCTCCAATTCAATGGTGAACTCATGGCCTCTAATCCAACAATCAATTTCATCCTCTTACAAGATTGCGTTGGCATAAAATTCACGGATCAACAGTTCACACACTCCCGAGAGATCACCAAGGAGCTTGTCCCAACCTCTATCTTGAAAACAACCTAAGATAAAGTAATCCTTCAAATCCACTAAGTCCACAAATCGTTCTTGAATAATTAGAGCCTTCACAAAGAACTGATTGTATCTTTCAAAATGTTTGGCAGACTTGAACTGAGTATTGTCCATTTTCATCCTTTTGTCAGCCTTATGTGCAGTAGACTTTTTCTTTGGAGTCATTTGCAAAAACATATTAGCAATGGCCACAACACAGAGCATATCATATGGTAACACAAAAATTAGTAACAAATTAGTAGCAATAAAATGGACTTAGAAACAGACCAAAGATTTGATCTACGGCACAGTTCAGTAACAACTTGACATGAGAAAACACAAAGCCTCAATGCTCAATAGAGTTTTATCATTAAGGCCCTCAAACATATCACATTATGTGTGTGTGAGCAAATATCATCATGTAAAAGCAAGGGCATGTTGCAAAGCACATAACCAGAGATGCTATTTCCAAACATTGAAAACCATGAACTCCCTACAACCATTGTATTCCTTGAAATCCTCAAGAACACAAGAAAATGCCTATGAGACTTTTTACCACGGGTATGATATACACAACACAATACAATCATGATATATTACTCAAAAATGAGAAGCACACATGAAAACATGTATATCAAGCATCATACTATCAATATCAACAAAACCCATTCAACAAACTCAAACAAAAATATACCCAAACCATATTCAAACATCATATTTTTCAAAACTCAACAAAACCTCAAAATCCAAGAATTTAAGGGTTATAAACATGAATTACTTTGAGAAAAGTAAAGAGCCCATACCTTTTCTTGAAGATTGATGAAGAGATGATGAAGAAAATGAAGGATTTTTGTGAGAACATGATGAGTTTGTAAGAGGGAGACAATGAACAGTCATAATGTAAGAGGGAAAACTGAAAAGTTTTAAAAACTGACTTGAAAAAGACCCTTAAAGCGCAAAACACGCGATTTTCGCGATTGTTTTAAGTTGCGAACAAGTCACCAAAGCAAGCCGCCAAAAACCCTCGTGACAAAATTTGGAAAAATTTGTCTAAGTGATTTTCGCGACTGGAAGTTCTACTCGTGAGTAAGTCGCAACGAGAGTCGCCAAACTTTCTGAGTAACCCTTACAACTGGAGCTTCCACTTACAAACAAGTTGCCAAACTGAGTCACGTGAAATCTAAAAACCCAGATTTTTGCAAAATATTCTATATTCTAAGTCTTTTTCGTGATTGGGACTTTGACTCACCAGAGAGTCGCGAATACCTTCTGTGTAAGCTCGCGACATGGACATGCGACTGGCTTGACTCATGAGGCAAGTCTCTAAAACAATGTTGCACAATTTTTTGAAATTTTTGACATTTTTCAAAATAAAACACTTTCCAAAAACAACTAAAACACTCAAAAATATTTTTGTGTTTGATCAACATATAATTGAGCATGTGCAACATATTTAATCAAGTACAATCACACAAATGAATAAGGCATTCATTGAACATAGACGTGTGATGTGTGTGGGTACCAAAGATGAGATGGTCCTTAGTCTAATGTGAAGCTTCAATGATCAATTCAACCAAGACATACACAATTAGCACTAGGAAAATAGACCTATCTCAATTATAGAAATATGCATATATGACCTCCCACAAAACTTGATATCATTATTTTGAAGCTTTTCATTTAGCTCCATGTACATCATAACATTTGATCATTTAGAATCAATACATCTCATTTTGAGATTGATGCCCGAAATTTTTGATATTTCAATTTGATGAACAAGCCTTTGGCTTTTTGGGCATCATACATTTATCATAAAATTCGCTTTCCCTTTTTCCTTGTCAAATACTAATATGTGCAATGGCTTTTGCAGCTCATTATCTCTTTTCATTTTGAGATTTACATTTGTTGAGCTTTTTAAGCAAAAAATAAAAGAGTGGGAAGATATATAGGCCCAAGTCTATGCAAGTTTCAAGATCAACAAAACCATTGACTAATCGTTCATGACAAGTTTGAAGATCTATTTACAACAGTCACATAGATGTCAAGATTTTTCCCACAATGATATGAATGCTGAATTACAAGCAAATTTGGCACAAAATAAAGCCAACAAAATGATTGAATAAATTCAACCTTATAATCTCCCCATTTGGCTATTCCGTAACAAAACTCTAAAACAAACTCTAGACTTAACATGTGAGTTGTGAACAGTTGAACAAAACTCACTCACACCTAACTCTAGAATCTGTGAAGCTTTTAAACCATATGAACAAGTATTTCCTAAAAACCACAACACAATACAATCATTGAAAGCATAAAACTTGAAATGCATATGGAGCAAGCACAATGCGATCAAGCAAAAAGGAATGAAGCAACAAAGCATGGCTTGACCAAAACATGAACAATCACTATAGCTAGTGACTGCAATGATCATTGAATGTTCAAATAGTGTGTAAAACACTATGAACGTTTAGACCCCCAATTACAAATTACCAATTCAAGCTTATTATCAAACAATAAATGTGCGGAACATGAACATAAGCTAATAACAGAATTGATAAACAATCTAAACCAATTAAAATCACATCCACAACAGAAATTAAATGGCAAAGATTAAGGGAAGAGAGATGCAAATACAAGGACAGCACAGCGATGTGTTATCGAAGAGGAAACCGAAGCCCTCGGCATAAAACCTCTCCGCCGCCCTCCAAGCAGTCAATAATCCACTAAAGAATGAAGTTGGGATACATGAACAGCAAAAGACCCTCCAAGCCTAATCTACCTAGTGTACCTAAGCCCTCCAAACTTCTTGCTCCAACAAGGTTGCGCCGAACCTTTGTCTTCTTTAGCTTACTGGATTCCGCTATAGCCCATAGCATCAACCAATAACCATTGGTCCCTTCCTAACTGCTTCCCAAGCACCAAATAGTCTTCTTACAAATATGGGTGTGATGAGAAAAGGATTTGGGTAATGAACCTCTCAAGGATGTAACAATGGAGAGGGTGAGAGTTGAGGAATTTGAAGAGTCTCTATGTAAAGATTGTGGATGAATCAATTTTGTTTTTCTCTAGGGTTTCTCTCTCAAAATTCTTTTTGGAAGCTCTTTACATTTCTTGAGTAGAAGGGTCTATATATACTGGTGGGTGTTTGGAATGCGAAAAGTCATTTTTCCAAAACAGAGCTGGCTGGTGACTTGACTGAGTCGCAAGATCAAGCCTTGAGCTAATTGAATGGTCAGTCTAGACTTCTTGTCCTATAGTGCTACAACTGGCATGACGTTTCAGCTTCTCTACATGCTTCGCTCATGTACATCATTTTGCGGCTTACCAGTCGCGAGCCACCCGCGAGATCCAGTCGCGAATCCCTACTTCACTGCACATTCTTAAGCATTTCTTCACACTCTCTCACACACTACCTTTACATGATTCCCACCTAAATATAGGATTTCTAAGTGCTGAATTACAAGCAAATTGGCATGGAATAAAGCCAACAAGATGGTTGATTAAATTCAACCTTACAATCATTCACATAAGGAATGAACATCCGGACATACAAGCTAATAAGCTCAATGCAAATTATCATTTGCATGTCCAACACTCAACCAATAGAACAACACAAGATAATTGTATCAAGGATATAAAATCCAACAAGGGTACAAGAGTGATGTACTTAAAGAAATGCATAACATTAACAACAAGTACTAAGCTACAAAGCATGGGTACAAAATACAAAACACAAAATACTGAATATAAACTTAAATAGATGATATCATTATGCAAGACATTAAACATAGGCCTTCAATATCGATGCTCCCCCTTTGATCAAGCTCTTCCTCCCCCTATCATTATACTCCCCCTATCATCATCATCTCCCCCTTTTTGTCATGGAATAACTAGTCCTCATTTTCTTTTAGCTTCCTTTGAATTTGGTCCAATTAGGTTTGGAGAGAAGTGAACTTTGTATCACAATGGATGTTGTGATGGTGTAGGAGAGAAGCGAGTACGGACATCTTAGTGCTTATGTCATGGACGGATGCCATAATGTTGTCTAACTTTTCATCATATGAGGATGAGCTAGAGCGTGAACCACTAGTATATGCTAAAGTCTCTTTCTTAATTCCCTTCCGACTATGACCAATGCTAGCGTTGAGTGTACAAATGTTGATTGGGCTTGGTTTCGAATAGGGAGATTCATCTTCCGATGGATGAATGCCTTTGAGTTTTAGTATCCTTGAAATAAGGCAGCAAAAAGGAATGCAAATCCTTGATTCAGTTCTTGTAACATTTTTGCACAGAATATGAAAAATATGAGCGCAAATATCGATCTCTTCATCAGTAATCAGATCATGAAGGAACAAAACTCTCCCGAGATTCATGTATTTGGTGCTGGATAGACGATATAGATTGTGAAACATGATTATTGTAAGCACTCGTAGTTCTGGGGAAAGTAAGGAAACACTGATTAAGTTCCCATTTTGTGAGAACTCCAAGTTCCTTCTAAGAGCATCCTGAAGTAAATCCTCATCCGGATTCAAATCATCATATATTGGTGGCTTGGTAAACATCGGCCGGCTGATGTGTAGGATTTCTGCCATATAAACGGGAGTCACTGAGAAAATCTTTCCCCTAACCCAGTATGTGAGCTCTTTGCCCTCGACAATGGCATTAGCATAGAACTCTTTCACCAAATTTTTGTATGCATCATCAAGGCCGAAAATCTCTTAGGATGAAGTTTTAGTGAGAGAGAGGTGTTTTGGGAGGTGAAGAGATGAGGGCTATCGAGAGAGATCGAGGAAAGTGAGATCTGAATTGTGAAGCATGTATTTATAGGAACCTCATAATTCTCGACAGATCGAGAGGTGTCAAGCTTTAAAGGCGTGAAGAGATACAACTATCGAACAACTGTCCAGAGGTGTCCACAGCAAAACAAGCTCGATGGATTGAGTAGCTATCAAGGAGATAGAAACTTTCTCGATGGATCGATGAGCTATCGAGAAGCTGTCGAGATTGCAATAAAAAGAAGCTGAAGAGCTCGATAGATAAGCTAGGTGTCGAGAGGTGTCGAGGAGCTATCGAGATTGCTTAAAAACAGTTTTCAAGAAGAGAAAAACACAGACATGAATGCAATCAAATATGCAACTCAACCAAGGGTCCAAACAAAATTTTAATCTCTCAATCAAGAAAATTGTAAGCCCATAGATCCCAAAACACACACACGCACTAAACAAGTCTAACCAATTTTATATTTCAAAAACAAGTTAAAACAGTTTAGTAAGCATACATTAACACATGTATTCCTTATGATGGCCAAATCACATTGTACCTACATATGCATCAAAAGTAGCAAAGAATATTGCGTTTTGTATGTGAAGACATCGCAAGATTGCATAAGTGTCTACATGTTATGACGATTTGAGATATGAGAAAATCACTTTAACTTACACACACTCATAACTATTTGATGGGGACTATCACCTTTGAGATACAACCTATAGCTCCCACATCTCCTAAAATACACACTTGTAATCATATATAAAGCATTTTGATCTTTTTGCTTTTATTTTTTCTTTGCATATATATATTTTTTCTTTTAAGCAAACCATGCATGGGCATATAAGAGAGAGAAAAGAAATACCCAATGATGTTAAGCATTTGACATTGCACTTTTGGTATGCAAAAGCATACAGATATCATTTTATGATTGGCGGACAACAGTGATGAGATGGTTATTTATGCCTTTCTCTTCGGATTTTCTAGTCCTTCCCATCAAAAAGAGTGATACGAGTGTTAAGTACAAGTGATTACTTAATCTTACTCATCACAAACAAGAGCCACAAAGCTCACATGCTTAGTTGTGCATAAAGATGCTCATCTAAGCCACAAGAGATACAAAATTTAGAAAACTTTGTTTCAATGGCCATCCAAGGTACACAAGTACCAATGTACACAAACATACACTGTTTTGTATTTTTCACTTTTGTATTTTTATTTTTATATGGAAAAAAAAAAAAACTAAACTAAAAACTAACCAAACAAAAACATGTTAAACAAAACAAAGTAATGCATGAAACTAGACTAACTCAAAACAATAAAGCAAAACACACAAATGATGAAAAAACAAAAACAAGAAAGGGAGATAGAGAGAAGAAGTGACAGAATCACTTGGAGCCCTTTTCCTTCCACACCTTGGAAGAACCTTTTTGTTTAGAGAACCCTTAATCCGGCGGTGAGGGGGAAGAGTTAAAACCGTTCAAATTTGAAAGGAACATGAAGGCTTTGAGCAGATCTCCAAAAGAAGCTAAAAATGATGGAAGCTGATTCTAATCTCCAGATGCGATCATGCTATTGCTCTTTTGAGTGGCTAACCACTTATAGCAATTATGTTGAGTATGTCCAGCTACACCACAGTGATGATAGAAATGCTACTTTTTCTGTTTTGGCTTTTGAGAGTTTCCCTTCTTAGCCCTAGGGTTTTTAATCTCTTTCTTATCAAGTTTAGGGGGTGCTTCTAGGATAGATTTACCCTTGTTTATGTTCTCACTAGCTAATTCATTTTTAATATCATTGTTCTTAGTTTTAATATTATTAGTAGGAGGAACAAAAACAGTAGCACTAGTAGAAGGAATACTAGGAGAAGAGAAATCATACCCTAAATTGGTTCGATCTGAAGTAGATTTTTGAAGACTGAGCATCTCATCGAGCTTAGCACTTGAAGTCCTTTCCAACTGAGCTCTGACTTGGACCAGTTCTGCCTCAAGCTTCTTGGTCTTCTCAGCCAAGAAATTATTCTCAAATCTTAGTGCTCCAATGGTCTGATTTGCTTCATCAAACTTTGTAGAGATTTCTTCCCGCTTAAACTTCACATCACTAAGCTTCTTGGTGGCCAACCTATACAACTTCTCATGCTTTTCTAAGACCTTGTATAACTTTGCATAGGCTGTGTGAATGTCATCTTGTTCATCCATCTTCTCAAACTTGGGCTCCACCAATTCCTCTTCTTCATCCACATTTTCAACAATCCCTTCAGTAGGATTTACGGTGGTAGTGAAGGCATTTAGGATTCCATCATCCTCATTGTCACTCAACGTAGCAGCAAGTGCTTTGCTCTTCCCAATGGTCTTTAGATACATAGGGCACTCTTGTTTCATATGACCAAAACCTTGACACCCAAAGCACTTTGGTCCTGAGGGTACAATGTATTGACCGACATCCCTAACATCCTTTTTCCCTTTATCTTGACTCTTGAACTATAAGGAACTCGACTGCCTACGGTACTTGCCAAAGCCCTTCCCATTGGCATTCTTTATAAACTTCTTAAATTGTCTAATGATGTAGGACTTCATCTTAGAACCTTCATCATTAGAAGACTCATCAGTATTACTGCTCTTGGCCTTCAATGCCATGCTCTTGCTCTTGCTCGATTTCTCGATCCTTGTCAAACCCAACTCATAGGTCTGCAAATTGCCAACCAACTATGTCAAAGGAATTTTGTCAATGTCCTTTGATTCCTCAATAGCAGTGATCTTGGCATGGAATCTCTCAGGTAGAGATCTGAGCACCTTTCTCACAATCTTGGGTTCAGAAATGGTTTCCTCAAGATTAAAAGCTGAGTTTACTATATCCTTGAACTTGGCATAGAACTCATCAAATGACTCATCCTCCTCCATCTTGATCTCTTCAAAGCTTGTAGTAAGCCTTTGAAGTTTTGAATCCTTGATAGCCTTAGTTCCTTTAATAGGTTGTCTGGAGAATGGTCCATCCTTTCTTAGTAGTTTCAGTAGAGGATATCTTCTTGAACTCCTCATTCGTGACTGCACTGAATAGAGCATTCAATGCCCTGTTGTTGAAGTTTGCCACCTTGATCTCAGCATCATCCCAGTCGGCCAGCGCTTCTGTAGGCTTGGTCTAGCTTATCTCCAAAGCTTGCCACACTTTCTCATCTAAAGACTACAAGAAAGCTCTCATGTGTACTTTCCAGTATGTATAGTTAGTGCCATCAAATAAAGGAGGTATAATAAGAAACTATCCTATATCCATGACAAACAGGGGTTAATGAATCACATAGTAAAGATTAAAATCTAATCAGAATGTGCTTGCTCTGATACCACTTGATAGGCCAAAAACGTATTGACCTCTTGTGATGAATTAATTGATTAATTAGCCAAGTTTATTAATTAATCAAATTAACATGCAATTGTATTTGGCAACACAAACAAATCACCAATTAACTAAAGTATGCAGCGGAAAATAAATTGACACGGTGATTTGTTTATGAATAGGGAAAACTTACATGGCAAAAACTCCACCAGGTGATTTTAAGGTCACCACTCGCAAGAATCCACTATTATTAAAACAAGCGGTTACAAATAAAGGAATCTTAGTACCTTATACCAACCTACAGTTGAACCCTTACCCCAATACCCAATTGGACTTATTCTGTAGTGACAATCTCTCCTTTTCAATGCACGGTTCCTAGTGCGTGACTAACCAATTGCGTGGATCCCAGTACGCGACTTGATCACTAACTTGAGAAGATCATGAAGTTGCTTGGTCACAAAACCCTATAGTGCACAAACACAACAGCTTTTTGAAGAAAAAGATGAACTAGGGCAAATTCTGTCTCCGATCACAATTTACATAAATAAGACTTTGCTTCACACTTGTGCAACCTTTGACTACCCTTAAAATAATCCTTATATATGTTTAGGGTTGTAAGAAAAAAAAGCCCAAACATACATTCACGGATTGGATGAAAATTAGTCCTGAAAAACTGAACTTCATAAATCTCGATAGATAGCCATCTATTGAGCTAGCTATCGAGCCATGAGCTTCAGCAGCTTTTAAACCTCGGTAGATGTTAGCTATCAACCTTTAAAATCCAGCACTTCATTCTGTGATTCTTGGATAGACTTGCATAACTTTAACACTTGAACTTGAAACCTTGTTTCTTGAAGCATTAAACACATCATAGATCTACCAAATTACAAGTAAAGTGCGTTTTGTCAAAGGATTAGCCAATTACACAAAATAGTGACATATGTTCCTAACATTGAATCACATATGTCCTAACATTTGATATCCTCACAATCGAGTTCTATCAATATTTTTAAGTAGAACTCGCCATTAGAAATGTCGAATTCCACTTAAATTTTCAAAAAAATTTAAGTGGCAAAATATACATAGAACTCAATATCATTGTTTTTAAACCCAGACCGGATCGACCGAGTGAACCGGGAACCGGTTCATCAATGTCTTTATTTTGGTAAAAATTGATGAAAATATACTGTTGGCAGGACTTGAACCTACTCTCAGCAAGTGAAATAACATGTCCAGCATGCAAACCATTAGGCCACACATATCTTGTTGGTCAGGAATGAAAAATTAATAAATATAAACCAATTTAAGTATTAAATATATTAAAAAATTAAATAATACATCACAGTTTGACCTCGATTGAACCTCCGTCCGACCTCAAGAATCTTGAACCTTTCCCTTTCTCGGTTCATTTAATGGTCCGGATTTCAAAATCATGCTCAACATTGCTAATATCAAGTACCACCTATAACTTGATTTTGTTAAAATTGAGTTTAAAAAACAATGGTATTTTGCTAAATAGCTTCAAAATATGAACATTTTACTGCATAGTTTGTAATTTAGGGACAAATGCCCATTTTTCACTAGGTCAAAATTGTTAGGTCAAATGCCCTTATAGCAATTTTACTTTTGGTTGGCATTTTGTTAGCATGTAATGTTGCCATGTTGGGCTTTAAGTTTATCCAGATTGAGATTAATTCTATTACAATATTATCATGGTTAACTAATAGAAATGCAACTTACCCTCCTAATATGATGTCTTTAATATATGATTGCAAGAGCCTCATGGAGCAGGATTGGGCGGTGCAAACGCGTCATATATACTGTGAAGCAAACGGATGCGTGGATGCACTAACAAAGCGGGGAACCCACCAACAACATCTTTTGTCTGTTTATAGTACCTGTCCCAGTTTTGTATACCATTGTTATGTAAGGGATTTGGCAGGCTCGAGAGTAATAGACTGTGTTCCGAACGGCCAGATTATAATGTTGTTGTATGAACTCTATATTATATAAATAAGACCTCCTGTTTCTAACCCAAAAAATAAAAGGATTTTTTTTAATTGATCTTATCCATGTGAAGATCATTGGACAGGAGTATATATATGAAAATGCAATGTGGTGGACTTGATTATTTATTCTGAAAAAATGTTAGTTGGACACATACATATATGTGCTAGATATTTTATTGTGTATTTGTTATATTGTGACTATGGTTTCCTTTTTTGGTTGTTATAAAATGAAGAACTACGGAGTTGGTATTTCAAGAATTGAAACAATAAAGCCAAATTCCAACAATTTAATATATATATATATATATATATATCCCCCTTACAATTGATCCTAGCCCTACACTTGTTGGGCGATTAGGCCCTTTGATTAGATGCTTGTCCCATCAGCCGCCTTCCCAGTCTCTTTGGGAGTCACGGCCTCCAAGGTGATACTGGTGGAGGTCCCTTCCTCATTAATGCGGCCAGGATGATTGTCAGGTGTATTGAATGCTGAGGTGACCGTTTGGTTCGAGCCTATCCTTTAAACCCTCGGACGTCCGATGATGAGGTCGTCCTCGGACTTGGATTGTCTCCTCGGCTCGGGCCTTCGGCCCAGGAACGTAGTGGGCTGGGCTGCCAGATTATTGGGCCCCACAATATATATATATAATTTTTTAATTATTTCATGCATTATATGAGTTAGCAACTAGTTAATTTATTTAAATAGATACCATATCACACACATGTAAATGTGAGTCAAGTCATATATTTTTATTTATTTAAACATCCATACTCAGATACTCAAATAATTAATCAAGTCATACTACGAAACAAGGAATTAATAGTGTTGCTTATAACTTTGCTAGATATGTTAGTGATTACTCGATATGGATGGAGGATGTTCCTCCACATCTTAATACTGTAATCTCAATTGATTTGGCTTCTCTTGCTTGATATTGTTACAACTTTCTTCTTAAAAAAAGAGTTGGGAAAATTCTATTTCGAGCAAAACTAAAAAAATGTTAAGTGTGACTAATTCATCTTTCCGTTTGGAGCTGGTCGGCTAGCCAGGCCTGCCTCAGATTCTCAGAAGGGTCAAATATTTCAATTATATAAAATTAGGACCGGCTTTTATTATTATTTTCTTATGAGAATTTGGAGGTGATATTATGATTTATGAATAGTACTAAACGCATAGAAATGAAAATTTTAATGACAAACGATGAATAAAGACAGAAGAGCAACAAGGAATAAAAGTAGAAATTTAAACCAAACTGAAAGCTCGAAAACGTGTTGAAAAACACAAGAGCTGTTTAGACCCCCGATTAAAATTACGGCTCGATAGATTTTACCCAACTTTAATATAAAGTGCGGAATAGTGTAAAAACGAGCGAATGAACAATAAAGCTACTCTAATCCATAAACTAAACAACACAACAGTATAATGGAATATAAAAGAGTAGGGAAGAGAGATGCAAACACAGAAAACACCAAGACGTGTTTTCGAAGAGGAAACCGAAGAACTCGGCGAAAAACCTCTCCACCGCCCTCCAAGCGGAAATCGATCCACTAGACAATCAGTTGGGATACATGAGTAAGCAAGAGACCCTCCAAGCCTAATCTACCCGATGTACCTAAGCCCTCCAAGCTCCTACTCCAACAAGGCTTCTCGGAACCGTGTCTTGTCTTAGTTATCCGGATCCCGCAACAAGCTCCATGTTGCATCTGCCATTCCAGGCTTCTTCCAATGCTTCCCAGCAGCACCAAAACGTCACACAACACTCTCAAAAGGTGTGGTAAGTGTTCGGGCTATCAACTTCTCAATGGTGTGGAAAATGGAGAGGAAAGGGTTGAGGAGATACCACAAGCAAGTGTATAGAGAAAGATGGGGATGACAATCTCTAATTGCAAATGTGTTTGGCTAGGGTTTTCTCTCTGAAGCATTCCTCAACATTTGTGGGTAATGGGGGTTTATATAGGATAGGTGCAAAATGTGTGAGTCAGTCAGTACAGGCTGGCAGAACAGCATGTCTCGCGAGTGTCTCGCGGGAAGGCCTTACCCGCGAGATACTCGCGAGAGACAGCTGTCTCCATCTGTAATGACTCTTCGCATTCCAGCATGTGCAGGGCACATGCTTCACTTCGCGGGAAGCTTAGTCGCGAGACACCCACGAGATTCCATCAGCTTCCAAATTGCTTGAGTCTTCACACACTCTCTATCACACACCCCTTACAACAATTCCCACAACAAATACAGGGTATAAACGATTGATAGAAATTACAATCAAATTTGGCACGGAATAAAAGCCAACAAAACACATAGTTGTAAATCACAACTTTACAATCTCCCCCTTTGGCTATTTCGTGACAAAACCCTAAAACAGACTCTAGACTTAAACGTGAGTTTGGGAACACAGGCAAAACTCACTCACACCTAATTCTAGATTCTGATAAGCTCTTGAAACATATGACCAAGTAACTCCTGAAACATAACAACAAAATATTATTATTGAATGCAGAAAACTTGAAAAGCATATGGAGCAATAGGCACATGATCAAGCAGAATGAAATAGAAACACTCAATCATGGCAAGATCAAACGAGTAATCACTATACACACGCAATTACTATGCTCATTCACACAAGGAATGAACATCCGGATATGCAAAATGATAGGCTCATATGAAGAGTACCATTTGCACATCCAACACTCAACCAATGCAAAATACTTGAAGAATTTGCATCTAGGAACAATCCTACTAGGGCACAAGAGTGTTCATCACTCAACCAATGCATAGAACATATATGCATCTAGGAACAATCCTACATGGGCACAAGAGTGATGTAGTGAAGTAAATGTATGACATTAAACTTCAATAGCACAAGCATAAAGGCTGCATAAGCAAAGTATTGCAAATACATGGCACAAACCATAAAAGCCTACAAATTATGCAATGAAATAAAACAACCCTTAAAGCTTACAAAAGCAACATGGGTACATGCAAAGTACGCTACAAAGCATAGAGAAAAACACAAAACAAACATCTGAACATAAATACTTAAATAAAGCATAGTATCAAAGTTTTGAACACAAAACAAGTAAACATAGGAACTGTTGACTTCTTCTCCCCCTATCTCCATACTCCCCCTATCAATGACATCATCTCCCCCTTTTTGTCATGGAATAGCTAGTCATCCCCTTCTAGCTTCCATTGAATTTCATCTATCTGAGTTTGGAGAGATGTGAGCTGTGATGAACTTGGAACATATATACCTGTAACCTGAAACACTTGCGCAAACCACATTAGACCCTCAAGGTAAATCAGGTGATAAAAAGACAAGTATAATGTAACAAGTAAAATGCGATCAAGTAAACATGTTGTGAAACATATGAGCAACTTGATCAAACACAAGATAGTCATATGGAAATGACTACACTGATCATATAGCAAAGCAAATGATCATCCGAACATGCAACCAATAAAGCACAATAGCATAAGGGTAAAAGCATGTCCAACACATAAGCACGATGCAATGAGAGCAATAAAGCAAATCAAAGCACCATAAAGTAACGAGAAAACAAGCATAAAGTAGATCAAGGTTTTCTCAAAAAAAATGTCTTCTCCCCCTTGGTATATGCATCTCCCCTATGGCTTTCTCCCCCTACGAATGTGCACAAGGTAGAATTTCTCCCCCTAAGAGTGTGCATATGAGTCACATAGAAATGACGAAACACACCTGTATACTCTCCGGAATACAAACAAAGCTATCATGTCCTAAAAACGAGCTTGATTTGTCCAATGTGATGCTAAATCAGTGAGTGCCTTTGTCGAAGACCCATCTGCACTTAGTGCTTTTTCAGCAGCATCCCTTAGATCTTTCATACGGCTGTGAACTTTCTTTCCCTCTTCTCCAACCATGAGACCCTTTACAACTTTCGCAATTTCATCTCGGTGCACTAGGCCTTTCTCATTAGCTTTTGGTCTAAGTGCCACTTTTAGATCCTCAGCTAATAGAACAGCATTCATTCTTTGCTCTGCGAAAAGTGGCCATGCAATTAATGGTATGCCCTGCATGACACTTTCTAGGGTCGAATTCCAACCACAGTGACTTAAGAACCCACCTGTGGAACTGTGGCTAAGGACTTGGACTTGTGGTGCCCATGAGGGAACCACTAGACCTTGGCCTTTGGTTCTCTCTACAAACCCTTTTGGTAAGGAAGTAAGTGGGTTGTTTTCAAGGGTTTGGTCGCTAAGGTATGAAGCATCAGCGGATTCATTATTTGTAGTTCTTACAACCCATAAGAATTTTTGCTCACTCAATTCCAATCCAAAGGCTAGCTCATTGGTTTGTTCATATGAGAGGGTCCCACCACTCCCAAAACAAACAAATAGGACAGAGCCATGTGGCTGACTGTCCAACCATCTTAAGCAGTCTGACCCTTTAAATTGATTGCTTGAACCAGTTTGAATGATGGGTCCGATTGGATAAAGTGGGAGACTTTTAGCTTCTTCATCTAACAATGCTTTTATTGCATTTTCTTCCAATTCCATGAAAGTATTAAACATAATACCCTCGGCTAATCGCATCCGTTTTGTGCTGCGAAGAAACATTTTATACCAGTAACTAGTTCGATCTTGAACCGGTTCTGCAAGATCTCTACCGTGAATAGGTACGCACCCTGGAAGTTTCAATGGTTCTGCTTGGTCTCTATACTCGCCTGAAATTGTCTCATCTAGCTTTGGCAAATGCAAAACCAACGACAACGCAAAAGCATTTGACAAGAAGAAGATGTAGGGTGAGATGTTGAATTCCTTAGCAACATCTAGTGCATCCATGCCAAAAGTGTCCACGATAAAAGCAGCAAACCGAGTAGACTTTTAACACATCACGAAGAGGTGGCAGTGACCGGGTCAAGGTGAGAATAGTTTGGACTTCAGGTAGTAAGCCTTCGAGGTCCTCAGAGCTCACTGAAGGAAGAAAGACATGGTCTATGCTGGTGGGCAAGGCTTGGAGGATCTCTTTCATGGCTCTGGATGGAGACCCAAGTACGGAAATGATACAAGTGATGTGGAAGTTGTGATGGAGAGCAAGTAGCTTTGCAAGCTCCAGATGAGGGATGAGATGTCCCATCCCTGGACTTGGAAAGATAGCTATGTGGGGTTTTTGTTCCATATGGAAAATATATGTGTCAATAATGCTTTGAAGTCTTGAATAAATGGGTTTTGAGAGAGAACAGTAAGATTTTTATGGTTCGGACTTGTAAGGTTACGTTGTTTATATAGGGTCTTTCTGAATGGGAGGATGGAAAGTGTGTACATGTTTTCTATACTTTTTAGTGTTATAAGATATATATCGACTATTTAGAATTTATCCATGGGATGTCATACATAGATGCAACCCCACCCCCACTAAACCCAACTGGGTCAGGTTCTTTCTATCAATATCTTAAAATTTTGGTTTTTTTTATTGTAAGGGTAACGTCTATTATATTAACCCAATGACAAAATTTTGGTTTTTCTTATTTAAGGGTAATGTCTATTATATACACCCAATTGCACACACCGTACACGCATTTCACTTTTGCATTGAAATTGTGTACATTTGTAAATGTGTATGTAAAAGACACTTCCTTTTATTTAATGTATTTGTTAATTGAAATTGTGTTCAATGTGTGTAAATGGGGGTATGTAAAAGACATTTCCTTTTTTTTAATGCATTTGTTGTGGTTGTGGTGGTAATGAAAGGTGGTGTTGAGTAAAGAATTTAATGCATTTGTTAATGTGGTTCTTTGTTGTATATCTGTGTATTAGTCAATGAAGAATTTTTGCAAAAGGATGCAAAAGTCATTTAGTAAATGTGATAAGGGAAGTTGGTAGTTTCCATTTGACTTTGCAATGAATATACCTCTAAGATCCACATTTTTGAATCCTTCTTTTTGAATCCTTTTTGCTTTTAATTAAATTTTTTGATCACGAACTTGGTCTAAGAATGCGTATCTGGTAATGTTTGAAAACTTTAGAAATAGTTTTTTAACTGGTGTATTTAAAATTTTTTTAATTGAATTGAGACATTTGATATACATTGACCAAAACAATACACACATAATGATGTTTTTCAAGGACAATTAATTTTAATGTAACATTGTATTTGAATTTAGTTAGAGGACCTAAGATATATCACTAAGAAATTGTACATAAGTTAATGTGTTGAGAGCAGGTTTAGAGTACGTGGCAACAAATTTTGTGGGGAAAGGAAATAGTTGGAGTATAGGTCGGAGTTGTTACAATTTTCCCTTTGATGGTGGCAAATCTAAACTACTACTACACAGATTCTCGACACCAACTCGACAAGTCGAACTCTTACATATTGGATTCTCAGCAGTTTCTCTCAACCCTATGATCTAGGGAACTTGCATCTTAAAGTCTACTATATAAGAAAGTATAGAGCATGTTTTCCGAGAGGAGTGAATTGTATAAAGATTTAGAATTTTTCAAGCTCTCTTGAAGTATCAACTAAAGACCTATGTTCAAGCAAAGGATTCGGTGATGAAGTGTAGTTGTTACATCCAATTTACTATCAAGTTATTCGGTCAAATTTTTGAGAGGTAATCTCAGAGTTACGACAAGGAGTTCATGTGCAACAAATCTGGAATTAATAGAAGAGTTGATGTAACCACATTAGTAAACACTACATGAGGTAGTTTTAGATTTATGATTAAATCTTCTATTTAAACTTCTATTCTATTCTAGTGGATTTTTTTCACGAGGGTTGATAGTTAAATCCTCACAGGTTTTTATTATAAAACTTTTTGTTTTACCGGTTCTCCTAGGTCATCATTTGGTGTTTTTATGTGATCCATGCTTGTGTGATGTTATTCAATTTAGATGTAAAACATAATTAATCTAATTAATTACATGGCTAAGAATTGATTAACTTTGTTACTAATACCAGGGCTTAAAACTCTAACTGAAGGAATGGTTTTTATTTATTTATTATTATTATTTTTTTTTATAAGATAAAATTTCTACTCTAACCTAATCTAAGTATATATGGGTATGAAACTCTCTCCTAAAGACTTGAACCCTAACCTTTGCCTCCATACCTCACAAGCACTCATACTTGTAGAGTGACCACCGCACCAAGGGTATGCAGTGGTGAATGATTTAATTGTTCAAAACACAAAAGTTAGTAAATTTAAGAATATGTTTTTGAAAAAGCAAATTCCTTTAATATTAATAACGATATCAGAGGGTGAGGGCCTACCAATTTTGCAGAAGTTTTGGTAGTGGTGTTTACTACAGTTTAAGAGATTTTGATGCAACTTATCTGGACAAAATTGGGAAATGCCCTGTTTGGGCAAAAATAGCAGCATTATGCCCCCTTTCCCAAACTAATTAGGGAAATGTCCCTCTTTTGTAACTCGACAAACGGGAAATTGAGTTATATTGAAAAACTCGATCATACAATAGTCGAGTTATGCTTAGCCATGTTCCACTCTGGACTACCAGCGTGGCATTTTCTTTCTGAAAAACTAGATAATACGAAAACCGAGTTATATAACCGACTATGCAGCTATCGAGTTATGTGCTTGTTAAACATCTGTCTATCCTGTCTTGGTGTCAGGTGTACGGCACATGTCTTGGAACAGAACTCGATTAATATAATATCGAGTTATAAAGCATACTCGAACTCCGTAGAGTCGAGTTATTCTCGTATATTATCTGCCCATCCCTTCCCATTGAGAGTGTCTTGCATTTCGGCTGAACTGGTTGCACTCTGCAGCTCTGCTCCACAGTTGCGTCCGGACTCAAGTAAAATTTGTATCACCTCAGGTAAAAAACTCACACCATAATTTTATCGCAATGGTATTTTTATTTGATATTGTAATGAATTTTTATTTTTTTGGTTAAATTTTTAATTTTATGGCAATGGTATTTTTTTTGGTTGAATAAGTACATTGGTGTGATTTTGGTTGTTTGTTGTACTAAATGTTGGTCAAAAGAAATTGTATTTTTTTGGTTGAATAAGTACATTGGTGTGATTTTGGTTGTTTGTTGTAGTAAATGTTGGTCACAAGAGATTGAAATCTTGACTATAGCAACATTTTATATTGCACATAATCATTATTTTCCAAAAGTTGATGCACGCTGTTAACTTGATCATTTGCTGTTATTGTATTCAGCGTCAATGTCTGGTTTTGGCAACCCAGAACTCTATAGGCCTCACGATGTGTTCACTGCTATGGGTCGTTGCTGGGTATTGGAAGATGAGTTCAGCTATCCAATCAATCCAAATCTGCGAAATAGTGCTTACGTTCACAATATCATGAAACAGGAGTGGGCTTGGTTATTTCGTGAACAGCAAATGTTTTATGATGAGTTGGTTAGTTTTAAGTTGCCAGTGCCTCGGCGACTTGCATCGCAAATGCCCAGAGACACGATCGACGAACTTCATAAAGCATTGAACCGCATAAGAGAAGAAAATAATCGAATGAAAATACGTCTTAATCGATATCATACCCAAGTTGAGATTCGAGAGTCAATAGAGGGAGGGTGGTACGAGCACGCACGATTCATGCAATCACTTCTTGGTGATCCCATTTATCAGTCAGATGTGGAGATGTCAGATGAAGAGTAAATGTGTCGTGGTGTAATTAGACTTTGTTAGAGAACTATTTTGGTTTTGGTTAACTATGTTTTAAATGTATGTGTGTCATTGTTGTTGAATTTGTACTATGTAAACCTTATTATTGATTTGTGAGGAGCATGCACGTTATTCGTAATTTAGATTATTCTCACATAACGCATAGAAGTTAAATATTCTCACACATGATGTTTTTCAATAAGCACATACAACATAACACAGCAAACTTAAAATAACTTACACAATGTCACCAATATGCATGCATTACATATTGAACACTAACACTACTAATATTATTAACTTAACCCTAGACACAACACATATACCACATAGGCATTCACTCTGACAGGTAGTCCTCGTAGTTGAGGACATTGTTACGTTCCGTCGGAGTGAGTTGCCTATTCGTTGCATCAGCCAGCTCTTCTGCCAGTTGTAGCATGTGATACCTGGACCTACGAAGTATCATTAGATTGTTCTCTTTTTTTATTTTTGTCACCGCACGCTCATATTGGTGCATGTTTCTCTGTGGCAGTGTGAGCGAGGTACGGTCGACAAAAGGCACTCCGAGTCGCACGAGATCATCGTGTAGAGCGTTGGACTCGTTCACGCGAAAGTCCCATTCCCGGCGCAGTCCGGCATAGTATTCCGTCTCGTTGGAATCTCTCTCCCTCCTATAGTTATCTGGAAAACGAGGTAGCATCCAATTGCGCATTGACATTGCAAAATGTGACTTCTGATCGGTATGTGTATATGTTTTGCAAGGGGTAGATGTAAATGGGACTTTGGTATGTGTAGATGTTTTGCATGGGTAGATGTAAATGGGACTTTATATAGGATTTTTGCAAGGGCAAGTATTCACGTGGATGTGACTGTAAGGGTAAGTATTCACGTGAATAAAGATGATATGACTCGACTTGGCTATACAGTGGCACCTGTTGATATAGCTATAGCTTGTGCTACAACAGTGAGTTTGGTGATATGTACTGCAAAGGAGGTTGTGTATTTATTCACGTGAAGACTATTCAGCATTCCTATGCTTGATCTGACATGACTTGACGAGACAGTGCTGAGTTGTGTTAAATGTATCATAACCTTTTCAGGGATGCTCTGCATCCTTGAAAGCGGTGCATTGCAAAATGATACGTATCTGTGTATTGACGTGCGTGTAGGTGATATGACTGTACAAGGTTCAACAGTGCGAACCTATTGCATAGCACACGCAGAACTGCGAACATTAGTGTAGCAATGGTGGACAGCTCACTCCCAAAATTGATGCATAAACTTTTCAGGGATGCTATGTGTATTCACGTGAGTGTGGATGGGTACCGAGACAGTGCTGAGTTGTGTTAAATGTACCATAACCTTTTCAGGGATGCTCTGCATCCTTGAAAGTGGTGCATTGCAAAAGGATACAAATCTGTGTATTGACGTGCGTGTAGGTGATATGACTGTACAAGGTTCAACAGTGCGAACCTATTGCGTAGCACATGCAGAACTGCGAACATTAGTGTAGCAATGGTGGACAGCTCACTCCCAAAATTGATGCACAAACTTTTCAGGGATGCTATGTGTATTCACGTGAGTGTGGATGGGTACCGAGACAGTGCTGAGTTGTGTTAAATGTACCATAACCTTTTCAGGGATGCTCTGCATCCTTGAAAGCGGTGCATTGCAAAAGGATACAAATCTGTGTATTGACGTGCGTGTAGGTGATATGACTGTACAAGGTTCAACAGTGTGAACCTGTTGCGTAGCACACGTAGAACTGCGAACATTAGTGTATCAATGGTGGACAGCTCACTCCCAAAATTGATGCATAAACTTTTCAGGGATGCTATGTGTATTCACGTGAGTGTGGATGGGTACCGAGACAGTGCTGAGTTGTGTTAAATGTACCATAACCTTTTCAAGGATGCTCTGCATCCTTGAAAGCGGTGCATTGCAAAAGGATACAAATCTGTGTATTGACATGCGTGTAGGTGATATGACTGTACAAGGTTCAACAGTGCGAACCTGTTGCGTAGCACACGCAGAACTGCGAACATTAGTGTAGCAATGGTGGACAGCTCACTCCCAAAATTGATGCATAAACTTTTCAGGGATGCTATGTGTATTCACGTGAGTGTGGATGGGTACTTGTGGTTAAGGTTCAACAGTGCTGAGCTATCCTATGCAACACTTAATGATCCCTATGGTGGTATTTGGCAAGTGAGATTGAAGAAAGCTGATAACAACATTTGGTTTAGAAACTTGGTTGGCAGGATTTCGTTGAATATCATTGTATCTGTTATGGTTATTTTTTAGTCTTTAAATAAGAAGGAATTTTAAGCTTTCATGTTCTTATATTTGATAAGACTGCCACTGGGATTCAATATCCACCCATCAAGAACTGTAAATTGAAGGATCATCAGGTAGATAGAATAGACTTAGATGAAGATGATACAAGCATATCTCCCTCAGATGATTTGCCCAAAAAACATGAAGTCAGAGAAAATGGTTGTTACGAAAATATTTTCTAGCAATCCAAGCAGCTGAAAAGTTGAAGCCTAAAAATCCTTCTTTCATGGGTATCTCGCGGCTGCATAATAAGGTGGTGAGCCTTTATACATAATGTGGTTGTGATATTCTCTTAATGCCTAGTTGTTTCTCCTTCTTGTGCAGTATGTACCTGCTGAATTTTTTACCAAGTATATTATTGGGAAGCAAATTGTCACACTTCAATGTCTTGTGCTATTACCCCCCATCAAAACTTATTCAGGAACGAGATTCGGGAAGGGATGGGGTGCATTTTCGAAAGACAATAATTTAGAACAAGGAGATGTTTGTGTCTTCGAGGTGATTGAGAGGAAGCCTATTGTGCTTAGTGTCTCAATATTGTATACTTGGTTGACCATCAGAGTTCGTACTAGGATAACCTGTTTAAATTTTAAACTAGTGATGTTTATGTTTATATTGGTATGTTTTGTTGGAGACTATTCAGCATTCCTATGCTTCATCTGACATGACTTGACTAGACAGTGCTAAGCTGTGTTAAATGTATCATAAACTTTTCAGGGATGCTCTGCATCCTTGAAAACGGTGCATTGCAAATGGATGCATATCTATGTATTGACATGCATGTACGTGATATGACTAGATAGGGTTTAACAGTGCGAAGCTATTGAGTAGCACATGCAGTACTGCAAACATCAGTGTAGCAATGGTGGACAACTCACCCCCAAAATTATAATGAACCAATTTAGGGATGCTCTGCCTCCTCAAAAATGGTGCATTGCAAAGGGTTGCACATCCGTGTATTCACGTGAGTGGGGATGGGTACTTGTGGTCAGGGTTCAATAGTACGGAGCTGTTGAGCATGACATGCAGAATTGAAAACATCAATGTATCAATGGTGGATAGCTTACCCCTAAAATTTTGCCTACACTTTTGAGGGATCCCCTGCATCTGTGAAAACAGCGCATTGAAAACAGTGCATTGCAAAACATTGCATATCTGTGTTTTCACGTGAGCATGGATGATATGACTTAACAGGGTTCAACAGTGATGAGCTGTTGAGCAACACATGTAGAACTGCGAACATGAATTGGCTGAACAATTCCAACCAATGTATGTTAGCATTCTCCAACCTCACTTGCCAAATGCTACTATTACGAGTAGTGAGTGTAGCAACACTGGAGAGTTTTACCCCCATATTCCCTTACAAACTTTTCAGCGAGTCTTTGTGAGTACAAGATGTAGTTACATTTTCTCAACATCAATGTAAAATTACATGAGTGCAATTATGCTTCCAAGGTTTACATCAATGACTTTTGATCATCACAATTGCAACATTTGGGGGCTTTGGAGCAATGCTACAACAAACCAATAACTTGAATGAAACATTTTAGAGGCTAAGCAGGCTTTTAGGCATTTGGCCTATTCCTAAGTAAGCCAAATATTATCGTAATGATGACCTTGTGTGAGCCATATGGATTTTTAGTGAGTGAGTGGTTAGTTTTGTTTGGATGAGTCTGTATGTAATGTATTTATATAAAGTAGTACACTAGCAGAAATAAGATACACAAATAAGTGTATATGATACAACGACTTAATCAACTCATATAAATGAATTATTCATACTATTGAATCATATGTGTGGTTGGTCTGTGTGGTTTGGATGAGTCTGTATGTATTGAATTTATTAAATTTTCCTACAAGCAATGTGCAATAAATCTAATTTGGGTGATGAGTGTTATGTGTGTAACATTTCAAGTTACACAGGCAGAACATTGGAAACATGAACGTATCTAACCGGAGGCATTTAATTTCTTAAGGTTTTTCGTACATTAGAAAGCAGAGGACATTGTCCAACCAAAGCACAATAATCATATGCAGCAACAAAGAATAGCTGGGAAAATAAGAGAAACAACTTTACTTTTACTTAGCCAAAACTAATGAACAATTAATCTATAGAGTTGAAAAAGTTGAACGTATATAATCATCATTTGTCAAACATTAACAACAGCATTTTGTATTGCACAGAATGTGTAGATATTAACAATAACGTCTAATGTTCGTAGGTAGAAATTTTTGGAAATCATCATTGCTTGAATCTGAGAAGTCTGAAATATCTCTTTCATCATCTAACGCAGTAATTTCATTAATAGACTTAATGGCTCGCTCTTGTGCCTTCCCCTTTAGATGCTTCCTAGCTTTTTGGATTGCATGAAAACGGTCTAGTCGCCTTTGCATTTGATTGTTCTCTTGTTCAAGACGAGCAAGTATGTTGGCAGGTTCATCTCTAGGTAACTTGGCTGAGCGTGCCTTAGGAACTCGTATCCCGTGCCATCGACAATACACCTCTAACTCACACCTCTTCTCATGTAGGGTTGACCATGGTGGTTCTGCTACAGTGAACTCTATTGCAGTGGTATCTATACTTAGTTTTGTAGGTTTGCCGACCATGATGTGCCCGACGCTTCCAAGACTCTCATAAGAGTATATTGGCATATTAACGAAATCTCTCTTCTTTCCAAACCATTTCCCTCCATAGTGGTCTGTGTATATCTGTAGTTGTTGATCTGTTAGAACTTGTGATGATTCATTTGTTGAAGTAAATCGAAACTTGTTTAGCATTGAACAATTTGATGTTGAGGCGTTGCGACGCATAGCTTAATCAATGTACGAAGTTAGCAGGGTAGAAAGAAGATCATTATTGTGTTGCATTTATAATGTAATGTCATGGTCCAAGCATTACAATGTCAGTTATTAGGGCTTGTCATGTCAATACAGGCTGGAAAAACATTATATCAACAGGATTTTAAAGGTTTCCAATGTCACATCAAACATGGGAAATAGTTGCAACATTATTAGATGTAAATGGGACATCTGTGCATCCAATTCCACAATTGTGTATCCACGTGAGTGTGGGTGTGAAACAGTGCTGAGCTATTAAGCAGCACATGTAGAATTGTGAACATGACAATATAAACAACCGCGTCTGTTGGCGCATGTGCTGCGATTGAAGGAATTTGATATGACTAGAGTTGGTGCTACAGCAGCGGGCTAGTGACGTGCCCTCAGAGTTCGAACTTGGTCTTCTTGAAACTTTGCTATATTAATTGTGTATAGCGACATACGCTGAAATTACACTATATTAATGACTTTACTTGTGTTTGGACTTTCACGAAACGTATCCTGAACATCACAGCGTTTATTATCTTTGGTCATTTTGAAGGTGTTTACACATCACGGTGTGTAAACTTCACAGTGTTTATTATCTTTGGTCATTAAACATTTAGAGGTTAAACGCATCACTCTTACAAATTATGCAGCCCCACAGCCTGAAACACTGAAATATCTGTTCTAATCGTAGCCAATTAATGTGACACAGCGAGGAATGTGTGCATGATTGGTCAATTTGGGGTTGGGTTTTAAGGGAATTACGGTACTTTCTTTCTGCTGTAATTTACGCTAATTCTTTTTGGAGGGTATTATAAAATGGAGTTTTTCCATGTTATTTATGCTATTTTTGTAAATGTAATTTATGCGACTTATTTTTTACAGGGTATTATTATATATTTCATGTTTCGTGTTAATCACTACCCAATTCAAACATCACATGAAGTGGTTGTTATCTATCATCCTTGTAATCAAATTTTTGTTCTATCATAAGTTACATTCATCATTTATTTAATTCTATGTGAGATTCAATTTACATTTGTTTTTTATAATTATTAATTTTGTACTCTATAAACGGGGGATAGTTTTGTAAACAGTACATGTAGTTTTCATGTGATTCAGTTTGATATGATTCGAATTGGGGCAATAGTAACGGGCTGATGAGGGTACTGTGAGAAAGTTTGCATACATATTCACGTGAAGCAGTTTGATATGACGAGACTTGGTGCAATAGTAGCTGGCATATCCAGTTGCTCTATTTTTTGTTTGTTTGTTTGGGAATGACTTGGCGCCCGTTGTAGTTATTATTGCTATTGTAGTTATTATGACTATCACTGGTCACTAATCTGTGCGATTGAACAACACAATGAAGATTAACATTCTATAAGATTACCGTTCGTATACTCCATTGCAGTAGCGTGAAATCAATACCCTCCATATTTGATTAAAAAGAAAACTGTTAGATCTAATGTGGGAGTGCATGACGTCATGGCTGGAATGCAATCACTTCTTTTTGGATGAGTCTGCACTACAAGGTTTCATCAAAAAATGTTGTAATAAAAATATGATGCATGAGGTATAGTCCAAACAGGGATCAAATTCAGAATAATATAACTGCTGATTTAAGAGCAACAACCATATCCAATTACCCTCTCTAAAATTCATCACTAAAAAGCAAAACCTCCAATAAAAACAATTGCTTGAAGTCAATATATAGGTTGAGCCATTGCGCCAAGGAAAATCTCCTAGGTGGTTCATCGGCAATATCAAACCCTATAAACCAATTGTGCTTTTCACAAACCTTCAATTTGTATTAATAATTACTATAATGTAATAACACGTGAGCGCCGTATAGAATTATGAAATAATTCTTATTTACATTTTCGGATCTCCTTTATATTATATAGAATCACATAATAACATAAAAAATTGTTACAGTTACAATCATTTCAATAATACTAATAACAGTAACGATGAGCATGAAACTAACCATCATGTGCACAAAATAAAATTACTTTCCACCATATGATGTTCTTCAAAGCTGCCACTAAAATAACAAAATATACAATTGGCTGAAAGCCACATCATAGTTGGTGTGAATACAATTCTCCAAATATGCTACAACAAGTACTAAAAAGGAAGTCCCCCCTTGGGTACAATGGCCAATGGCAATCATGAAGAGTCAGATGATGGAGAAGGTGGAACCTGACGTCTAAAGTCAGCTACGTCTGCCCGCAGAGCTGCAATGCCGCCAAGAAGACCATATAAAACCTGCCCATGGGTTGCTTGAGTCGTCATAATGGTCTCCATCATAGCACGAAGAGAGGGAGGAGGAGGGCCTGTTTGCGCTGCAGCGGTAGTCTCAACATCTACCTCATCATCACCATCCTTGACAACAACAGCTGTGGGATCTCCATGCATGTCCTCATTTGGAACATCATCTCCAGTAGTAGACTGTACTCGTGGTCTCTTTGATGAACCAACATTGGGTTCGCCAAAATTCTTTTGGGCACTTCGCTGCTTCAGAAATTTGGTTCCTATGGGGGCTTGGATGTGAACCACCTCTTGGGAAGGAAAGTTCCGTAATCCTAAATATTTGAGGACCCTATGGATGAGAACTGGAAAGAATAGACCATGCCTCTTATACTTGCTCCTACGCACCTCCACAATGGTTTCAATGAAAAGGGAAGGAAAACAAATGGAACTATCGGTGATAAGGGCGTAAAGAAAGAAACACCTGTCTATAGGGATTGTATGGATATGAGAGATAGGAAAAATGTTGTGACAAGCTATCCTAAAGAAGATATAATTAAGCTCAGTTAACTCACTCAAGCTAATACTTCGGTTAGAAACCCGAGTGACTGATCATCCACAAAGAACATCCATAACATCATCAATACGAGGAGACACAGAGTATGGATAAGTAGGAGTGCGAATTCTAGGTACATCAAGAGCTGCAGATACGATGGCCCTAGTTATTGTAAACGGTTCACCACGTATCCACGATGCCACTTTGTGACCACCGCACTCATCAAAGCATGATTGTATCCCATGGTGCCTATCAGAGATTATACACAAATTGGTCTGATCCGTAACTCTGCTCAGCAGGCATGCCAAGAACCATCCCCATGTCTCCGTGCTCTCACTTTCAACAACGGCAAATGCAAGTGGAAAGACCTCATTGTTACCATCTGTTGCCATTGCTATCAACAACTTCCCTTTGTACTTGCCATACAGGTGCGTTGCATCTATGCTTATCACTGGCCTGTAATGCCTGAACCCTCTAATACACGGACCAAATGCCCAAAACACGGAGTTGAATATACAAGTCCCCAGGACACGGGGGTCACATTTTAGCAAAGTTACAGTGTCTGGATCTGCATCATCCAATGCCGCTAGAAACCGTGGCAATTCCGCATACGACTCATCAAAATCCCCGTAAATACGCGCAACTGCCTTCTGTTTGGCTTCCCAAACCTTGTACATAGTTACATCATGCCCGTGTTTCGCATGCAGCATACTACGCAAGTCCTTTATGGATCAGGTTATGTCTTCCCATACATATTGCTCAAGTGCAATAGAAATGAACCTTGAATCCATCATCCGTCCATCGGTCACTACCTGGAGGGATGTGCAACTGTGGGGACCTGTACATTTACTGATTAGCCACAACCTGTGCTTTTTGCTGAAAATAGCCCGAATTGACCATGGACATGCGTCATGTGTGCACCGCACAACTAGCCTATTGGTGTCAGACTTGATGACCTTGTATTGCTTATTATGCTCCACAGAGTAAAGGGTCAGCATATACTGAACGGAGGCTTTATTCTTGAATAGCATCCCCTTCGCCAACTGGTCACCTTTGTGCCAACTTGTAAGCTCTTCTGGACCCAATGCAGGTGATGGGTCATTAATATTGTCCCATGTGTTTGATGTGAACCATCCCGGGATAGCTGTAATAGGGCAATCCTCCTCGTTGTCTTTCAGCTGTGTTCCATCTAAGACCTCCGTTTCGTCCACCGGTCCATCAGTATCAATGAACTCTTCGTACACATCTCGGCTGGCATCAATATCAATTCCCCTGTCCATATAGGCTTGGACATGTTCATATGCGTGAGTAGACCCTCCCACGTCATGTGTCTGGGTGGCACCCAACAGTTCGGTGCTGTCCAAATGGTCAACTGCACTGCATGGTTCAGTATTGTAGGGCAATGGCATGGCATCGGCAAAGGAAGGTTGCACGTGAAGATATCCTGAGCGTGGCTCTTCCACCCCACTGGCATGTTGCGAATTTGCACCATCATGGAACCCAATAGCCTCAATAGTTACATACAAGTCGGACGCTATGAACTGGAGGGTCCGCTTAATCACTGCCCACATCATGTCAACCTCGGCGTCGCCACACAACGAATTTGAGTTGTAAACAACCTGAGTATTCACAAGTAGCTGGGGGGCACGGTACACGATGGATATCTTATGTGACTCCTTGTCCAACCCTAGAGCTTCCATTATCTTCTGGTGCATTTTTCTCAAGTGTGTTTTGCATTTCAACTGAATGAACTTCTTCTTCACTGACTCGCCTCCATAGGACAGCCCATGCAAGTCATGGAAATACTGCTCCCCATCATAGTAAACGTAGAAGCAATGACGACCCATGACAGACCTGGATAAGGACATATAATTGTGGTTATCATGCAGAAGATAGGGGGTTCTGTTAACGCAACAGTAATTAATCTATATGCACGTGAACAGACAATATAACTTTTACATACGAGATATAATCATATCCTAAGTATTCAGTGCAATCATTGATTCGTTTGTACACAAACATTGATTCCAATACAGTCAGCAAAACTTGTTCACCTTGTAGGCTTTCTTTTTTCAGAACCCACACACTGAAGCCTTTTAGAACTAAAAGAGCCATACAATTTAAACCAATTATTGCACACATTACATCAGTGTTGATACCTATCGATGAATGCATATATCATCATCATAGGGTGGCCATACAATGTTTGTTTAAATATATATTCCCAGGTATCTATACATACATTACTATATATATATGTGTGTGTGTGTGTGTGTGTGTGTGTGTATACAGTGTCACACATACACACACACACACACACATGTTACTGAACCAATTTTATGTGTTATTGATTTTGGTAATGTGGTATAGCTCATTTTTTGGGAAATTTGCATTATGAATTGATTGAGTATTGACAGGTTTTGCAATTTCAAACAAAATCCAACCAAAAATAAATGGTTTAATATGGCACACATTATATACAACAACAATACCTATATGTTTATATATAGATATATCTACACATACATATATATAGATATATATAGCAACATGTGTGTGTGTATATCCATCCACATATATATATATATATATACACAGTGACACATACATGATTCGGAAGGTAATTACATTTATACCAACACTAGAATCCAAGTGTAATCACAGTTTTTTGTAAGAGTAGATATACCTTTTGAGGAGAGATGTGCCACAACAATGATGAGGGGACCACAACAATAATTTGTGACACTTGGTGAGGATCCAATAGGGAGGAAGAAGATGCTCACTTGAAACTTGTTCAGCTCGTAGGCTTGCTTTTTTCAGAACCCACTCTGTAATGTGATTTAAAGCACACGTATTGCCAGACACGTGCATGGGGTCTGATAATGAGGGGGTCAATGTAACTCGATATCTAGATAATCGAGTTATATTAAAACTCGTCATATAAGTAATCGAGTTACTATTATAGAATCTATTGATGGGATGGCAATCCAGTAACTCGATAATTGATAAAGCGAGTTACTTATAACTCGAGCACAACAAAGTCGAGTTATTTGGTAACTCGTCTTCTTGATAATCAAGTTCTGTGGCCATTTTTTCTATAAGAACCCAGACTTGAACACCAGAATGGTATGCATCCACCATTCTGGTGCAATAACTTCCCACAATTGCATGTTTGTCGAGGAAGATGGGACGTACCTATGTTGTGTTTAATGGTCGTATTCCAGGCATATACGACAGTTGGCTAGCTGTGAGCAGACAAGTTCATAAGTTCCCAAACGCTAATCACAAATCATATAAAGATCGAAGGGAAGCAGAAGTTGCATACATGGAGTATTTGCATTGTAATGGTATGGATGGGCAGGGTGGTGCATCCGCATCGTGGGCAACTCCGAACATGTCAACCTCAACTCCATCGGGCACTGCTCCAAGCGAAGGAACCAACTACTGCAGTGGAGACATTACAAACACAATGTTAAGGTATCAGTTGGAAGTTGCCATTGAGGAGCGTGACCACGCAAGGAGGATTGCAACCTTGACTACGAACATGTTGAATGAAGTGGTGGCCCATGTTGTGAAGGATGATGAAGTTGATGCACCTACGAGACAAGGTACGGATAAATGAACGTGAAAGTTATGAGTTATAGACCCATAACTCCTTCTTCATCACTCACAACTAGTCACGTATAATGAGTTGTAGTAAAAGTTATGTAATTATTTATGATCTGGCGTTATTCAAAATGTAGTCCTAGCATATAGTATAGGTGATGTGGGAAAAGCACGTGCATCAAAGCATTAACACGATTAAGATTTAGTGAGGAAATTGAACAGAATATCATATTTATCACAAACCACCCCCCTTCCCCCCAATGTTTTTTATTAATCTATGTAATGTAAAATAATTTGAATGGTATTTTGGGTTTTTCTACTAGTAGATGGATTTAATTTTATTTATCTATATAAGAGCATTCACATCAGCTCATTTAAAGTCTTCTAAAATACATATACAGTGCAAATTTTACACATTTTGAGTAAAAAAACACCCACATTAGTGGGTGTAAAAATATGTAAAGCTGGCCATATTTTTCCATGTGCTACAGTACCCGTGTAAATATACACGGGTATTGTAGCACATGTAAACATTAAAATAATAATATCACAGTCCACACGGGTAAAGCTGGCCATTACTTTGATTGCACTTTGTGTTAGTGTCTCTCATGCATTTTATAGCCTCTGGTTACCCATTGGGAGAAAGTACAAGTTATAAATAAATAAATAAAATGAAGACCTGATAAGAAACCACCTGATCAAGTAGAAAGCATAGAAGAGTTCTACAAGCACAACATTTTAGGACTTCAAAAATGTAGTAATTACTACTTTGGCACAAAATTCCCACCAAATTAGTTTGAAGTAACCTCCTCCAACTCATTATATGACAAATAAATAGACCCAAAGAATAGCACAATTGGCTGGAGACCTCACCTCATGAACAACGTTCGTTGAAGCCACTATTTTAATAATCCACCCACCGGTGGGTCACTATTTGGCGGTACGGTGGGCGGCAAGACCAATCCGGCGACGTTCGCCGGAGCCACTATTTTGGTGGTTCAGCCATCGGACCTCCAACACGAGCGGCTCCATTGGCCGAGCCATCGATGTTGGTAGTTTACTTAAAATATAAGTTTAAATTAAAAAAATTATGATCATTAGAGAAATAATAAAAAAATGGAGTATAATGAATATTTTATTGAAATATCCTGTAAAGTAAATGAACTGATGTGGGTGTTTTGTAAAAGTGAATGTGTAAAATAGAAAAAGTAGGTTTTTAGTGTAAAAATGGATGTGTAAAATACACATACTGATGTGAATGCTCTAAGATGGTATTTCGTACAAACATTTTTGATAAAATTTTACATTAATGAAAAATTGATGTTAATTTTCCAAGTTATATTTTGGGTTCAATATAATGGTCTCACACTTGAGTGTAGTTACATATAGTAATTTAATATTCTGAGCGTAATAAAACATCCCCTTTTGTTTAGTTTATATGGCCTTTGATTCTATACCCTTTTTTGTAGTAGCTGTAAAAGCTTTTTTTTTTTTTTTTTTTCCTTCCCTTAAAATTGTAATGAACTAAACAAAAGGGTCAACAAAAGCAAGTGTGCAAAATCACAAAGGAAAGCAAGCCGGTTTGTAATGAATGGAATTTGGGTCGGGTTCCTGTACATAATAGAGATGATTTCTTTTTCTTATTTATTAATTTTGCCACCCTAACCACCTAGTAACTAGGTAGGTCCTCAACAACCCAAGTAACATGCTACAAACATCACTTTCCGAAATATATGTTGTTGTTTGCAACACTAAAGATCCTATTATTTCACAATGCAATTTTATATAGAGGTAAAAAAAAGCCTAACAGGTAATTGCTGCACATATATTTGACAACCTTCTATATTATCAAAGAAACTTACAAAAATTAGTTGTCAAATTAATGCAGCTCATGTGAAATCCGGATATACCCGTGGACACATAGTGTCCACCAATTCACTTGGTGGCCTTACCACCTTATCAATTTTTTTGACACAAAAAGAAAGCTAGAGATTTCCTTAGTGTTTTGCTGTTCACCACTGCCCTATGCAAGCAACTCTTGTATCTTCCATTTGAAAGTGCCTAAAAAAACACCAAACCCCATGAATTAATTAAGCTTGTACAAGTACAATTAATCCAAATTTCCAGATTTCAAATTCATGTTATATATGAACTACTGCAAAAATAATAGCTAGAATAACATACCATGAAGGTGTCTCTGATGTTAACAACAAAAGCATTGAAATTTGGGCTAATTGATCGCCATTGGTTGTCTACAAACACTTGGAGTCCACCAACTTGGTCTTGGTGAAGGATGGTTAAAGAAGTTGGATCACAATGAGGCCCTGTACCTAAAGTAAGGTCAGGTTTTTGACATGGTGGATAGTAGTTGAGCCTCATTATCGAATCGTTCTCTCCAAAATATTCCCTATAATGAGCTCGGTTTTTGACATGGTAAACCCTCTTGATGACAGCAACAACAACCAAAAAAGATTGGAATTAGTACAAACTGCATGAACAAAAAAATGAAATATGACATGGAAATTGAAAACTAATAACAAAAAAGGTAGCATTTGTATGTACCCAAACGGCTTGAAATCTTCACCCATTGTGTTGGATAAATAGTCTTGGACAATATCGGATGAGTTAGTTTGAGCTGAATAGCGAAAAGAAAGTGTTTCTTTCCAAGGTAGCTTGTTGGAAAACCTGCCAGTGAAACTACTAGCATAACCACATGGGATTACACACAAGTTCAGCATCAACATAAATGTCCATAACTGACAGACACACAGTAAGCAATGAAGGATGAAACTAGAACACATTATCAGTTAAGGAGGGTCTTGACAATTGATTTGACCTTGAGTTTCTTGAGGTGTGTATATGACTGCCCACAGCCAACAAACATGACTGGTGCCCCAGATATGTAAACCATTGAAACTGCAGCTCCAACCTATAACATGAACGGTTACACACAATAACATCAATCAAAAATTGTAGACCATGAACAGGATAAAAGTATAAAGCAAGAGAAAATCTCAATACTCCTTGCAGTTTGAAGAGTGACTACCTTATCATCAATTGTATCAAACTTTGTGAGCAAGATCCCATCTATCAACCTGGCACTAGGTGAAGATGAAAGGTCAGCTACTTTCTGCAGGCACATCAAGAAGCATAGTTCAAATAACTTACTTATGATAAAATAATGATTCAATGGATAATGTTTTAAAAAGAGCCGGAAAACAATTTATGAAAACCTGGATAAAAAAATCAAACCTGATCGAACATGGAAAGCTAATCAACTGAATCATTTCCAACCAGTGCCTCTCCAACAAACAAGACCAAATCTGGCTTGTGAAGGGAAATAAGCTTTGAGAGTGCTCTCATCAATGGTTCATTATCCTAAAAAGCATACGAATTGTATCATAGCAAAACAACAAAGAAAGAACATGTAAGAAATACTTATATAGCCCTGCCATACACATAAATAGAATTATACATGTAGCATAGAACACTACAAAATCTTGCTGATAATACCAGCTAAGAGCATTCTCATCAGGTGTGCCAAATGCCAAATATTTGGCATTTGGCACACCAAACACCAAAAAACCCTTCTCATGAGGTGTTCTCACAAGTACGGCATATAAACAGATCTAGCTTAACAACCCTTGAAACATAATAGAAAGACAAACAGCTAAGAAAGAAAAGACAAGGGGGAAAGAATTTTTGGGTCAAATTCGGGACCCACTTTTCCAATCCAGCACATCCTTTTTGTCATTGCTGTTTATTTTATTACTTTTATTACAACAAGTAAGAACAGAACCAAAAGCTATTCTTGTACCTCAAAACAGCATCTTCAACTTCAAGCAGTCCATCACAAAATAGAAGAACTAAACTAATATTATGCCTGGTTGGTCTTTCTCTTTCTTCTAAGTTTTTTTGCAGTCCATCACAAAATACAGTAAGCAGTCCAGAAACTAATATTGTACTTTACTAAGCAGTCCATCACAAAGTAATCAGTCTACTAAGCAGTCAATCACAAAATACAAGTACTAAACTAATATTGTACTTTACTTTCCTCAAACCATTTATTCTTTTACTTTATTCGTAGAATTTTTGCACTCAGATAGTGCAATAGGGATATATTTTCCTGAAGCTGCAATATCCACAAAGACTCTGCTGCCTTCTATGTTTCTGGATTTCATTTTCCACACACTTTGCATGCTTATTCCAGTCACCTATAGACAGGAAGTCTAAAAACTCGATTACTACGGGCTCAATGGCCTTTTCGTTTCCGCCCATATGCCCTCACAGACCTCATCTTACCTATTTCATCAGACACAACAGCTTAATTAAATGAACATATTCAATAAAATGCACAGTACAATTAGCTAAATACGATGGGCAATGTAGAGGAAGAAGATACCGTCCCCGGTCCCGCAATCGGGAGCGTGCGCAGGAGGGCGTCGCGATCTCCGCAAACCCTCCACTGGCTGAATGTCCTCACCCGGTATCTGCTCAATCTGTACAGCCTCTTCTTGGGGGGTTGGAGGTGAAGGTCCTATGGTGGGCTCCGCATGCACTAGAGGTGGGGTGGGCATGCCTGGTGTGGGGACAAATATGCATCCACCATCATGGGCAGATCCACTGAACACTGGGGGCGACATACGGGGGGCCTCGTACTCCTGGCTAGCACCACAGGACATAGTACAGGATGGCCCAGCAGCATCACCGGCGGGGTGGGATGGCCTGGCGCCATCGTCAGAGAATACCCAATCATCCTGAAGCCATGATTCTTCTGCGGCAGATTCATCCCCTTCCTCGTAGATGGGTTCCGGCTCAGTCGCACGTCTGGGACCAGCTCGACCACCTCCACGGCGTCGACCCCCTCGAGACCCACCACTTTGCCCGCTGCGACCCGGGACCTGTGTATGAATGTCGGCTGCTTCCGCGAGCGCATCCGCCAATTTAAGTCGGCCCAGCTCATCCACAACCTCTAATGTAAACTTAAGGTCATTGTACATGTCGGACCCTCGGTTGCATCTCCGTAGAGACCGAAGCATGGTCCGAACCTGCAAAACAAAGGCGTCATAAAATGAGGAACGCAAGTATGATGCAAAACTATAATAGGGGTTCATGTGAAATTATCTTTTTATGAACTTATAAGTAATTTTGGTTACAACATAATGAAAGTTGAAGGGTTTTAAACAGTCCAAACTGAAATAACTTTAAACTTAAAATGTAATTAGCTTGCACAATTCATATGCTTTCTCAACAGTCAAGTAATTCCAAGTTCTTTCCAATGTCTTCCTCAAATCCCAAGCAAGGATGAATCCTTACAACTTTTTAATATAACGCAAGGCAAATATTACACAAATATCAATATATTGTTAGCAAGTATCAATTAAAAAATGACCATAAAATTTAGGGATAAGATAAGATTAAGGGTGCATTGGCCTGATTGCAAATCTAAGGAAAGAATGCATGCATGTGCATGGTGGTCTAATCAATGAGAGCGCATAAAATGATGATGCTTTGAGTACTTCCTCATAATAACAACTTCACATTTATAATTGATGGGAACATAATCATAGTCTTATAAGCTGTAATCTCTCTCTCTCTCTCTTCATAAAGAAAAAGAACTTCAAATTATTTTAATGAATCTATTAATCTTTAAGTTTCCAAAGTTTCAACATCGCAATATTCACATGAACCAATCTTCTTTGGTAAGGAAAACAACCCATGTGGGAGCCAACATATAAGACTATGTAAACTCCTATGATAAGTATAGAATACAGTGCACTTTTGGTTAACCAAACAGAGATGCTGACATAGCTTTGCACTCATCCAACTCAATAGGCCACATATCCATTCAATAAAGGAATTTCTCTAATCAAATCACTAATCAAAGTACTCTCTTTTAAATAGGACACAATCCTCTTCAACCACCTCAAACGACCAAGGATGTTAAAGCATAAGCAACATGACCAAGGAAAATGTATAGGAAATCAAGGAAAAGTAAAAAAAGGGGTACTATCTTTATTTTCTAGGGAATCTAGGATTATGTTAGACCTATATCTGATATATATATATATAACGATGCGAACTTATAGTTCAGAAGCAACTGCACAATATTATCAAGAACAATAGCAAGTATTTGCATGGTAACTTGGGAGTTTTGAATAATGGCTGACATGCAAATTGTACCAGCTTGCAAGAATGTGGAAGCACAATATGTGGAGATGATGGTGCCTCCGTATTCTTATGGGTGTGAGAAGAAAGTGAAGAAGACCTTATCTCATCTAAAAGGTATATTTAGAGGATTAATTTCCTACACTTATATTTTCAGGACAATAAGATTAATTATATTTCATGTTGCTCATGTATTTCATTTGGAATAGTATTCATGTGTCATGTAAATTTCTGTTTCTTTAAGTAGAACATCTAATCTATTTTAATGGAAAAAAATACACCATTTATTTGATACATGAGTCGTCCCTCTTATATGGGGTGGTGGACCTCAGATGATATACCTCCTCCTTCCAACAAAGCTAGGTGATAGTTGTATTAATTAAGTATAGCATATACCATTTTATTGAAGTGTTGGTCAACCTACAGATAAGAAAGACTTCGACTTGGGTGGGACATGGGCTTGGGCCTGAGCATGTGCATGATTTCTATATGGGCTAAACCCAAGGCCATGAAAGATCAAAATGCATTTAATTTTAGCCCCAAATCCATCCTCTCTCTGGGCTGGAGCAGCCCAATTATTTTTCCAAGAAATCAGACATGAAAAAATCTTGATCTAACCATGTTCAATCCATAGGGTGGCTACTCCTCCTCCTAGATTTACAAAGAGTCATAGTATGTGTCGTGTTACAATGACTCTTGCTGGTCCATTGAGATAGGAAAATAGCAAATAGCATTCACCTAATGAATGCTACTCTTCTTCCTAATCTCCCTTCTCTTGGTAATTGAGTACAACAATAAACAGATTTTATCAACTAATTAGTTACCTTTTACAAGACAAGACAAATAAAACTTCTATCAATCTACTTTTATTTTTGGATAATTCCTTTATTACGATAAATAGTAAAAAAGATAAAATATTATATTACGAAACCAGAGTCTTGTCGATGTTATAGTTCAAATCTTTCTATTGTGGTTAGTTTAAATGGAGGGAGAGTAAAGAGGATTAAAGTAAAGTTAGCCAAATAACTGTACTCTACTCTCCCCTCATCCGAACTATCCATTAAAGAAATTTGGTTCAAATCTCAAAATCTCTTATTTTTTGAAAGCAATTAATTATATTAATGAGGGTATAATTATTGACTTTTGGACTTTACCCACAATTCTCTATCTGACAGGTATCCATTAAGGAAGTTGCATGAATGTTGCAAATAATGGGGTCTCTTTCAGGTTTTTTTCTAAACTATTATTTTTAATTAGTTTTCAATTCATTAACAAACATGATAGCTTGGGCTTACATTTCACTTTTTGTGAAATTCATGTGTCGTTGTAAATTTTCTTGGCTGCATGCATTGGAAAAGATATTATCACTTTCTTCTCAAGTAAACAACCTAATAGTTGTCATATTGTTGTTGCGCAGTTGGTAAATCATGGAGTTAGTTCTTCACTCTTGGAGAAGCTGAATGATGAGATTGAAGGATTCTTCAAGCTTCCTTTGGAAGAAAAAATGAAGTACAAGATAAGGCCAGGTGATGTTCAAGGCTATGGAACTGTGGTCCGATCTGATAACCAAAGGCTTGACTGGGGTGATAGGATGTATATGATAATAAACCCTCTTCATAGACGAAAGCCTTACCTCTTTCCAAAGCTCCTTTCATCTTTGAGGTTCCCTCTCTCTCTCTCTCTCACATTTATCATTTGTTTTGTTTTTCATAAGCTTTACAAACTAATACATCGTTAATCACAACAAAAAAAGTTATATTTATTTTTAATTTTGTTAAACTAGCATCAATTATATTTATTGTTATATAAGTTTGTTTTTAGTAAAATTTGTAGCTTTCCCCTTCTTTATTTTTTTAAGCTTTAGTTTTGGGTCACTAAACTAATTTTCTGTTTTCACTAGAGAAACTTTGGAGGCTTACTTATTAGAGTCACAAAGAGTTGCTATGCAACTTTTTGGTTATTTGGGAGAGCTCCTAGAGATGAAAATGGGAGAGATGGAGGAGTTGTTTAAAGATGGGATGCAATCTGTGAGGATGACATACTATCCTCCATGCCCACAACCAGAGATGGTTGTAGGTGTCACACTTCACTCAGACGCAGCTGGTATCACCATCCTCCACCAAGTTAATGGAGTCGAAGGTTTTCAAATAAAGAAAGATGGTGTTTGGAATTTGGATACTACACATTCACTAAGTTAGTGAAGAACTTAAATCATAGTATGTTTCTCACTTTAAAATATAATGAAAGATAAAACTCATTTTCAGTTAACGACAACAATTATTGTGAAGTTTTAATTACCAGATAAACATGCTGAAGATATTTAATCAAACAATGGTTTCAACAAAGGTTTAGGAATTGTTGCCTCACCATGAGTTCCCAGTACGCAGACTCTAATGTTATGTACCTCCTTGTGCTGCCATTGTACCATGTCATGTACTCAGCAAGGTATGTCGTATCACCGTCCAGGAGAGGGGCAGCGCGAACAAGTTGCCCTCGGTTGGCCCATTGCTGAATATGGGCATCATGTTCTGCCACCCAATCCTTCTCCCATTTACCCTAGAGGGATATCTTGTGAAGGTCGATTGACGTATCCACAACCATTGGAACCGGTTGCTTCATTCCAAATTGACGGAGGACTCACTCGGGATGATGCCCTGCCACTATCCAAAAGTATATCAGTGGCACCTCGGCCCTCCAAATATGCTGGTCGGCAGAGCAATACGCAGGCAGGGAGGCCAGTGCAAACGTGTACGGCTCCCACACAATCTGCATAAATGAATCGTTATTTTAGTGATTATGTGAAGATGGATGGTTGACATTTGTCATGGAACTTAAAGAGTATTTATCACCACATTATTTGATTACTACTACACTGCAGTTTCAGATTTGAAATATCTAAACACAAGCAGGTTTATGACAACATGGACTTATTCCCCATAAAACGCACACTAGAAAAATGCATATAAATTAGACAAGTTGCATATAAATATAACACTCAATACAGGCTTTTCATAGCAACTAGACATATCAAAGATGAAGGTGTGCAAAACCAATCATTGCGGAGACCTCAAAAGTAGGAAATTGTAAATGTGATATACAAGATACAAAACACTAAAATCTAGTTTATTACCAAAAGGTTGAGACAAAAAGCACAAAAGTTTAAAAATAAATAAATAAATAAATAAATACAATAAGGAAATAGGTTAGAGCCAAACACACTAATATTTTAATTGGGTTTCATTGACATTCTAACCATACACTAACACACTAATATTTTCCCTAGTTTCATTGACACCGTACATAACTAACTGAAATTTAGGGTGTTTAAGCTCAAACGTGAAAGGTTAAAATTTATTCTTTCCACTCGGTATTTTTTGTCAACTCCAACTATTTTTCAAGTACTTTGAGCACAAAAATATATATAAGGACTCATTATTGTACTAATGGTAGTAGGACCAATAGTAATGGGAGTCGGTGCATTCACTAGTAAACTAAAAGCCTAATAAGGTAATAACTAATAAAAGACTTACTAGGACTCGTAAGAAAATAAAACCTAAGATACTTATGATCTCCTAGAAAATCCTTGACTCAACCAAATTACCAAAATATCCCTAATCCACAAGAATTGCAAAAACTACAATTTGTCAACATCAACGAAATTTACCATAACTTTTAAAATACAAATACAAACCCAAATTAAATTTCTTTTTTGAAACTTAGGCAAATATAACTGGGCCTTTAAACCACTCAATTTTCAGTTCCATTGGACTTCATACTTGAACCCCAATTAAATCTTGAATAGACAAAATAAATTGCACTATTAAATCAAGGTAGTATTAAATCAATCTTATCTGGACTTATCAAAAAAAAAAAAATCAATCTTATCTGGACCTCTATTAATTGCACTTGTTCTTTGTTTTTGTGTGCATAATGAATTAAAATTTGGTAAGCTGGATATGGGTTTCAGCTGATGGTACTTGATATCTGAGTCCAAGTCTAGTGGGGGTGGGGCATATTGCATTTAAATATGAGTCTGTATGCAAATGTCCTTTGGAACTTAACTCAGATAGCAACCAGATAGCGGTAAAAAAGAACCAATTAATTTTACTATATGTTCTGACTTTTATTTCAAGATTCAATTCCTAAAGAATTTGGAAGAAACTGAGAGGAATGAATGTCTTAAAACCACAAAAGTCTCAATATACAAGATATTAAAGTTTTCTGTCATCGAGGTTTAATTATTTATTGAGTAGCATGAGCAAACTCTATTTTATTGCAACATCTATGTAATTGAGATGTGAAAGTTGGGCACAATTCAATCATGCATCACAACCAAAATTTGAGGGTTGACTTGTTAATATGCAATGTAATGGCAGGTGTGTCTCCTGCCCAACTAATTGAGAATGTACAACATAACTGGACCATGGTCGTAAAATTTGTTCATGCTCGAGTAAGTTTAGATATTTCGGTCCAGCACAACCAACCTAGCAAGGAACCAAAATTCTGAGATCAACTCAATTGAGGGAAACAAAAATAAAAACCTCAAATTGTGGCGAATTGAGGTCGTAAGTTAACCGAATACGAATACCTGCTCTGCCCGTACTGTAGCCAATGACGTTCGGTACGCAGCAAGGACGTGTGTGGCATGCTGTGCGGTGCTCTTTGGCCCGCTCCACCTAGCAAACATGGGGTTTAGACAAATGGTCATTAGTGAACTTTCGTGTGATGAACTGTGAACAATGTCATTACTGAGAACAATGCTTTATATTTTTGATCCATATAAGCATTAGCAAAGTTTCGTTCTTTGTTAGTTTGGCATATTTTTAATTATATCAAAGAGAAAAATTATATATAATATACTATTACACTTAAATAATGAGAACTCAATGAACATACCTAATGGCAAGGGGCCCTGAGTGCACTGGCGGTAAAGGTGGCCTCGCAATTGGGCATATTTGTGGGAACCTTGAATAGGCCCACAGCTGCACCAACACCAGTGCTCCTCCAATCTGCATCGCATCCTTCATGGATGCTCTACAAAGGTGCCTGTAGAGCCAGGCCAACGCTACACTACCCCAGCTATATTGTCTCGCATTGCTGATTGGATTGAGGAGCTGCAGAGGCAGGAGTGAGACCCGGTCCGCCGACTTGTCCATGAACAACAGGGCCCCCAACCAAACAAGTAGGTGGTAGCGGGCATGTTGCTGCACTACTTCATCACTGGCGTCCGCAGCTGGGGGAGCGGGAAACCGTGCATCAAGCCACTTGTATTTTATCCTCGCCCCAGTAAGGGTAGACTTGTTTGAGTTGGGTATCGAGGGCGGAGGTTCATGGCTCAACAACTCTTGGCACAACCGACTCCAGTTCATGTCTGTCCTCCCAGTGACAGGCAACCCATCCACCGGAATCCCCAACATCACCTCTATATCTTGCAAGGTGATGCCCATTTCTCCATGGGGTAAGTGGAACGTGTGCGTCTCTGGACGCCACCGCTCGACCAAGGCCATGATCAAGGCGTGATCGATTTCCATATCAGGAACCTTGAACAAGCCAGTGAAGCCTGCTGCATCTATGTACTGCGTGATATGTGGGTCTAGCCCACCTTGCGGCAGTTCACATTTGCGGCGTCGAACCTTTACGATGCCAGGCACCTCCTGCACACAAACAAGCATTGTGTTAGGTAGTACACACGAAGTAATTATAAAACGGAGATGTATTAATAATACAAATACATACCTCGTTGGCGGCGTGCCTCCAAAGCGGAGTTGACCGATGATTCAGCTGCTGGTTCAACTGGCTATCATCGTCAGGTCTAGGCTGCACTTTATCCAATGCCTGCATATCTGACATGGCAGCAAATAGATTGTTAGCAATTATTCATGATTCACTCTATGACACAAGATGTAATTACAATAGCAAATCATGCAGTCCGGCATAATCATATACTAATCAAATTGTGGGTAAAAACTCATAAAAAAGAAAGATGACCATATAACGATCAAGTATTGCCATAAATGAAAGATGACCTCCTAGAATTTACAGTTCAGATTCCAAAGTTCAAAACCCCTATCCCCCAACTATCAAATAAATGCATATTAATAACTATCATAATTATCCAATTTCATATTTGGACAAAATTTAAAGGAGAGAAAAAGTAGTATTCAGTAAAACTCTTCTTTGGTCAGGGTTACCGACTAGTTAAAATAAAAATAAGAATCAAAGAAATTAAAAAAGAATCAAGAAACAAAACATTCAGATAGACAAGGATGACCTTTCATATTTTAGTGTTATAAACTACTTTAAAGACTTCCTTCACTGTCTTTTATTAAACTGCAACTACGGGGATGGTCTTATACATTCTATGACCAATATAATGAATTTTTAGTTCAAATCACAAAACTCAACCTTAAGCCTCTGTACCAAACTGCTGCCTTTCCCACTTTAAATCAATCAATTGAAGAGAAAAGAAGGGAAGAGATGGGGGGTTTGATTTAAGGCAACTCACACAAGTATCAATATATTGGTCACGGAACACAAACCCTTGATGACATATTCATGATACCAAGGTAAAGTAGATCATCTCAAGATAAAAAAAAAAAAAAATGGAAATTACAAGCTATATATATGCACATCCTTCTTAAAAAACTGACTTATAAAAAACCAATTGCATTTGACAATAAAATGAAAAATGGTAATAATTTCAAAGACAACCAATTGTTCACACACAGTGAGTCTTTGTGAATTATCTTTTTCAATATCTCATTTTATTACACTTCATTGTATGAACCATGGGCTACTAGCACATAGTATATAATGAAGTTGTTCCCACATAGTATATAATGAAGTCAAATAAAAGGCCAGCACACATATAATAGAAATATAAGGCTTTTCTTTATCTCAGCACTGAGGCTAGTAGGGTTGTTAAGCAACAAAATGAATTAATATTTTCGTAGGTAGGTGATTCTTATCAGGTTTTAAGACTTCTAGATGTTGAACACATGCTTACCCAAAGTTTAAGTTCAAAGTTGAGACAATAGCTAAGCCATTTTAGGCTGCCAGTTACCTATCCTATTGTGGACTCAGCTGAATTAACCATCGTAACTTAATTAAAATATTCTGTTACCAAGTATCAATCTATTGGTCACATAACACAACTCTTGATGACAAATTTCATCTCAAGCTATATTGACATATCATCTCAATAGTTTATTTATTAACAAATCAGACCAACAGTTATTTAAACCCAAGATGCCAAGATCAATAAAAATTTGAGGCACTAGGATTCAGTGCATACATTATGCATTCAGCACAAAAGGAGCAGTCAAATTTGTACAGCTTCATCAAAATATGAAATCGTATAATGCATAGAGGTGAATTATATGAAAGCTACGACAACTGTTCAAAAAGGCTTAATTAAAAAACAAAAGGACAATAACAAGCAAAGATAACTTTTTTCGTAATAGGGATTGAATATACAATTATACACTTCCTCTTCTAACAATAGAGATAGAGGTGATGCATGATTTTAGACTGCTGTAACTTCACTCTAACATAAAACAAGAATTGTGACAACTTTAATTTCATAAATCTGATACAGGACAGAAGCCTTAATGGATCTGATACAAATTTCGATGCAGGAATTTTAAAACTCAGCATTCAGTTAAGGTTCTTGAATAGGGTTTTGATGTTTAAGGGTTTACGTAGGTTGGGTAATAAAAATTTAGGATCTTGAATGAGTCTGATGATTGTTTGCCTGTTTGGTGTTAAAACAGTGACTAGAACCTTATACAAATAAGGATAAAGTATAGGCACTCACACCTAGGTTCCCTAAGCAATTTTTACAAGTTAATTTTCACACACTATGCAAAGTATTTAAACAAAACAATCACATTATATTTATAATGTCATCATTGCAGCATATAAAACACAACAAAATTCTCATCTTTATTATTAAAATTACTACTTTTGAGTAAGTTTCAAAGAATGCACTTTGCCAACAGACACGGACAAAAATCATCTTTCACCATTGTCATCCAAATATCTCTACTTCAAGCTAAAATTCATGAACCCAGAAACACAGAGATCACAGGAAACTGTAAATGAGCACGACCCATATAAACAGGAAACTGTAAATGAATCAGGAAGACGTAGGTAGCAATTGATTGGAGTTATTTATATGGTCTCTACACGGGTGCACACACACAAGATTGATTGAAAGCCCAAAATACCCACACACAACAAAAAATTGCTTCGTATGTGTGAAACAGAAATTTCCAGATGACTTTTTCTAAACCAACAAGATGCATGCAAGGCTAATTATGGTCAGTTGTGATACACAAAACAAGAGAAAGAGAAGAGCAACGTACCTGTAATCAACGGCGGCGGTGAGGGTTCGACGAAAGCACCACGGAGAGTGAGAGGGTGAGGGAAAGTGTAGAGGGATAGTGAGACTAACGGAGAGGGAGACGTTGAGGCAGAGTACAGGAGAGAGTGATGGCAGAGCGAGGTAGAGTATACAGGAGAGAGTGAACAGTTTCTGAGACGTTGGGGTTTGAAATGGTAACAGGTTCAGAAAACTCGATTTACAAGTTACCGAGTTATGTGTGCATACATAATTGGAAGAAGCCACTTCTGTTTTGTCCACGTGGCACAAACTTCACACAAAACTCGATTATAGTAAAATCGAGTTTTTTAATATAACTCGATTTCCCTTTTGTCGAGTTACAAAAGATGGGCATTTCCCTATATAGTTTGGAGAAAAGGGCATAATGCTGCTATTTTTGCCCAAACAGGGCATTTCCCAATTTTGTCCCAACTTATCCTATAAAATATTTTAAATTATATTAACCTATTGTATATCTTAAATCATTATAAAATTAGATCAATAAAATAAATGAGTATTAGTCTTTATTAAATAATTAATCAAGTTGTGTCAATAATTGTTTGAGTCAAAAAAAGTAACGTATATACTGACGTACAATCTTTTTTTGGTAGAAACGTACAAGTTAATCCTTCTGCTTAGGAGAGCAACACCTTCTCCAATCTTGTACTTTAAAATTAAGATGTACTATAATGTGTCGTCACATAGAAATTAGAAAATGAGCACTATGAAATAAACATTATAACAAAGACCTGAAGCAGTCAAACAATACTAGCGTGGGTGACACATGCAAGGCACGTACTACCTATTGAGTAAAAAAATTAAGATAAAATTTTATTTGAAGAAAAATGAAACTATATACATAAAAAATGTATGTCATACAAAGTTAATCTCATTCGTATAAGAATTTTGATACCTATTTAGTAAAGGCAATATCCACTCATTAAAAACTTCTATGAATAATAACAAATATTATCATTTTTAAAAAAATAAGCAATTGAGTTTTGTTAAAACCTTGTTACAATATTTAAATTTTTGCAATGAATGATGTCATATGCTGCAACTGAAACTCTTCATCAAATACCTTCAACCATACATGAGTCTAGGTGCAATCTTTAGCTTAATTAGTTTTAATGAACACCCATTTTAGGCAAGATTGGGGGGGGTTTGTGAAGATAACAAAAGGCAAATAAATAAAATACCTTCTATTACCATTCCAACTTTCTAAGCATTACTACTATCTAAAACCAAAATATGTGAAAAAAAAAAAATTGGGATGTTAAAATTTAGTGGGAGTATTTTAGACATTACAAAATGGAATATTTTAAGAACCATAAGCTTTCATTAGGGCTTAATTGATAGAATAACAATATGACATATTTGTTATTTTCCAAAATATTAGGAGTGAAATTGCTTGATTTTAAAGTTTAAGGAGGAATTGTGAATTACCCCAAACATAAAGAATGAAAGTATTTTAATCCTAAGTTTTTGTTTTGTTTTATTTAAATTTGTGTGTGTGTGTGTGTAAAACTATGTGTTTTTACTTAAAATGGTGCAAAAAGAAAAAAATACAAAAAAATCAACCTAAAAAAACTGCACATGAAACAATGAATTTTGGCTCAAAAAAATAGACTAATAAAAAACAATTTCTAGAAACACAAAGAATGGCACAACATTTTTATAATACCTTTATAATTTTGTTATATTTTACTTTAACTTGTAGAAAATTGACATTTCAACAATTGTGAAAATATTGTGATGAAAACAAGATGTCTTAACATTTTTCCCAAGAGAGATGTGTTTACAACAATTTCATTACAAATCTTAGTAAGTTGTTACGGGTTGTTATTAGTAGGAAAAAAATAATTTCCTTGGTATCTTTAAATTAGAATAACAATTTACCACTCAAGATTTGTTATTATAATTTTGTGGATGTAGTATTTTTTTTTTTTTTTTTTTTTTGCAATACCTTTATTTTTAGTTATGGTAATAGTATTAAATACTAAGTGTTATGTCTATAATATTTCTACAATACTTTTACAACAAATCTTCAATTGTAAGTTCTTAATAATTCTAATTAAAACCTACCACTAAAATTATTTTTCCCATCGATAATAGTAAATAATAACTTATTACTTAAGATTTATTGTTCCCATCGATAATAGTAAATAATAACTTATTACTTAAGATTTATTGTAAAAATGTTATAGGCATAATGTATATTTTTTTAATGTTAAAAAATTTTCATTCTCATCAAACTCAACTTTTTGGCTTGTTACAAAAGGCAAAGGTTGAATAAATCAAATATATGGTAGCTAGAGCTATTGGCCTTTTTATATAGTTTGTAGGCATCGTAGTGTCAAAAGTGATACAGAATAGACAACTAATGAATAATGGCTAACAATAGAGGAAAAAAGTGTCAAAAGAATACAGAATAGACAACTAATGAATAATGGCAAACATTAGAGGACAAAAGCAGAGAAGCAACTAATGAATAATGGCAAACAATAGAGGAGAAAAGCAGAACAGCAACGATGAAGAAAGTTAAAAATTAAAAAAGAAGAATTTCATGTCCTAAGAGTTAGGTTGATTTGTCCAATGTGATGCTAAATCAGCTAGTGCCTTTGTAGAAGACCCGTTTGGACTAAGTGCTTTCTCAGCAGCAATCTTTAGGTCTTTCATACGACTATGAATTTTCTTCCCATCTTCTCCGACCATAAGACTATTTATAACTTTTGCAATTTCCTCTCGATCCACTAGGTTTTTTTCGTTAGCTTTTGGTCTTAATGCCACTTTTAGATCCTCAGTTAATAATAATGCATTCATTCTTTGTTCTGCGAAAAGTGGCCATGAAATTAATGGTATACCTTGCATGATACTCTCTAGAGTTGAATTCCAACCACAGTGACTTAAGAACCCACCCGTGGAACCGTGGCTAAGGACTTGTGCTTGTGGTGCCCAAGAGGGCACCACTAGGCCTTGTTCTTTAGTCCTCTCTATAAACCCTCCTGGTAAGAAGGAAAGAGGGTTGTTGCCAAGGGTTTGGTCACTAAAATATGCAGCTTGAGCCAATTCATTATTTGGGCTTCTTACCACCCATAAGAACTTTTGCTTACTCAATTCTAATCCTAGAGCTAACTCTTTCATTTGGTCATAAGAGAGGGTCCCACCACTCCCAAAGCAAACAAATAGGACTGAGCCACGTGGTTGATTGTCCAACCATCTTAAACAGTCTGACCCTTCAACCGGTTTAGTTGAACCACTTTGAATGATGGATCCAATTGTATAAATTGTGCCACTCTTAGCTTCTTCATCTTCCAATGCTTTTATAACATTTCCATCCAATTCCATGAAGGTATTAACAATAATACCCTCAACTAATCGCATCCATTTTGCGCCGCGAAGAAACAATTTGTACAACTCAGTTGTTCGATCTTGAATCGGGTCTAGAAGATCTCGACCGTGAATAGGCACGCACCCCGGAAGTTTCACTGGTTCAGGTAGATCTCTATACTCGCATGAAACTGTCTCATCCAACTTTGGCAAATGCAAAACCAACGACACAACCATAGCATTTGTTGGGTAGAAAATGTAGGGCGAGACTTTGAGCTCCTTAGCAACATCAAGAGCATCCGTCCCAAAAAGATCAACCACTAAAGCAACTAACCGAGTAGTTGCAACCAGTGTCGTTAACACATCACGAAGAGGTGGTAGTGAACGAGTCATGGTGAGAGTAATTTGGATCCCAGGCTTTACTCCTCCGAGTTCCTCCAAGCTCACTGGAGGAAGAAAGACATGGTCGATGTTAGTAGGGAGGGCTTGAAGGGCTTCTTTCATGGCTTTGGATGGAGACCCAATTGTGGGAATGATGCATGTGATGTGGAAGTCGTGGTGAAGAAGAAGTAGCTTGGCAAACTCAACAAGAGGGATGAGATGTCCCATTCCAGGACTTGGTAGAATAGCTATGTGTGGTTTTTGTTCCATATAGATTTTGAAGTGATGGCCTTCGAAAGAGTATACTATGTTTTTTTTATTTATTGGTATTTTGGGGAGGTTGTTTGGTTAATATAGGTGTTTGGACTTGGCTCTTTCTCTCACTGATTCAAAGTCTTGGTCATTTATTTTTTTTTTGTCAAAATTCATTCGCTGAATGGGGTTGTTGGCTGACTATACGCGTATGATAATTTGATTGTTTGACTTAGTTGACTTTGAAGATGAAATAATTGGAAATTAGAGGGATAAGTACAAAAGAAGATATATCTATATATATATATATATATATATAATTTTTTTTTTTTTTTATTTGGCACATAAACGTAATTGCGTGCGTTAGTGTGACGTAACTACAAGCATTACTCATCCAAATTTGTGTATAAAATGTATATGTTACTACACTACTGTAATGTAAGTACAAACCTTAATCTTCTAAATTTGTTTAAATATATAATCAAATGAATATTGTAGGGTTAGGATTTGTGGCCCAAGCCCAGAACAATGAATTTGTAGAGAATTGGTGAAAGAGCTAGATTGACTATGGAATTGACAATAGTTAATCACAACCTACAAGTATAAACCAACATGAAGTTACACATAAAAAATGGAATGAATTGGTGTCCAAAGAGGCATATCATTGATTATATAGTGGTTACAGTTCTTAAAGCTACAGTAAAGTTTTCTTTTCATCCCTATTGCTATTTTTTCTTTTTCTTTTTTTTCTTTTTTTTTTACACATAAAAAATGGAATGAATTGGTGTCCAAAGAGGCATATCATTGATTATATAGTGGTTACAGTTCTTAGAGCTACAGTAAAGTTTTCTTTTCTTCCCTATTGCTATTTTTTCTTTTTTCTTTTTCCCTTCTTTTCAGGAGCCTCCTTCCTTTATATATCCTCCCTTCCTATCATCTCCATCATCCACTTGTACCTCATCTGTGAGCCTACTTAAGTATATGTCACGTCAAGCATCTCTTTTAGCTCTGTGTGAGTGGCGGTAGGTGAGGTTACACTGTTCAGGGGTCTTCTCCACATAAATGCGGCCAGAAAAGTTGCTGCAGAGCCTTAAATACGGTGGTAGCAGCTTTTCCTTTAGATATTTCTTCATTTTTATCGTCTCCAAGTATACTCAGAGGTTATCTTGATCAGGAGGAGTCCTCGGAAGATCATTCTGACCTTTTACATGTTCAATTGATCCGAACTATTCGCGTCAAAGGAATAAAATCTCTTCGGACAGAAGGCGACCTCTTCGGATTGTAATCATTTTTCTTTTTGGGGATCCCTCTTCCAGATGGGCCTTGCCCTTACCTCTCCTTCTCTTCGGACGCACAGTAATCCTCACATGGGGCTTTAGGCCCACTACGTTAGACTGGGCCTTTTCCCCCCACAAATATATTTGTTTAAATTTTATCAAAAGTTTATTTTTCATACTTAAACTTTAAGAATTTCATTTTTTTTTCTTTAAACTATTGAAAAGTTCATCTTTCGTCCTTAATTAAACTATTGAAAATATTTTCTACATGTCTTTAAATTTTACTAAAAGTTTGTTTTTATCTCTAAATTATTAAAAAAAAATTATCCTTCTTTTTGTCTTTAAACTATTGAAAAAACTTTTTACAAAGTTTAGGTATGAAAATTTTCTTTTTTAAAGTTTAAGGACCAAAAACAAATTTTTTGTAAAGTTTAAGAATCAAAATAGTATTTTAACAATATATATATATATATATATATATATAAATTGATAGTTGGGATTGGAAAGATTTAAATTCTTTTTCTTTTTCTTTATTTTAGAAATAGACCACCAGAAATTTTATTGAATAGCTGGTAAATTAGCAAAAAAAAAAAAAAAAAAAAAAAAAAACATTATTTATGTTTAGAGGAACAAACTCCTTCCAAACAAGGAAAAGAAGACTTTTTTCTAGAGTGGGATAGGGTCACTCTCCCTACTGATCATGGAGGTCTTGGCATTCATGCTTCCCGACCTAGGAATCTATCTCTCTTAGCCAAGCTGAACTGGGAAATTACAAATGATGATCACTCTCCTTGGGTAAGAGTTCTAAGAGCAAAATATCTCTCCAACCATGCAATTAATAATCCTTGGTCCTCTAAAGGGGCTTGCTCTCGTACTTGGGCAGCATGAAAGGCTGCAAAGCCTCTTCTAGACAGAGGTCTAAGGAAAGTCATTCACACGAGTATTTCTACATCTTTTTGGAATGACACTTGGTCCTCTTTAGGTCCTCTCAGGTCCATCTTCGTTGGTCCCCTCAATATTCATGAAGAGAATTTGATGGTTTGTGATTTTATTGATTCTAATGGTTGCTGGAATTGGGAGAGCCTCTCCTTCTCCCCCCCACAATCCTTTATTGATATTATCCAAGCCATCCCCACCAATCTCACCTCCTCTCTCAGTGACACAACTGCTTGGACTTTCTTAAGGGATGGCAATTTCAACTTAGCCTCTGCCTACCTTTTAGCTAAAGGGAATGCTTTGGACCCACCTTACTTTCACCTCTAACTGGATTTGGAAAATGAAAGTTCCTCAGAAAATAATTATATTCTTGTGGCTTTGTTCTCACAACAACATCCCTATTAGAGAAGTCATGGGTTCAAGGGGTTTTACCTTAGATCAAGCTTGCCCCTTTTGCCATAGTCTAGCTAAATCAATAAACCATCTTCTCAAAGAATGCCCTTTTGCTGTAAGCTTCTGGAATCAGCTCGGCCTTCCTTCAAAAGTCATTTAGTTTTTTAGTTTTCCTCTTCTTGACTGGGTTCACCTCAATGGTACCTCCAACATCATCTCAAAATGCCATCATATGCCATGGAAAGTCATTTTTTGTTTTGGTATTTGGTCTTTCTGGTTGAATAGGAACTCTATTGTTCATCAAAGGAAGAAGGCAACCCCTCCTATTATTAAAGACTGCATTGCGAAAGCTGCAAAATTTTATTTCCTCACCCAAGGAGCTAACCCCAGTAGCCATAAAAGAACCTTGGCCGTCTCTTGGGCCAAACCAAATCCTGGATGGCACAAGCTCAACACGGATGCCTCTGTCCTGTCTTCTTCAAGCTTTGCGAGCAGGGGCCGCCTTCTTAGAGATTCATGTGGTGCTTGGGTGCAAGGTTTCACTAAAAAAATTGGCACTTCTAGCTGCCTTTTGGCTGAACTATAGGCCTTATAGGATGGCCTTTCTATGGCTAGAAATATGTGTGTTGAAAAGCTCATTGTAAATGTGGATGCCCTTGAAGTTATTAATCTGTTATCTAACACTAAAGCCACCAATAGGCTAACCCAACCCATTGTGGATGATTGCAGGAACATTCTTCAAGCTTTCCAAGAGGTCTAGTTACAACATTGCTATAGGGAGACCAACAAAGCCGCTGATTTCCTAGCTAAACTAGGCCATAGTCTATCTGAACCTTTTGTTTACTATGTGACCCCCTTCACCCCCACCCCCCCACCCCCCCCCCCTTTTGGTATTATGAAGGTCTTATCTAATGATGCTAATGCTGTTTTGTATAACTGAGCCACTCAGGTTGTAACTGCTGATCTTATCTAATATAATTCTACTCTCTGTTTACCAAAAAAAAAAAAGGAAAAGAAGACTTTGCTTTCAGAGATAGACTGCATTGCTTTTCCTATAAATATGAGTGAAGGAATCAAAACTTATTAAACTTGTTAAGCTTATAAGTTTATTATAAAAAATGAACAAAGATAAAAGTATAAGGCCAAAAAAAGAAAATAAAAAAGAAAGGGTAGTAGGGGAGATATTACATTATTACGTGAGAGAGGGTTGGTAGAACTCAAAGATCTCAAAATTTTTCCCAACTTTCAAGTACCTTTTGTCAGTTTTTTTTTTTTCTCCACACACGTTAACATACTGACTAGCACAGATTTCCATTTCACATTTCCAAGACTCTCTTTTGTCTCACGTGACTTGCTCTTCCCACCACACATATTTTCAGATTTTTCTCTCTAACATGAGACTATCTCCCTTCCATTAGCCAAGACATGTTTTCAGCTTTGATCTATCTCTCCCTCTTTCTTAGATTAGGCATTCAACTCCGTTTCACACTTTCACTGCTTCAATGCCAGTGTCGCTGTTCACTACCAGCCAGAAGGCCAAGATGAAGAGATCCCAAATCGGTGTGAGGAGAATTTCTGAGTTACTGTGTTAAATCCACTTCTTCTTCTTCTTTTTTCCCCGGCCCGGTATCTAATTTCCGGCCGAAATCCGGTATATATTCCGGCGTGGCCGAAACAGATCCGGTATGGCCGGTATTAAAACCGGTACGAAACACCACCGTTTTTCTACCGGTGTACGCACCGGTACGAAATATACCGGCTATACTGACCAATACGGTACGAAATCTTCTTCCTTAATATAATATAGTACACCAATTTCAAGAATAATGTCACTATACTTTTTTCCTATAATGCATTCTAAGAAAATGAAAAAGTACATGCGTTTTAGTCCAAATTGCAATATAGCAAAACTGAAAAATTGCAAAGACCAGATGATGAGGACATCGCACCTTATTAAATTCGATTTCATCTGTAGTTGGATTAGTTTAGGGTTCTAGTTTATTTTGAATTCAAATAAAATAAGGATTTGTTTTTTAGTTTATTATTAGTTCATCTTTTGCAGACGTTACACTGACGTACAAGTTCATATTTCTGTTCAAGCTAGCCAAAATGCTAAGCTAGCCCCACCATGTCCGAAGGGTCAAATTAATAATCTTTATGGGATAATATCTTGGGAATCTTTAATTGAGTAATTAATATAACATATAGGTCCACCACCTAACCTAAAAGACATAAGCTTTTGAATATAAACCCAACTATATTAAAATTACTACTCTCTCTTATTATTCTTATTATTTTTATTCCATGTAGAACTTTATTCACACCTATTTTTCTAACAATATGCCCTTTAAAATTAGTATGTGATATTATGTCAAGTCACATAAATGGCCACGTAGAAATTAGAAAAAGAGCACTATCAAAATAAACTATACGATAAAGACATGATATAGTTAAACAATTCATCACAATTCTACCCAAAAAAAAAACCAATACATCACAAAGTAATACTTTGTTATCAAAAAAGCAAAGTGGTATAGAATAGACAACTAATGAATAATGACAAACAACAGAGGAATAAAGCAGAAAAGCAACGATGAATAAAGAAGAAAATTAAGAAAGGAATGTTTCATTTCCTAAAGTCAGGTCCATTTGTCCAATGGGATGCTATATCAGCGAGTGCCTTTGTAGAAGATCCATTTGGGCTTACTGCTTTATCAGCAGCAATCTTTAAATCTTTCATACGATTATGAACTTTCTTCCCTTCTTCTCCAACCATGAGGCCTTTTATAACTTTTGCAATTTCCTCTCGATCCACTAGGCCTTTCTCGTTAGCTTTTGGTCTTAGCGCAACTTTTAGATCCTCAGTTAGTAATACAGCATTCATTCTTTGTTCTGCGAAAAGCGGCCATGCAATTATTGGTATTTCATGCATGATACTTTCTAAGGTTGAATTCCATCCACAATGACTTAAGAACCCACCTGTGGAACCGTGGCTAAGGACTTGGGCTTGTGGTGCCCAAGAGGGCACCACTAGACCTTGTTCTTTGGTCCTCTCTATAAATCCTTTTGGTAAGAAAGCAAGAGGGTTGTTGTCGAGGGTTTGGTCAGCAAGGTATGCAGTATTAGCCAAGCCATTATTTGGGCTTCTTACCACCCATAAGAACTTTTGCTTACTCAATTCCAATCCTAAAGCTAACTCATTCATTTGGTCATATGAGAGGGTTCCACCACTCCCAAAACAAACAAATAGGACAGAGCCACTTGGTTGATTGTTCAACCAACTTAAACAGTCTGACCCTTCAACCTGATTGCTTGAACCACTTTGAATGATGGGTCCAATTGTATAGAGTGAAGGATTTTTAGCTTCTTCTTCCAAAGCTGTTATAGCATTTCCATCCAACTCCGTGAAGGTATTAACAACAATACCCTCAGCTAATCGCATCTGTTTTGCCTCGCCAAGAAGCAATTTGTACCACTCACTTGTTCGATCTTGAATCGGGTCTAAAAGATCTCGACCGTGAATAGGTATGCACCCCGGAAGTTTCACTGGTTCAGGTAGGTCTCTTTACTCGCATGAAACTGTCTCATCCAACTTTGGCAAATTCAAAACCAACGACAAAACCATAGCATTTGTTGGGTAGAAAATGTAGGGCGAGACTTTGAGCTCCTTAGCAACATCAAGAGCATCAATCCCAAAAGGATCAACCACTAAAGCAACTAACCGAGTAGTTGCAACTAGTGAAGTTAACACATCACGAAGAGATGGCAGTGAACGAATCATGATGAGTTTAATTTGTTGTCCAGGCTGTGCTCCTTTGAGGTCCTCCAAGTTCACTGGAGGAAGAAAGATATGCTCTATGCTAGTAGGGAGAGCTTGAAGTACTTCTTTCATGGCTTTGGATGGAGAACCTGTTGTGGGAATGATGCATGTGATGTGGAAGTCGTGATGATGAAGAAGAAGCTTGGCAAACTCAACAAGAGGGATGAGATGCCCCATCCCCGGACTTGGTAGAAGAGCTATGTGGGGTTTTTGGTCCATATGGACTGATATAATTCTATTAATGTTTTGAAGAAATGGGGATTGAAAGAGAATACTATGTTTTGTTTTTATGGTAGGGACTTAGGAGGTTGCACGGTTTATATAGGTGTTTTAGGACTTAGGAATAATAGTATTAGATTATTTCTGGCACCTGAAACTGGGTGAGTTTTAAAATAATTTATTTAGTTAAAATTAAATTTTTTTATTAAAAGTACTGTAAATAAAAATAAAAATGTGTTAAAATATTATAATAAAACTTAAAAATAATACCAATGTATTAAAATATTATAATAAAACTTAAAAATAATACCAAAAAAAAGAAAAAAAAATACATAATAGAATAAACTGATTTTAAACTCTAATTTCAAACACAAACTATACATGGGACAGCAAAAATGCAACTGGTTTGGTTCTTTTCTTTCTCTAATTTAAAATTTTGGACATTTATTCTATTTATTAAAGTTCATTTGTTACTGGGTTTTTTTAGAATTGCATATGCGTACGCTTTCTTTCTTTTTCTTTTTTTCTTTTTTATTTTTGTTAAATGCGTACGCTTTTCGATGCTGAGGAAATGTGAGAAAATGAATAAAATAGATTTTATTTATTCACCATTGTTTGACTTAGCCGGCTGAACAAGAATATCAAATAATTGGAAACTAGAGGAAAGTTCAAAAGATTTGACTTAGCCGGCTGAACAAGAATATCAAATAATTGGAAACTTTACAAGAATATCAAATAATTGGAAAGACATGGTCGATGCTAGTAGGGAGGGCTTGAAGGACTTCTTTCATGGCTTTGGATGGAGACCCAATTGTGGGAATGATGCATGTGATGTGGAAGTTGTGGTGAAGAAGAAGTAGCTTGACAAACTCAACAAGAGGGATGAGATGTCCCATTCCTGGACTTGGTAGAATAGCTATGTGTGGTTTTTGTTCCATATAGATTTTGAAGTGATGGCCTTCGAAAGAGTATACTATGTTTTTTTTAATTGGTATTTTGGGGAGGTTGTATGGTTAATATAGGTGTTTGGACTTGGCTCTTTCTCTGACTAACTCAAAGTCTTGGTCATTTATTTATTTTTTGTCGAAATTCATTTGCTGAATGGGGTTGTTGGCTAACTATACGCGTATGATAATTTGATTGTTTGACTTAGTTGACTCTGAAGATGAAATAATTGGAAACTTGAGGGATAAGTTCAAAAAAAGATATATATATATATATATATATATATTAATTGGCACATAGACATAATTGCCTGCGTTAGTGTGACGTAACTACAAGCATTACTCATCCAAATTTGTGTATAAAATGTATATGTTACTACACTACTGTAATGTAAGTACAAACCTTAATCTTCTAAATTTGTTTAAATATATAATCAAATCAATATATTTGTTTAAATTTTATCAAAAGTTTATTTTTCATCCCTAAACTTTAAGAATTTTATTTTTTGCCTTTAAACTATTGAAAAGTTCATCTTTCGTCCTTAATTAAACTATTGAAAATGTTTTATACATGTCTTTAAATTTTACTAAAAGTTTGTTTTTATCCCTAAACTATTAAAAAAGTTTTTTTTTTTTTTTTTTATCCTTATTTTTGTCTTTAAACTATTGAAAAAACTTTTTACAAAGTTTAGGGATGAAATTTTTCTTTTTTAAAGTTTGAGGACCAAAAACAAATTTTTTGTAAAGTTTAAGAACCAAAATAGTATTTTACCAATATATATATATATATATATATATTGTAGGGTCAGCTTTTGCGGCCCAAGCCCAATGAAGTATGGATTCGGAGCTCACTGAGCCCAAAACAATAAATTTGTAGAGAGTGGGTGAAAGAGCTAGGCTAATAATGAAAATAACAGTATTAAACAGCAACGCCAACGGGGGAATTTGGATTAATATGTCCTCGGACGGACATGAGTGCCATGTCCGAAGAGGTGCTTTTCATTGATAATCTAGGATTACAATTCTGGGAGCTACAGTAATGAAATATATTCTTTTCTCTCTCTTCTTTTCGATCCCCTTCTATCAGAGGCACCCTTCCCTTATATAGCACTGCCTTCTTACATCTTCTCCGTCCACTTGTTCATCATCTAGGCACCCACTTGAGTGCATGTCCCATCACCCCACCTTTAGCCTTATGTGAGTGGCGGTAGCTGAGAAAGCATTGTTCAGGGGTCTTCTCCACATAAATGCGGCCAGGAAGGTAGGTGCAGTGCATTAAATGTGGTGGTTGAAGTCTGCCTCCTTGATATTTCTCTATTCCCGTTATCTTTATGTGTGTCCGAGGTTCCTTTCCCTCTTGACACTTGTCAAACAGATCACTTGAACCTCCCATGCTCGTGTTGGGTCAAACCTCTTCGGATCCGAGGATGTTGGACTCCTCGGACATATGAACATCTCCTCGGATAGTACACGTGCTCATCTCAAGGCATTCCCCTTTGACATGGGCCTGACTGAAAGCCTCGCCTCCTCGGACGAACAGTGTTCCTCATTCAGGGCCTTGGGCCCAATACGTTGGGTTGGGCTTTTCTCCCCCCACATTAGCCCCTCAAAATTGTAGTTTTTCATTCGCATCTGAAGAGAAAAAGTAGGATTTTGACCTGCCACGGAGCAGAAGCTTGTAAACAGGCAAATTTGAACTGGCACGTGCATAAGCATAGGAACTGTCGCTTCATTAATGCCGCTGCGGTTTCCTTATTCCCTAGGCGCTGCATTAATTGCACCAGGTGGCGCTTTGTCCTTCATATCCAATGGTGACTGACTGATCCAACGGCTGTGGTTTTTCTTCGAAATTTGGGCGGGAGTGTCCCTGACCCTTCGTTTGACCCCGTATAAAACCTCAGGAGCAGTTATTCTTCTTCACTTTGCAAATCTTCAGACGCTCCAGCAAGAACAAACGCGCGACTCCGTTCAATCTTCTCAGTCACCGGTTTCAGTTCTCTCCAGGATCTTCACGAATCCCCCAAGAGTTTGCAATCCTTTCTCCGGCTTAATCCTCGTAAGTCGTCGTCCACCGAATCCTCTAGTTTTCTCCTCGGCCAGACGTTCTAGTTACTTACCATGGGGAAACTCCAGTACTTAGTGGATAGCCCTGAGCAGATGGAGGCGTTCAGGGCTGCGTATCGCATACCCCCAAACGTGGGTGTGAGATATTGCCCCCCGGAAAAGATACTAACAGACCGAAAGACGGGAGAAGTGGTTATCCCTCTTATCGCGTTCAAAGAAGGGGGAATGACAATCCCCATGGGTCCCATCACCACTAGCTACCTTCGGAACCATAGGCTTACTCCCTGGCAATGCGCGCCCAATATGTTTAGGATTTTAGGAGCGATTGAGGACCTCAATCTTCACCTAGGGTTGGGGCTCACCTGGCGCGACGTGGTACATATGTACGAATGCCACAGTCAGCAAGATGCGGGGTATTACTTAAAATCCCGGTCGGACGTTGTCAGACTCATCTCCTGCCTCCCAAAATCCAACAAAGGGATGAAGGACGACCATGTAATCGTCTCGGGCGCATGGCATGACGGCCATCATTGCCCAACCAAGCATGGAGAGCCAGGTGGGGCATGTTAGATTTAGGCACACTAACCATAGGTTTAGGGTCCTTGTCATTTAATGGTTTCTGGGTCTTCTTATGTCGCCATTTGTGGGACACTAATATGATTTCGCTGCAATGTAACAGATAAAAATTTCGTTGCTCCTCGGCTCAGCCTTACGAATATCGCCGCCCTTAATTTTCTATTGAGATTGGAGATATTCGTGAGTGAGGACGGACAGCTCCGATCGGCTCCTCTCATTCTGGGATACACAGGACAACCAAAGGGTTTTCAACCAGTCGGCAACGCGATTGTTCAAGGAGACCACCGCCTTGCACGAATTGACGTCGGCCGGAGAGGTTTTTTGGCGCCGTTCGATCTTGAGCCCGTGCCCCATCCACGCCCTCAGGCTGCTCCTCATCTCGTCCAACCACTACAACAAGTTCCCCTCGGACAAGCGGTTGAGGTTGAAAGGGTTGGCTCTTCCACTTCATCGCTAGAAGAGCAAATAGACGGGTTCCAGTTCGGAGAGGCTTCAGCGGCGGACCGAGTGATAGAGGTCTCAGACGCCGAGGGGGATACCGACAGGCAGTCAGGCATTCATCTTGATCGGCTAGCTGCTCACTCCGAAGACTCTTCGGATGACAAGATGGACTTGAGGACCCTGATGAAGACTAGGGGTAAAAAGGCTGAGCAGAAAGGTGTTGGGACCTCCCAGACGGTGGTGAACCTGCCCCCAGCGCCATCGCAGGTTCCTGACCCCAGCTTGAGGCCCATCCCTGATCTAAGGAAGAAATGACCTTACGTTGAGGCTAAAGAAAAGCAAGTGCCTCCACCCAAGGGGACTGAACAGCAGAAAGTGGTGAAAGACCACCGGACTCTCAGGGTTTCATCCACTGAAAGCCGCGAGGAGGCTTTACTGGCAGATGTCTGCCGAGGAGGGGGACCCCGAATCTGGTCTCCAAAATTGGAGTTGGATGGCGCTCCGATCCTGTGGGATACATCCCTCAGGAATTATGACAGAGGAAGGGCAGGCTATGTTGCCGAGGCTCTGCAGCAACCACTCCTCCTTCCCCATGACATGGAGTCCTTCAGGCGTTTCAGCCAGCAGGAGCTCTTTCAATCCCTTAAGAGGGATGTAGCTATGGTAAGTGACCTAAGTCCGTTCAGCTGAATCAGTAACTCGCTTCTCTTTTACTGTTCTTGACATTCGGAATTTCCTTTGTGCAGCTCACCCAGCAAATCTATGTGGCCGAGGAGTGGAATAAGAAGAACCACCTCGAGGCCCAATCAGCACTCTACTCCCGCGACGAGGCAGAGAAAGCGCTGGGCCAACTAAAGGAAGATCATGCCCGTCTGTCTGAAGAGCTCAAAGAGATGACCAGCCAAAAGAGGAGTCTTGACGCTGGCATCAAGAATGCCGAGAAACAGGCTGAGGAGCAGCGCCAGCAGTTAAACCTGGCAGAGATCAACCTGGCGACCGAGAGGGAGCTGGTAAAGGGTCTCCGGGCTGAATTGCTGAGGGCCAAGGCGAGCACCCAGGTGGCTGAGAGTAATGCCAAGCTGGCCAAGGAGGCGGTTGAGGCTGAGAGAAAAGCGGCTTACCAGTTGGGAGTGGAGCAGACCTCGTCCCAGCTCATGGAGCAATTCGCTACGGTTAGCCGAGACTACTGCAGCATAACTTGGGGCAAAGCGCTGGACGCCGCAGGAGTACCGGTCGACTCTGTTCTGAGGCTGCCCGGGAGCGTATACTACGATCCTGAGATCCGAGAGCTCCCCGAGGATGACACTCTTGCTTGGCTTCCAGAGGCTTCGGAGCCGAACATAATTAGTGAAGCTCCCCCTTCCACCCTTGTGGCACCCGAAGGGGCTGGTCAGCCAGGTGACAAGGGTAAACTAGCTGACAAAGCCAGAGGCAAGGGGAAAGAGTTGGGCAAGGAGAAAACTCCTGCTGAGCTTAAGGATCAAGCCCCTGAAGCGCCTGCTCGGACTGACCAGGTTGCCGGTTCTGTGCTCCCTCCAGCAAAAGAGTAGATACATAGGGCTTTTCTTTTTGCACTTGTACTTTCTTTTGTTTTTGTCCAAGGGATTGTAAACTCTTCTTTTATTTATAAAATGACTTCCGTTTTGATTCTAATGTTTTTAGTACATGTTTTATTACTTATTACTGCTACTCGTAACTGCGCATTACACTTACAACAAAATGATATGAACAGATTTGATTGATACATCGTATTGATGGCGAGGGTAAATGAAATTGACATTGAAGAGAACAGTCCGGATAAAAGTTAGTAATAAGCAATAATCGCCGCAAGTAGTATAATTAAGGGAAACAGTCATAAGTGCAAACTAATTTGAATGCAACCGAGTATCAACTAGCCCTAATCATCTGGTCCGAAGACTGCAGGCATGATTAGATTTAAGTTTAAACACTATAGAACTGTAACCAAGTGTTAACTAACCCTAATCATCTGGTTCAAGGACTACAGGCATGATTGGATTTAAGTTTAAACACTATAGAACTGTAACCAAGTGTTAACTAACCCTAATCATCTGGTCCGAGGACTACAGGCATGATTGGATTTAAGTTTAAACACTATAGAACTGTAACCAAGTGTTAACTAACCCTAATCATCTGGTCCGAGGACTACAGGCATGATTGGATTTAAGTTTAAACACTATAGAACTGTAACCAAGTGTTAACTAACCCTAATCATCTGGTCCGAGGACTACAGGCATGATTGGATTTAAGTTTAAACACTATAGAACTGTAACCAAGTGTTAACTAACCCTAATCATCTGGTCCGAGGACTACAGGCATGATTGGATTTAAGTTTAAACACTATAGAACTGTAACCAAGTGTTAACTAACCCTAATCATCTGGTCCGAGGACTACAGGCATGATTGGATTTAAGTTTAAACACTATAGAGGGGACTTTGCGCAGCGAATTGGCACATCGTTTGAAAAAATAAACTTGATTAGTAAAAATACCTCTTGAGGTTATTTACATTCCACGGACGTGGTATTACATGACCATCCAGGTCTTCTAAGAAATATGCCCCAATGCCTGCTCCTGAAGTGATGCGATATGGTCCTTCCCAATTGGGTCCCAATTTTCCCCAAGCTGGATTTTTCGCGGTGCCCACAACTTTCCTCAGCACTAGATCTCCAGGCTCTAGAGGTATCAGCTTTACGTTAGCATCATAGTCTTGCCTGAGTTTCTGTTGGTAGTGTGCCAGTCGAACCATTGCATTCTCCCTCTTTTCCTCAATCAGGTCCAGACTCTTCTGTAGTTGTTCATTGTTATCGGCTGGATTAAACAAGCTACTTTTCAACGTCGGAAACCCAGCTTCTAGAGGAATGACAGCTTCAGCTCCATAGGTCATCGAGAAGGGGGTCTCGCCCGTAGACCTGCGAGGCGTAGTTCTGTAAGTCCACAGCACATGCGGCAATTCTTCCACCCATTTGCCTTTTGCATCGTCCAGCCTCTTCTTTAGGCCGCTCAGTATGACCTTGTTGACAGCTTCTGCTTGCCCGTTACCCTGAGGGTAGGCAGGAGTAGAGTATCTGTTTACAATTCCCAGCTCGCTGCAGTAATTCCTAAATGCTTTACTATCAAACTGTAAGCCATTGTCCGAGATGAGAGTGTAGGGAACTCCAAACCGAGTGACGATATTCTTCCACACGAACTTTTGCACATCCACGTCTCTGATATTGGCGAGTGGTTCGGCTTCAACCCACTTGGTGAAATAGTCTGTGCCGACCAGGAGGTACTTCTTGTTTCCTGCAGCCTTGGGAAAAGGTCCCACGATATCTAAGCCCCACTGGGCGAAAGGCCATGGGCTTGATAGCGGATTAAGAATTCCCCCTGGCTGGTGAATGTTTGGAGCGAAGCGCTGGCACTGATCACACTTTTTGACATAATCGTGGGCCTCCTTTTGCATGTATGGCCACTGTTAGGTTCTAAGGTCTTAGGATTTTATGTATTTAGAACTCTAATTTGTAATGTTGGCAAACCATGATCAAAACATTGTATTTAAACTTATTTAGACTTGCTCAAAGTTGGTTTAATATTGTAAAGTTGGAATCGAGTGGCTGCAGAAGTACTTGGGACTTTTGGCCTGGCTCGATCGATCGAAGAATAGACTCGATCGATCGAAAATCGCACAGGTTGAATTTTCTGCAGAATTTCTAACTCAGCCCTACTTCATTAAACGTTTAGGGTTTTATGTTTTTACCCTAGGTATATAAACAAAACCCTAGCCACGTTTTTGGTGGTTGTCCATATTGTATTGTTGCTCATACATTGCTGTTTTGTGTGAATCTCTTGTGAGATCTTTGAGGAGTTTTCCTTTACACAAAACTTAGGGTTTTCATGGTGGAGATGATTTCAACATCTTGAAGATCATTATCGTTGCAACCATTGGAACTTAAAAGAAAAGCAAGCGGGGAGCTTGTAGCTGATTGAGGAATTCAAGAAAGAAGTAGTCCGTGGATTCGGAGCCTGCGCGTGGTCGTGTCAGGAAGTTCGTACTGGTGGGTAGTATTAGGAAGTCGAGCGGGGAGCTTGTAGGCCTTTTGTAAGAACTTCAATTCTTTCATAGTGAATTACGTTTTGCCTTGAGGATCGGTGGGTCAAATCCTCCCCAGGTTTTTACCGTGTGGTTTCCTGGGTGATCATATCTTGTGTTCATTTATTTTCCGCTGCATTATTATTCTTGATATGATTGTTTGGATTGTTTTAACCTAGAATTGCTTAATTTGACTAAGTAACAACTTGGCTAATTAATCTAGGCTACGCAATCTGGTTGTTTAAGGGGTCTAAATAACCTGTCAGCCACCAATAACCTTGGGTGAGGGCTCGGTGAGCCAGGGATCTACCTCCAGTGTGGCTCCCACAAATTCCTTCGTGCAGCTCTTCTAATAGTAATTCGGACGCTTCAGGATGCACGCATAACAAATATGGTCCCGAATAGGAGCGTTTGTACAGCTTATGGTCCTCGGACAGCCAGAACTGGGTTGCCTTCCTTCGAATTCTGTCAGCTTCTCCCTTCTCCTCTGGCAACACATCTTCCTTGAGGAACTTGATTAAAGGATCCATCCAGCAGGGCCCGGCCCTGACCTGGTGAACCTGGATTGCCTCTGCTTTCGCCTCTGTAGGCCTGTGCAAGTCCTCGACGAGGATAATTCTCGGCAGGCCATGATCCGAAGAGGTAGCAAGCGTGGCCAAGGAGTCAGCATGTGAGTTACCACTTCTGGGGATGTGCCGCAAATTGAAGGAGTCGAACTTTGATTGCATATATTTAACACGGCTCAAGTACCCTTGCATTCTTTCGTCCTTCGCCTCAAACTTGCCTTGTACTTGACCTACGACCAACCTTGAGTCCGAGAACAGCTCCACGGACTTTCCCCCCATTCTTAGGACCATAGCCATTCCAATCAGTAGGGCCTCATACTCCGCCTCGTTATTCGTTGCCGAGAAGTCCAGCCTTAATAATTTCTCGATAATGATCTTTTCGGAGGATATCAGTACCAACCCCACTCCTGAACCTCGCTGGTTTGCCGCGCCGTCCACGTACACTTCCCAGTGGGAGGATTCTGTTGTGAAATAACGCCAACTGATTTTCCATCCATGCCCGACGTGGGCCTTATTTCTTCTAACTGGGGCTCCGTAAACTATGCCACCAAATCCGCGAGGACCTGACCCTTGACCGATGTGCGGGGCATATATCTTATATCGAACGCCCCTAAGATTGTGCCCCACTTGGCAATCCGACCAGTATAGTCAGCGCTTCGGAGTATAGCTTTGAGTGGGAGTTGAATGAGAACAACGACCGTGTAGGCCTAGAAGTAGTGAGGTAATTTTCGTGTGCCGAGTACTACCGCTAGGATAGCCTTCTCCAGAGGTAGGTAACGAATCTCAGCCTCATGCAGTGACTTGCTCACGTAATAAACTGGCCTTTGTATGCCGGAGTCTGATCGTATCAACACCAGGCTCACCGCACCAGGAGCCACGGCAATGTAGGCGAAAAGTACCTCATCTGGCTCAGGGCTGGACATGATTGGTGGCCGAGCCAGATAATCCTTAAGCTGCTGAAACGCCAAAGCGCACTCTTCCGTCCATTTGAATCCCTTCCATTTGTGGAGCAGAGAAAAGAAAGGCCGACACCTGTCTGCCGATCTAGAGATGAACCGATTGAGGGCAGCCGTCATTCCGGTTAGTTTCTGAACTTCCTTGGGGTTCCGAGGAGCTCGTAAGTCGTTGATGGCCCTTATCTGGTCGGGGTTAACCTCAATCCCCCTGTGAGTCACCATGTAACCCAAAAACTTGCCGGACCTTACTCCAAATGAACACTTCGAAGCATTCAGTCGCAGCTTGTACTTTCTTAGAACCTTAAAGGTACTTTCAAGGTCCTTCACATGCTCAGCGACGACCTTACTCTTCACCACCATGTCGTCTATGTAAACCTCGATATTCTTCCCCAGCTGTGGCTCGAACATCCTCGTCATCATCCTCTGGTATGTAGCCCCCGCGTTCTTCAAGCCGAATGGCATCACTTTGTAGTGGTAGTTACCAATAAGAGTGACAAAAGCAGTTTTCTTTTGGTCATTTGAGGCCAATGGTATCTGGTGGTAGCCTTGGAAAGCGTCTAGGAAGCTCATCCGAGGGTGGCCGACAGTGGCATCTACCAGCTGATCGATTTTCGGCATAGGGAACGGATCTTTGGGGCAAGCCTTGTTTAAATCGGTGAAGTCTACGCACACTCGCCATTTCCCGCTCTTCTTCTTTACCACCACGGTATTTGCCAGCCATTCAGGATAAAAAACTTCTTTGATAGCCCCAGCCTGTTTGAGTTTAGCTACCTCCTCTCTCACTGCATCCGCATGTTCCTTGGACGGGCGCCGAATAGGCTGTTTCTTGGGGGTGACCAGGGGATTCACCTTCAAATGGTGACATATAAACTCTGGATCTACCCCTGGGGCTTCATAAGCACTCCAGGCGAACACATCGAGATTTCGCTTGAGGAACTCTATTAGCTCTTCCCTCTCTTGAAGAGGTAGCTGAGATCCAACTTGGAAGAACCTATCGGGATCATCACCAATAACCACTTTCGTTAGATCCTCACATCGATTGCCTTCATCTGAATCTTCGACGGGCAGCTCCCGAGACTGTGGCTGATATAAACTACTTTCGGGCGTGGCCGAAAACTCGGATTGGGTCTCATGTTGAATGGCAGCCACCAGGCACTGTCGAGCAGCGGACTGATCTCCTCGGATCTCATGGATCTGCCCTTCAGATGGGTATTTGACCTTCTGGTGCAAAGTAGAGGGGACAGCCCCAAGCGCATGAATCCAAGGTCTGCCTACGAGTGCCGTGTAGGGCGAATATACGTCCACTACTATAAAATCCAGCTCCACCACCTCGGAGCCGGCCTGCACGGGTAAACGTATCCGGCCTTTCGGGGTGACAGGCCTTCCTTCAAAGCTTATGAGAGGGGAATTGTATGGCGTCAGGTCCTGGGGTTTCAGGCCTAGCCCCTTGTAGAGGTCTGGGTACATTATCTCCACGGCACTGTCTTGGTCCACCATCACCCTCTTCACATCATACCCTGCTATTCTGAGGGTGATGACTAATGCATCGTCATAGGGTTGAATGGTGCCCATCAAGTCTTCGTCCGAGAACCCTATCTGCAACGGGGCTCCAGACTTAACTCTCTTCAGACCTCGGCTCGATTCCCCTGCTGATGGTCGGCCTACCGACATAACTTTCAATGGCCAGGATCCTGTCCTCCCTGGCACTGCCAAGACAACATTTATGGTCCCTAGCGGCGGCTTTGAGGGGTCATCCCTTCGTGGCCCTGAGCCCGTCAGCCCCTCTCGGCCGCTGGAGGGGTGCAAGAGGTGTTTCAGTCTACCATCGCGAACCAGTTGGTCCAAGTGATCCCACAAACTCCTACAGGCCTCTGTGGTGTGCCCATGGTCTTGATGGTATTGGCAGTAGAGATTATGGTTGCGCCTCTCGAGGTTTCCTATCATCTTGTTCGGCCACCTGAAGAATGATTCGTTCTTGATCTTTTCCAGGATCTGGTGCACTGGCTCTTTGAACACGGCGTTGACCGCCTGAGGATTCGTCGATCCTGATTGCCCGACAAAATCCCTCCGCGGTTTACCATGGTTGTAACAGTCCGACCTGAAATCCCTCATCTCCTGAGGGATAACTTTGTCTTTTCCCTGGCCCTGCCGTTGGTCTTCTTCAACTCTCTTGTACTTTTCTATACGGTCCATCAGTTGACGCACGTTTGTGACCGGTTTGCCAGATAAGGATGTCCTCAAACCGTGGTCAATAGGGAGGCCGAGCTTGAAAGTGCTGAGGGCCATTGCAACATTGTTGCCCTCCATATCGTTGAACATCTCCCAGTATCTGTCCGAATACACCTTCAAGGACTCACCTTCCTGCATGGACAAAGATAGCAGTGAAGAGAAAGGCCTGGACACTCTTCGGCATGTGACAAAACGGGAGCCGAATGCCTGAGTGAGTTCCTTGAAGGAGTTGATGGAGCTTGCCTTCAACCCGTCAAACCACCTCATAGCAGTAGGCCCAAGACTGGAAGGGAAAACCTTGCACATCAGAGCTTCGTCTCTGGAGTAGATAGTCATCCTCTGGTTAAAATGACTCACGTGCTCCACAGGGTCAGTTTTACCATTGTAGATAGTGAACGTTGGCTGGTTGAAGCGCCGAGGAAGTTTGGCCTCCTCAATCCTGCGCGTGAAGGGTGACCTAGATATCTGATTCAGAGCCCTGTTCATGGCATCGTTCTCCACGTCCTCACGTGATGGGCTTCTTCGTTGTCTCCTACGATGGGACTCCTCTTCATAGGTGTAGGACTCGCTGGCTGGTGTCCTAGATTTATGCTGGTAAGAGACATCTTGCTCGTCATCAAGATCTTCCTCAGAATATGAGGAAGCCCGTTTCCTTTTTGCATGGCGCAACTCCCTTTTCAGTTTTTCTACCTCTAGTTGTAAGTCACGGTTCTTCTCTGCATGGGACATATGACTTTCACCCTGTGACTGGCTCTGGCTAAGGCGTAGAGTGTGTACGCTACACTCACGATCTTGCCTCCTCTCTAAGTTGACAAAAGGGTCCACGTGTTGGGACGCCCCGGATTCTGCTGCTTGTTCACCTTGTCCTGCCATCATCTACTGTTGTTTTCACCCTTGCACGAGCTCTTCCCACAGACGGCGTCAATTGTAGGGTCAGCTTTTGCGGCCCAAGCCCAAGGAAGTATGGATTCGGAGCTCACTGAACCCAAAACAATAAATTTGTAGAGAGTGGGTGAAAGAGCTAGGCTAATAATGAAAATAACAGTATTAAACAGCAACGCCAACGGGGGAATTTGGATTAATATGTCCTCGGACGGACATGAGTGCCATGTCCGAAGAGGTACTTTTCATTGATAATCTAGGATTACAATTCTGGGAGCTACAGTAATGAAATATATTCTTTTCTCTCTCTTCTTTTCGATCCCCTTCTATCAGAGGCACCTTTCCCTTATATAGCACTGCCTTCTTACATCTTCTCCGTCCACTTGTTCATCATCTAGGCACCCACTTGAGTGCATGTCCCATCACCCCACCTTTAGCCTTATGTGAGTGGCGGTAGCTGAGAAAGCACTGTTCAGGGGTCTTCTCCACATAAATGCGGCCAGGAAGGTAGGTGCAGTGCATTAAATGTGGTGGTTGAAGTCTGCCTCCTTGATATTTCTCTGTTCCCGTTATCTTTATGTGTGTCCGAGGTTCCTTTCCCTCTTGACACTTGTCAAACAGATCACTTGAACCTCCCATGCTCGTGTTGGGTCAAACCTCTTCGGATCCGAGGATGTTGGACTCCTCGGACATATGAACATCTCCTCGGATAGTACACGTGCTCATCTCAAGGAATTCCCCTTTGACATGGGCCTGACTGAAAGCCTCGCCTCCTCGGACGAACAGTGTTCCTCATTCAGGGCCTTGGGCCCAATACGTTGGGTTGGGCTTTTCTCCCCCCACATATATATATATTTATAAATTGATAGTTGGGATTGGAAAGATTTAAATTCTTTTTCCTTTTCTTTATTTTAGAAATAGACCATCAGAAATTTTATTGAATAGCTGGTAAATTAGCCAAAAATATATATATATTTATATTTAGAGGAACAAAATCCTTCCGAACAAGGAAAAGAAGACCTTGCTTTTAGAGTTAGAGCATGTGCTACTGCATTGCTTTTCCTATAAATATGAGTGAAGGAATCAAAAGTAGAGCATTTCAATGTGTCACAAAGAGTTTATAACAATTTTTGAATCACCTTCAAAGGTGGATTCATGGAAGCCATTCTCTTAGACAAACTGCACTACTCTTCTTGCTGATAACAACTCCAAAGTAACCACTAGAGATGGTTTTGGAATCCTTTCAAACAAAGAGGCTATAACATCACCGCTATTGTTCTTAACCACTAGGCCTTCATCAAATTCCTCAAATATCGCCCTATTGAAATTTGTTTTGCAGGAGACACCAGAGAGCAGAAACCATTACTTCTTGACATAGCAAGTCAACTTCGCATGTACCAGGCTAGAGTCTGTTTGGAATCCACTTATTTTGTTGAAACTGAAAACTTTTTGCTGAAAGTATTGTAAATAAATGTAAAAGTTAGTTGAAATAATACAATGAAACTCATGAATAGTACAAAAAAAGTGCAATGAAACCCATTAATAGTAGTAAAAATAAGAATAAGCTAGCTTCTTAATTTTTGCCAAATACACATTTAGATTGTTTGAAGTTTGAGAGTTACTTTCTGTCTAAAGTAGCAATCTCATTTTGAGATACCACCGATTCGTTAACCCTACTCTTATACCTATAATTCCAAACGAACCAAGCAATGATCGCAAATAACTCCAAAGTCTGTGGTCTATCACGAACCGTCATTGTTAGATCAACAATGAAATGAAACTAAATTGCTGGAACATTTACCAACTAAAGTCATAGCTCCACACGGATTTTAACATCTCACAGAGCATAATCGAATGTTTTGCCAACTAAGCTGAATCTTCATAAGAGTAAGAATGTGGACAATACAACCTACCACTTGTGTTCAAAACTTTGGAATCAACTATGCATGCTTGAGAGATCTAATTCTTTAATGTCTTCATTGGAAACATTAGAAGGTACTAGTTGAATTAGAAAACTCTTAGTAACATAAATATTATTAAGTCCATAAAAAATAAGTTTATAGCACAAACCATGTTAAAATAAGTAACACACTACAACAAAATGTATTTTTAGTTATGAAAATTAGTGAGGAAATATTTTTCATCACTAAAAATGCAGCTTTAGTGACAAAATATGAATTTCGTCACTAATAATGAAAAAAATTATAACATTTAGCAACGAAAAATAAATTTCGTTGCTATTATGATCTGAAAAATGAGCGCCAATGGAGGGAAATTTTGGCGCCAGCTTAATTAATCTATAGTGACAAAATATTTCATCACTAAAAGTTTAAATTTTTACTGACGAAATATTTCGTCACTGTAGGTATTGCTGTGGGTAGTTTTAGTGACAAAAATACTTTCGTCGCTTATAAGCAAGAATTAGTGACAAATAATAATCGTCACTAAAAATAATAATTTTTTTTGCACTTATATGTTTTTAGTGACAAAATCACATTTCATCACTAAAAGTATGCTTTAGTGATGAAATATGAATTTCGTCACTAAAAACAATAATAGTTTTGTACTTATATGTTTTTAGCGACGAAATCACATTTCTCACTAAAAGTATGCTTTAGTGATGAAATTTGAATTTTGTCTCTAAATTTTAACAAAGTTTGGGTTCTTTAGTGACGAAACTGATAGTCGTCACTAAAAAAACATAAAAAAAATACCTTTTGCGACGACAAAATAAGCATTGGTAATGGAAACAAAATCGTCACTAAAGGCCACTAAACCCATGACCTGTTTTATTTTCCAATTCCATTTATCACATTCACACATTGCAATGCTTCACCTCAGAAACCAAAAGAAACTCAGCACATTGCAACGCTTCACCTCAAAAACCAACATGCCGGCGACGGTTCAGCATCCCAATCGCGACGCTTCAACTCACCAATGACTGTTCAGCTCCCAATCGTGACGATTCAGATCGTTGGCGATGGTTCAGCAACCCAAGTGTGACACTTCAAACACCGGCAAAGCTTCAGCTCGCTCTTGATCGCGACGATTCAAACTCCAGCGACACTTTAGCTCCCATTCGCGATGCTTTAGCTCTGATTGCAATGCTTCAGTTCCGATCGGGACGCTTCAGCTCTCGATCACCTGCGACGCTTCAACTCCAATCGCGATGCTTCAGCTCTCAATCGCTGGTGACGCTTCATCCTTTGTAACATCTGGCGACGCTTCCGTGTTTGTTTGTTTGTTTTTTATTTTTTTTTTCCTTTTGAGTTAATTTTTTTGTTAACAAAAATTACAAAAAAGCCATTCAAATTGCTCTTGTTTCATTTATATAAATTTTTTGTTTTCTTGCTTTAGCTCTTGTTTGCAACTTTAGCTTGGTACTGGTGTTGTATGAAGATTGTGTGTAATATTGTCTCATTTTGTGAAATTTGGTAGTTTTTTTGTGCGTGTGCGTGTACTTGATGAAATTATTTTGATTATTATGGCTTGTATTTAATTTAATTTTGATATGAGTATTTGGGTATAGGATTATGCTATTGTTTTTTTGGGTTAGGTTCTCAATGCCACCTTATGTTGTTGGTACTATTCAGGATTTTCTTAGTTCTTTGTTTTTTAGTCGGATTAGTTGGTAAACTATTGGAACATGAAAAAAGGTGTTTATTAGAAAATGGCTCGCTATTTTAATGGTTGAATGGATGTTGCATTCTAAACACGTGCACCTGGGATCGTTAGTAATACTAGTTAACTATCAACTATCTGATCAGTTTATTGTTTTTTGGGTTCTGCTTATTGGGTTGAGAGTTGAAAGTTATGGGGGTTGTATGGTGCTATGTTGTTTTCGTTCTGTTTTGTTAGGTGTATGTAGCATTGCTGCTTCTTTTGTTTTGGTTGTGTTCTATCTGCTGTGGTCTTTGTTAATTTTTAACTTGGCAACTTAATTCCATGTTTTGTGTTGACTAATTAAACATTAGGAATATTTTTGAGGTATGATTGGGTCTACTTAACTGTTCACTAAAAGCTATCTTTCTTTTGTGGAACATGGTAAAGAACAAAAGTTAACTTTGGATTTTTTCTGAAAGTTGTAAACTTAGCTTGAGCAAAGTAAGTATATTCTAGTTAAAAACTTATAAAACTCTATATATACTTGTGATGTTGGAAATTTGTTTTGTGGTGGGTTATTGTGTTGGAGCAAGTGAGTGGCTTGCATGGTGTTATAAGGTGGTTTAAATTCATATTGGAAGTGTTTTTAATTTCTTGCAAATGTGAATGAAACTTGTTGATTAGTACCAATTGTGTTCATTTATTCAATTTCAATGCTTGTAAGCATTATAGTTATGATGTTGGAAATTTGTTTTGTGGTGGGTTGTTGTATTGGAGCAAGCGGGTGGCTTACATGGTGTTATAAGGTGGTTTAAATTCTTTTTGGGAGTGTTTTTAATTTCTTGCAAATGTGAATGAAACTTGTTGATTAGTAGCAATTGTATTCTTTTATTCAATTTCAATACATGTAAGCATTATAGTTATGATATTGGAAATTTGTTTTGTGATGGGTTGTTGTGTTGGAGTAAGCGGGTGGCTTGTACGGTGTTATAAGGTGGTTTAAATTCATATTGGGAGTGTTTTTAATTTCTTGCAAATGTGAATGAAACTTGTTGATTAGTAGCAATTGTGTTCTTTTATTAAAATTCAATACTTGTAAGCATTATAGCTGTGCTATTGGAAATTTGTTTTGTGGTGGGTTGTTGTGTTGGAACAAGCGGATAGCTTGCATGGTGTTATAAAGCGGTTTAAATTCTTATTGGGAGTATTTTTAATTTCTTGCAAATGTGAATAAAACTTGTTGATTAGTACCAATTGTGTGCCTTTATTCAATTTCAATGCTTGTAAGCATTATAGTTGTGATGTTGGAAATTTGTTTTGTGGTGGGTTGTTGTGTTGGAGTAAGCTGGTGGCTTGCATGGTGTTATAAGGTGGTTTAAACTCATATTGGGAATGTTTTTAATTTCTTACAAATGTGAATGAAACTTGTTGATTAGTAACAATTGTGTTCCTTTATTCAATTTCAATGTTTGAAAGCTTATAGACTTAGATGTTAGAATACATTATGCATAACTTGTCCTCATTTTACTAAAATAGCATTCATCTTGTAATTGTAGTCAAATATGGATAAAAGTTGGATGATAATGGGTAAGACACCCGATAGCATATTAAGTCATCCATATATTGAAAGAGTCAATGCATTTATTAATTTTGCAAGAGTAGTTGTGGACTTGAGTGATAATATTCCGTGCCCATGTATTCACTATGGGAATTGCTATCAACAATCTCCTAATACTGTGCGTATCCATTTGCTTCATCGTGGGATTATGCAATCTTACATTAATTGGTATAATCATGGAGAACCTCATGTATTGAATGAGAACATTCATGATAATGAAATGTCGGATAATGATCATATGGATGGTATCGATGACTTGGTAGGTGACCGAATTAGAGGGGAACCAAGAAATGCATTCGAAGATGAGAATGTGCGTCATTTTGACAAACTTGAGGAAGATGCAAAGCGTGAGTTGTATCCGGGTTGCATTGTGAAAGTTCAAAATGCATGTAAAACACTTTTGAACGTTTAGACCCCAAATTACAAAAAAATCAATTCAAGCTTATTATCAAAAAATTAATGTGCGAAACATGAATATAAGCCAAACACAGAATTGATAATCAATCTAAGTCAATTATAATCACATCCACAACAGAAAATAAAAGGCAAAGATAAAGGAAGAGAAATGCAAACATAAGGACAACACGCGATGTGTTATCGAAGTGGAAACCAAAACCCTCGGCGTAAAATCTCTCCGCCGCCCTCCAAGCGGTAAATAATCTACTAAAGAATGTAGTTAGGATACATGAACAATAGAAGACTCTCCAAGCCTAATCTACCCAATGTACCGAAGCCCTCCAAGCTTCTTGCTCTAACGAGGTTGCACCGAACCTATTTCTTCTTTAACTTACCAGATTCCGCTATACACCATAGCATCAACCAATATTCATTGGTCCCCTCCAAACTGCTTCCCTTAGCACCAAATGTACCTTCTCACAGACTTGGGTGTGATGAGAAAAGTATTTGGTCAATGACCTCTCAAGGATGTATCAATGGAGAGGAAGAGAGTAGAGGAATTTGTAGAGTCTCTTAGTGAAGATTGGAGATAAGGAAATCTTGTTTTTCTCTAGGGTTTCTCTTTCAAAAATTCTCTCCGGAAGCTCTCTTGATTTCGTGGGTATAAGGGTCTATATATAATGGTGTGTGTTTGGAATACGAAGAGTCAGTTTTTGCCAAACAGGGTAAGTTGGCAGCTTGACCTCGCGGCTTGTCCAAGTCGCGAGGTAACGGCCTGGCCTGCTTGGGACTTTTGTCCTGTAGTGCGACAGCTGGCGTGACCTTTCACCTTCCCGCATGCTTCTCACGTGCACAACATTTGGTGGCTTGCAAGTCGTAAGTCAGTCACGAGTCCTAGCCGCGAGTCTCTGCTTCTTTGCACAAGGATGAGCAATTATTCACACTTTCTTCACACACTACCCTTACATGAATCCAACCTAAATATAGGGTTACTAAGTGCTAAATTACAAACAAATTGGCACAGAATAAAGCCAACAAGATGGTTGATAAATTTCAACCTTACAATCTCCCCTTTGGCTATTCTGTGACAAAACCCTAAAACAAACTCTAGACTTAACGCGTGAGTTGGGAACAGTTGGAAAACTCACTCACACCTAACTCTAGAATCTGTGAAGCTTTTGAACCATAAGAACAAGAACTCCTGAAACACAACAACACAATAAGTTCATTGTATGTAGAAAACTTGTAATGCATATGGAGCAAGTACAATGGAATAAAGCAATAAACCATGGCAAGACCAAAACAAACAATCACTATAACCAAGTGATCACAATGCTCATTCACACTTGGAATGAACATCCGGACAATCAAGTTGACAAACACAAGGCAGATCACTTGAATGACCAACATTCAACCAATGCATATTACATGAAGTATATGCATCTAGGAATAATGTCCTACAAGGGCATAAGAGTGACAGTACTTAGAAGGAAATGCACAACATTTAGCTATAAGTACTGATTTATCAAAGCACACAGGCTGCATAAAGCATGGTACAAACCACAAAGGCCTACAAGTGTGCATAGAAACAAACCCTAAAAGCTTACAAAAGTAACATAGGCACAAATTTAAACAGAAACCTTAAAAACCTACAAAGATAGCATATACAATCCAATAGAGACAAGAAGATATGCTAAATAATATCATATTATATATATTGAAGAACTACCACCAAAGATTCAAACTAACCAATAGTTATGAGTTTTAGCCAATTAAAAAACTAACACCATAGTGTTTAAAATAAAAAATAACAGCAGAAAACCAAAAAATATCAAAGCTATACACAAAACATCAAGTGATAAAGAAATCTCCCCCTTTCACTATGCTTTCTATCTCCCTGTCTATCTCCCCCTTTCTATGTGCATCTCCCCCTTTTTGTCAGGAATAGCTAAAGGCTATCTTCAAGCTTTTGTTGTATAGCATCTAGCTGAGTCTCGATAGTTGTGAGTCGCATTTGAGTTTGATTGTGAAAGGAGTTGAGAAGCCGTTCTAACTCAGAAATCCGATGAAACACATTTTCGACGAAGTAACTTTGCTTGGGAATTTGAAAACCAGGAGGAACAGATGGGGTGCCGGTTGATTGTATAGGAGTAACTATAGCATAAGCAGATGGAGATGCATGTGTGGATTGCTCAGGCTTAGGTTTCTTAGAGGAGTGACTCTTGCTTGCTTGAAGAGAGTGCATGGATATTGGTCGAGGACGGGGTAGGATTTTCTCATCTGATGAAGGACTAACACCTTCACGAAGAACAATCTTCATGACTAGGCTGCAGAATGGAAGAATTGTCCGTGTTGCTGAACGAGCCGCTGTTTTCCCAATGAGCTGGAATATATGAGCACAAATGTCAATCGGGGCACTATTAATGAGGTCACACAGAAATTTAGCCCTTCCAAGACTGATGTAGGTAGTGTTTGACAATGGGTAGAGATTGGAAAACATGATCAGCTTTAGAGTTGTCAGTTCAGGCGAAAATAGTGCAATGCTTATAGATGCTCTTGTGCTTCCCACTTCATGTTCATTCCCAAGAACTTGAAGGATGTCTTGTGCCTAAAGTACTTTGTCATTGTATGGAGTTCAATCCACATTTTTTGGTTTGGTGATGCGAAGTACCTTAGCAATGTAGTCTGCATTCACGAAAAATTTTGTTCCTCTTACCCAGCATTTCAACTCTACCCTGTGTATCTGGCATTAGAGTAGAATTCCTTAACCAGTTCTACACTTGGGTCCTCAAAATTCCCAAAAAGGTCAGCCCAATCTTTCTCAGCCTAAATTTTAGGGATAAACGTTGTCCCTAGGGTATCAAACTTGACAATTTGTTCCACAATGAGAAAAGACTCTTTGAAGATGTCTGTGTAGGTCTTGGAGTCAGTAGGAGTCCTGAATCTCTAAATGGTAGAGTCCCTGGAAGACTTAGATGACCGTCATGTTCGTTTAGCAACTGGTGTTGACAGATCATCAGTTACAAAGCCTTTGCCTCTGGATGAACAACGAGTTAACTGTAACAAAGCATACACACAGAAAAGAACCAAATACAATACCACAAGAAGCAAACATCAGATTGATTAGTTTCAGTTATAAGTCAGTTAAAGAAAAATGTACCCAGAATAGAGCAAATGACAACGAACAAGATATGATGAGTATGAAATGAGCATGAAAACCCCAATGCAGCATCACACACAAGATATGGAGAGTGAAAAACAACACAATGCTATCCACACAATACTCATATAAACTGATAAACCCAAAAACCACATTCAGAGAGAAACACTAAAAACCCCCAAACCCATATGCCCAAAGAGAAATGACTCTATCAAAGACAAAGCACAGAACAAAGACAAGCAACCAGAAGCATTAACAAGATACTTAATCAACTCAGCAACATTAGAAAACACCACAAACAATCAAACCTAACATTTTAGGCAAACCCATGTTTGAACACAAAATATCGCAAAGCACAAATGCAACATACAAAACAAGAAACTAAACATCAAAGTAGTAAGAATGAAGTAAAGGAAGGAAAAAACCATACATTTTTCTTGGTATTTGATGAAGACATGATGCAAAAATGGAATCTTTTTCAGCGAGACTTGGATTGTTTGAGTGAGAGAAATGAAGAAGATAATGAACAGTCACTGATATTTAAGGGAAAAACTAAAAAACAATTTTGAAAAACTATCCATAAAACGCAAAACACGCATCTTTCGCGATTGAGTAAAGTCGCCAGTCAGTCGCCAGGGTAAGCCGCAAAACATTATAAGACCAAGATTTTCAAAAATTTTCTTCACGACTGGAAGGTCTACCCGCAAGATAGTCTTCAGGGGAGCCATGAAAATCTCTGTGTATCCTTCACGACTGGACCTTCCATCCGCGAACAAGTCACCACATTGAGCCGCGAAAACCATAAAAACTCAAATTTTTGAAAAATTTTCTAAGTCTTTTTCGTGACTGCAGCCTTAACTTGCCAGTTATCCGTGAAAAATATCGGAGTAAGATCGCGGCTTGGGCATGTGACTGGACCTACCCGCGACTGAGTCGCCATAACAGGGCAACACTGTTTTTGAAATTTTTGACAATTTTGTGAAAACAAAATACTTTCCAAAAACAAACTAAAACACTCAAAAATCTTTTTGTGTTTGATCAACAAAGATTGAGCTTGTGAAAACACATTTAAACAAGTACAATCACACAAATGAATATGGCATTCATTGAACATAGACTTGTGTGTTGTGTATGAATATCAAAAGTGAGATAGTCCTTAGTCTAATGTGAAGCTTCAATGATCAATTCAATCAAGGCATACACAACTAGCACTAGATAATATGACCCATCTCAATTATAGAAATGTGCATATATGACCTCCCACATAGACTTGAGAAGATTTCTTTGAAGCTTTTCATTTGGCTCCATATACATCAACATTTGATCATTTTGAATCAATATATCTCATTTTGAGATCGATGCCTGAAATTTTCAATATTTCAAATAGATGAGTTAGCCTTTGGTTTTTTGGGCATCAAACATTTTATTTTGGTCGCTTTCCCTTTTTCCTAGTCAAATATTAATATGTGCGACAGGCTTTTGTAGCTCAATATCTCTTTTCATTTTGAGATTTACATTTGGTGAGCTTTTTACTTAAAAGCAATAAAAAAAATTGGAAGATATATAGGCACAAGTCTATGCATGTCTCAAGATTAACAAAACCATTCACTAATCATTTATGACAAGGTTGAAGATCTATTTACAATAGTCACATAGATTTCAGAAGTTCTTCCACTATGATATGAGTGCATAAGAGACAAGCTAAACTCGTAGATGCACAAAGCCATTAGTACAAAGGTACAAGGCAAAATATGCTTTGAGACAACACTCATCAAATTTGATCAAACTTTTGAATTTTCTACTTTTTATGAGTTTTTGGATTTTTGACATAAAAGTAACAAAAGATTGATCAAAGACAATGTAAAAACATTTTAAACACGAAACAAATAAACAAGCACCAAAACAAAACAAACAGAAGCATAAAGCATGCAACAAAATAAATACACAAAACTTAGGAAGAATTGATGCATGGATATGTTATGATGCTTATGCATGAGTACCCTTTGTCATCCACATGTCACGTGCGTTTGGGATGATATCCTTTACTGATTGGGTACGGAAGTTTGGACTATCAAACCTTCGTGTGAAGCTTTCCAAGCAATTTGTGAAGGCACCAATCATCTTCATCATGTCCATCATTCCAGGATCACAGTTTTGACTTTTTGGTCGCTCACCACCCCAAGATCTCTCGTCATTTCTCCTTCTTTGTGATTGAGGAGCGCTTGCATTTTTCAATGCTCTCAGCTTATGACAGTTGGGTATAGTATATCCTTGCATTCCGCAATAGTGACAAAAATAGTTCGTTCTAGGATCCTGCTGTGATCTTCCTCTAGCTCTATATATGGATTCTGATTGATTACGGGACTTATTGAACACTCGTTGATCAGCCACATTTTTCATCTTCTCAGTCTTAATTTTCTCAGGAATAGACTTATCCACAGTCATCTCTTTAGCCTTCACAAACTTCACTTCTTTGATGACCTTGGCTGACGAGCCACTCCCTCTGGTGTAACCCAACCCGGACTTGTCTGAGGAAGGTTTTTGAGATGAAATAACATCTTCTAACTTTTTGGAGAAGACTCTCTCTATCTTGGCATTAGCTTGCACTACCTCTTACTCAAGAAATCTCACTTTTGTGTAAGTTTCTGATAGCTCACCATTTAGTGTTTCAATCTCACACTTTGCCTCCTTGTATCATGCCAGAAAACTTTTGTAATCTTCCTCGGCCCTCTTCATCTTCTTAATGGCTGCATTAGCCACCTTAGCATATTCACCGGTCTTCTCAAGGAGTGAGTTGTAAGTCTCTTGCAATCCCACTGCTTCTCTAAGTTCCTCATCTTCAGACTCCTCAACTATTTCAAAAGACTCCAAATCAAAATGCTCCCCAAGCTCCTTTACAAGTGTACCCAAATCATCTAAAGACTCCACATGTGCAATGGTCATGAATACGGAGTAGTTTCCTTCTTCGTCACAACTCTCTTCAAAATCAGAACTCGAAGAGTCTGTATCACTCAGCGTTGTGGCTTACGCCTTGCCTTTCCTTCTCAAGAAATTGGGACACTCCTTCTTGATATGTCTATGGCCATGGCATTCATAACACAATGTCCAAAGGAGATTGAAAATCCTTCCTTTCTTTCCTCGTAAACTATTTTCTATCACCTCTCGAAGATGAAAATTTCCCTTTGTTGAATGGTTTCCCACTGTTCTTCATCTTCAGAAATTTGCGGAAGTTTTTCACAAGATATGTTACTTCCTTCTCCACTCCATCTTCTTTGGAAGGATCATCCATTCTTTCAGTGATAGCTTTGAAAGCAAGTGATTTACTCGTCTTATGGGAAGGCAGTCCCAGTTCATATGTTTGGGGAGACTCAATTAGCTCTTGAATTTTGATCTCATCCAAGTCTTTACTCTCTTCTATGGCTGTGACTTTTACTCTAAAACTTTCAAGCAAGGACCTCAAGATTTTTCTCACTATCTTAGTATCTTCAATCTTCTCACCAAGATTGAGTTTAGCAATAACAATTTTGTTAAGCTTCCCATAGAATGAATCAAAAGATTCATCTTCACCCATCTTGAACTCTTCAAATTTGGTGGTAAGCATTTGAAGCTTTGTGTCATTCACCTTCTTAGTCCCCTCATAAGTTGTCTCCAAAATCTCCTAAGCTTCCTTGGCAACTGTCATGTGAGATATCCTATGGAATTCATCTGGAGACACACCATAGAAAATAGCATTTAAAACTTTACTGTTAGCATTGGCTGCCACAAGAGCTGCCTTATCCCAAGTAGATTTAGCAGCCTCCGGCCTAGTCCAACCTATTTCAATCGCATCCCACATGGTGTCATCAATAGAACATAGAAATACTCTCATTCTAACTTTTTAGAAGGCATAATTGTTACCATCAAAAAATGGTAGAACATTTAAGGATTGAGACCTAGCCATCTCAAAAGGGTCAAGGATCACAGTCAGATATTTAAACCACGGCGAGTGTATCTGCTCTGATACCAATTGAAAGTTCAAAGTGCATGTAAAACACCTTTGAACGTTTAGACTCCAAATTACAAAAAATCAATTCAAGCTTATTATCAAACAATTAATGTGCAGAACATGAACATAAGCCAAACACAGAATTGATAATCAATCTAAGTCAATTATAATCACATCCACAACAGAAAATAAAAGGCAAAGATAAAGGAAGAGAGATGCAAACACAAGGACAACACGCGATGTGTTATCGAAGAGGAAACTGAAGCTCTCGGCGTAAAACCTCTCCACCGTCCTCCAAGCAATAAATAATCTACTAAAGAATGTAGTTGGGATACATGAATAGCAGAAGACCCTCCAAGCCTAATCTACCCAGTGTACCTAAGCCCTCCAAGCTTCCTACTCCGACGAGGTTGGGCCGAACCTATTTCTTCTTTAGCTTACTGGATTTCGCTATACACCATGGTATCAACCAATATTCATTGGTCCCTTCCAAACTGCTTCCTTTAGCACCAAATGTACTTTCTCACAGAAATGGGTATGATGAGAAAAGTGTTTGGTCAATAACCTCTCAAGGATGTATTAATAGAGAGGAAGAGAGTAGAGAAATTTGTAGAGTCTCTTAGTGAAGATTGGGGATGAGGCAATCTTGTTTTTCTCTAAGGTTTCTCTCACAAAAATTTTCTCTGGAAGCTCTCTTGATTTCGTGGGTATAAGGGTCTATATATAGTGGTGTGTGTTTGAAATACGAAGAGTCAATTTTTGCCAAACAGGGTAAGTTGGCGGCTTGACCTCGCGGCTTGTCCAAGTCGCGAGTTCAAGTCACGAGGTAACGGCTTGGCCAGCCTAGGACTTTTGTCCTGTAGTGCGACAGCTGGCGTGACCTTTCACCTTCCCGCATGCTTCTTACGTGCACAGCATTTGGCGGCTTGCAAGCTGCGAATCAGTCGCGAGTCTGTACTTCTTTGCACAAGGATAAGCAATTCTTCACACTCTCTTCACACACTACCCTTACATGAATCTCACCTAAATACAGGGTTACTAAGTGCTAAATTACAAGCAAATTGGCAAATTGGCAAATTGGCACGGAATAAAACCAACAAGATGGTTGATAAATTTCAACCTTACACACTGATTATAGTATCTTGAAGTTTGTTATTGAGATGTTGAATGTAAAGGTAATGACCAACTTGAGTAATAAGGGACTTGATATGTTACTAGAATTGTTGACAAAGGTTTTACTGAAAGGCAACTTAGTTCCAAGGTCAACTTATGAAGCAAAGAAGATATTACGTGACTTGGGCATGTCATACGAGCATATAGATGCATGCAAAAATGATTGTGCACTATTTTGGAAGGAAAATGAAAACCTTGATAAATGTTCGGTGTGTGAAACGCCTAGGTATAAGGATACACGTGCCCAAGGTAAGATGATTCCTCATAAGGTATTACGTTACTTCCTGTTGACACCGAGACTAAGGAGATTGTATATGTTAGGCCAAAGAGCTAAGGACATGAGATGGTATATAGACAAACGTGTGGACGATGAGATAATGAGGCATCCAGCTGATAGTGAGGAGTGAAAGGAGTTTGATTTGCAACATGCTGGTTTTGACCTCGAATCTCGCAATGTAAGGTTGGGGTTAACTATAGATGGATTTAACCCTTTTGCGAATATGAACAACAGCTATAGTATATGGTCTGTCATACTTATCCCCTATAACCTACCATCTTGGTTGGTTATGAAAGAGCCATATTTTATGTTGTCCTTGCTTATTCCTGGTCCCCATTAACCAAGAAATGAGATTGATATTTACTTAAAACCATTGGTTGATGAGTTGAAAGAGTTGTGGGAAGAAGGTGTAGAAACTTATGATACTTATAATAAAGAGCATTTTCAGATGCGTGCAACTTTGTTGTGGACAATACATGACTACCCTGAATTTGGTAACGTGTCTGGGTAGAGGACAAAGTGTTATCATTTTTGTTACACTTGCAACGGTAAACCATATTCAGAAGCTTTGGAAAGTAAAATTGGATTCATTAACCATCGAGCTTATTTGCCTATGGAACATTGTTGGAGACATAGTCAGTTGCATAATGGTTTATCGGAGAAACGGAAGAGATCTTTAGAGTTACAAGTGGGAAAAATATAAGAGCAGCTAGATAGAATGCCAAATATAATTTTAGGAAAGCATCCAAGTAACAAGAAGAGACAACTCATTGGGGAGTCAAATTGGTTAAAGGTAAGTATTTTGTATAAACTTCCATATTGGAAGAATAAGAAGCTTAAGCACAACATTGATGTCATGCATGTAGAGAAGAACATTAGTGAGAGTACTTACGGTACTTTGTTGGGCATTGAGGGGAGAAATAAGGATACTGACAAGGCACAGATAGACTTGCAAAATATGAATTTTAGGCACATGTTGCATTTGAAACAATGTCCTGATGGAACAAATGACAAGTCTCGGGCTTTCTTTTCATTAAGCCTAAACGAAAGTGATGGTTTCTATGACTTTTTGAAATCAGTCAAGTATCCGGATGGCTATGTAACCAACATATCAAGGTCAGTGAATGTAAAAAAATGGTAGATTATCTGGTTTGAAAAGCCATGATTGTCATGTGCTACTACAACGAATTCTTCCAATTGGGTTGCGAGGGTTTGCACATAAAGACATTATTATTGTATTGTTTGAGTTGGACAACTTCTTCCAAGACTTATGCTCAAGGACTCTAAAGCGGAGTGAATTGGAAAAACTAGAAGAACGTATAGTTCTTATACTAAGTAAGCTTGAGAGGTTCTTTCCTCCAGTATTCTTTGATATTATGGTTCACCTTGCTGTTCACTTGCCTCGAGAAGCAATTCTAGGAGGCCCAGTACAATATGGTGGATGTACCATATTGAAAGGTAATTAGATCCTTTGATGCATCCATCAATTGCATTTTTTCCATGTGGTATAAAATCACATAATATGCATATTTTTTCCTTGTAGGTACCTTGGAAAATTGAAAAGATACGTTTCAAACCGAGCTCGACCAAAAGGTTCGATTGCAGAGGCTTACATTCTCAAAGAATGTATCAACAACTGGTCTTTGTATATTGATGGGATTGAAACTGTGCATAATCAAAGAGAAAGAAATGAGGATTTAGGTGAATCTAGCAAAGGATTGATAGTTTTTTCACAAATTGCCCGACCTACAGGTGGTAGGCGGAATGATGCAACTTGTCTCGTGCATTGCTTAATACTGCTCATTGGTACTTGTTGTACAATAGTCCTGAGTTAGAGCCTTATTTAAAGTATGTGATTTCATATGCATGTATTGTTTGATCAAGTTTTGAATATTATCTGCAATGCTTAGCTAAAAATAAATCACCTTATTTTTAATAGTAAATATAAAAGCACATTGCATAATCCTACTGGAGAAGCCATAACTCAAATCCAACGACAAGAGTTTCCCAACTGGTTCAGAGAACGTGTAAGATATTTGAAATTTAAACTAATAAAAATTAAACATTTAAAAGTTTCTTCATTGCTTATTACTAATTAATATCACTTGTTGTATGTCATTATAGATGAATAGATTAAAAGTTAATGAGTCATCAGAAGCTACTAAACAGTTATGGTCATTAGCAAATGGTCCTAAACCGCATGTGAAGGAGTACACAGTTTGTATGGTCAATGGTGTAAAGTTCCATACAAGGGACCTAGACAATCGTCTTGTAACCCAAAACAGTGATATATGTACTAAAAGGGATCATGAGGGAGAAATGCATGACTTCTATGGTCATGTGTGCAAAATTTGGGAATTAGAGTATATGTTTCGCCATAAAGCTATTTTGTTCCAGTGTGATTGATACAATACTGGTACCAATGGTCGAAGGAGAACGATAAGAATCGATACACACTACACAAGCATTGATGTTATAAGTCGGTGGTATGAAAATGACCCTTTTATACTTCCTAGTCAAGCGAGACAAGGTTTCTACCTTCAAGATACCAAATTGGGTGAACCTTAGAAAATTGTGCAATCCATCCAACATAGGGGAGTGTTTGATGTCCCGGAAGTGAGGGGTAGAGAATCCAATGATAATATAGAAGATAGTGATGTATTCCAACAAGAAGCGATTGTTGATGTTGTCTCTATCAATGTTGAGGACAATATTATTGACTATTGTATGAGTGATGTTGAAACTGAGGTTGTTCTTGAAGGTGGAACTTCAAGAGATGCTAATAAAAATGAAGAGCATGACATACCTGATGTTGATCTTGATATGGATTATGATATGTAGAGTTCATAATAATTATCTTAAATGTTGTGTGCTTGTCTTAAAGTTTTATGCTTGTCTAAGTAGCAATTGTTTTGTACTTATCTTGAACTTGATATGGATATTGATGTGGTCATTTGTTGTGTTGAGTTTGTAGTAATTGTGTTCAAATTTAGCACTTGTGAATTGCTTGATATAGATATTGGTATAGACTATAATATGTAAAGTTAGTAGTAATTGTTATTGAGATGTTTTATACTTATCTTGAACTTGATATAGATATTGATGTGGTCATTTGTTATGTTGAGTTAATAGCAATTGTGTTCAAATTTTGCACTTGTGAATTGCTTGATGTTAAGTTAGAAGCAATTGTACTTATCTTTCATGTCAATACATAGTTTCAAAAAATGCCCAAAAAGGCCAAATACATTCGTAATATACTGAGGTATGAGGTGGCAAGATTGGATAGAATGAGGCAAAACCAAGAAATAATTGATGCTTTGGCATTGAAGCACATCTCAACTTCTTTAAAAGATTCTACTCAGTCCAATTGTGCAAAAGGGAAAAGAAGTAGAGCTAGTGTTGTGGTAGATGATGATTATGTACCACCAATTGGTGATGATGACAATGATGATGACTCATCTAATTCTGTAATCCATAAGGTATAATAGATGTTCCATAGGGTACAATAGATGATAATAACTTTATTGTTCTATTAATTATATTGATTTTGTTGTTCCATTATATGTATATTACTTACAGATGGCACCAGGACGACTTACACACTTGCGAGGTGAGGCATCTATCCCGGTGGTCCGATCTACGTTCCAATCTACAGAAACACCTCCTGAAGCAAATCCTCCCGCCCAAAGTTCTTCTATTGCGAAGGCGCAAACTATTGGCACATTAACTAGCACGACTGGTAATTACACAGAACATACTTAATTACAACTACACCCTGTTTTTACTATTGAAATTATACTTCACTTAATTTAGCTATAATGTACATGGAATGTATAATTTTTTAACATTAATAATGTTTAAATAGGATTTGCTATCAGAACTACCCGTGGAGCAACACGTGGTATAGCAGTACGAGCACTTGTTGAAAAAAGTGATAAGCTGCCAGTATGTATAGCTACAGAGTATTATGCTCCTATTTGGAAGAATGTGTGCAAGCTTGTCAATCATGTTGGTGTACAAGTGCAAAGTAATTTGTCCAGTTACAATGTGAAAAATTGGAAAAATGTTGATGATGCTATTAGAAATGTGGTGCTTCAAAATATCACGATAAATTTACATTAACAACGTCTAACTCGTCTAATTCATATAATAATATTTTTATAATACATATACACTTCATTTTACAGGATCAGTTTGAGCTAGAAGGAGATTCCAACTTGGTAACGAAAACATTAAATACAAAATGTGGAAGATTATTGAGTTCCAACTCCCACAAGTTGCATCAGGCTTATAAAAAGCTCAAACAATATCATGGTTGCTGACTATGTAAGAAGCCACTCGCAAATGAATGCCATACTTAAGCAGTGGACTGAACTCATTGATAGGAGATAGACCAATGAGGATTGGCTGGTAAATTATTTATGCGTATATTATTATCATCCAATGTTTACTATATTATGTCTTCAACTGATTAAATTAATATTTAGATGAAATAAATGTATACTGTTTTATTCATAATCTAATAAATATCTTGAATGTTGTTTGTTAGAAAAAAAATCAAGAAAGAACTCTAAAAATAGGAATAAAACTAAAGGCAAATATAGATGCGAGACAAAGGCACTTGCTGTGAGGGTTGATGAGGAGGTGCGTAATTTTTCATTTTCTTAAACCTTAGTATATTGCATGTTGTGATTAATTAAGTATATCTATCTAACACTTGAATGTTAATTAATTAGACAAATAATAATGATGGTCAAGTTCCTGAATTGGCAAAAATCTTCAAAGATGTTCATTTCAATCCAAATACAAATATGTGGATACACCCTGAGGGTAAAGCGACATATGTATGTGTATCATTCCATCCCTATCATGTTTGTAAAGCTATAACATATGTAGTATTAATGTTGTGATTGTTTGTTTCTTTCTCTCTTTCAAATGGTAGGAAAATATTCTCAAAGTGCAAGCGGATTATTGTCAAGATCCTAATGCAATTCCCCTTACACAAAAGGAGATCTCAAACTTGGTGTTTAAGAAGAAGTTCGGTATTGTAAAAGGACTTGGAATGAGACCTTCTTCTTCTCTGGTAACCACCGCCTCCTCTAATTCATCGGTGGAGTATATCCAATGGTTAGAAAATGAGATAATTGAGCTCAAAGAGGCAAGAGCTAGAGATCAAGAAGAGCGAGCTAAGGACCAAGATGCACGAACTAAGCAAGATGAGGTCCAAAAGAATATTCTTAACCTTTTGAGGAGCAAAAGTTATGATGATGATCTTACTTATGGGGTTGGTTCAACTTCAAGTTAAAACACTTTTTGGTTAGTACTTTATTTGCTTTCTATAACTTATACATTAGGAGTTGTGATTTTAATTTATTGGTGTGGTTACTCTTAATACATTGTTAGAAATGTTTCTTATAACATAGTTAATGTTTTTACTTTACGATTTTAACGAAGCATTGTTTTTATATTTGTGCAGATTTCTTATTGGTGGCTTTTAGGGGATTTACTTTTGGCATTATTTGAAGACATATGAGGACATCTTCCGTTAGTTCTAAAATAAGGTTTAGGTAGAGTTATCATGTATTGCAAACAATTATTGTATGGAAGGAGTTTGAAGTTGATACTTGTTTTATTTTTTTACTTGTGGAATGTATGGATCTTTTTTTATAAATGTGTTGTTGAAATAAATGTGTTATTCAAATGTGAGGTTTTAATAATGTAATGACAGGTTACAAGTTAATATCAAAGCTATGAAAAAAATAAAAACAGAAAATAAGTTTTAGTGACGAATCTTTTCGTCACAAATATAGCAACAAAAAATTGTTTTAGTGACAAAAATTTCGTCACTAAATATAGCAAAATTTTGTAAGAAATGGTTTTAGTGACGAAAATTTTCGTCACTATATGTGCCTGGATTTTCTTAAAAATAATTTTAGTGACGAATTTTTCCGTCACTATATGTACCCGAACATAGTTTTAATGACAAAATTATTCGTCACTAAATATGATTTAGTAAACTAAAGTGTTTTTAATGACAAAATATTTTAGTCACTGAATAGTGTTTTTAGTGAGGAAAACATTTAGTGACGAAACGTTTTTGTCACTAAAAGTTTTTTTAAAAATCAAATCGGACTTTTAGTGATGAAATTGTTCTTCACTAGGACTTTTAGTGACTGGGTTACAGTGACAAAATGAGTTTCGTCACCAAAAGTCCAATTTTGTCACTAAAGATCCTTAGTGATGAAAAACTGGACTTTTAATAATAAATTTTTTCGTCACTGAAAATACATTTTGTTGTAGTGACATAAACATTATTAGGCCCATACTTGTGAAATTTCTAGAAAATTAAAAATTAATAACTATGGCATCGATTACATGTTTAAATTCTAAGTTATTGTAGTCTAAAATTATATATATATATATATATATATATATGTTTATAAATCGAATATTAAATAGTATACGTCTGACACGAAATTTGATATTCATGTTAAAAATATAAATAACTTGCAATTTAGCTGTTAGATTTTCAATATATATAGCCATGTTAAATTTTTTTATTAGGAGTTATAACTAATGGCTACAAAAAAGTTTTTAGCTAATTTTTTTTCCTAATTTAAGGTTCGTTTAGGATCCGCTTATTTTGCTGAAACTGAAAACTTTTAATTGAAAGTGTACGGGCCCCGCACCATGGCCCCTAGCGGGCCTTGGGCCCTGACCTGGGTATATGGCCCATAGGGCCTGTCACCCTCTGCCTAGCGGCCCACCCCCGAGCCACACATGCTGCGGGCCCAAGCTTCCCCCTTTCATCGTTTCTCGGCAAGCCTTCCCCGAGCAGTGATAAACGTACGGTTCCTGGGACCCCCCGCCCTGTACCTACCCGGCCGTGCCTCGGAGAGGCACCGCTGCAGGGAACTATCGTGGAGGTGGGAACCAAGTTCCAACGCCACCCTCACCGCTTCCCATGCCTACCTAACCACCCACTTACGATCGATAATACTGGACCGCCGATGGCACTCAATGGCAAACATTTATGACCTCTCCACTATTCTGTAGACTATAAATACAAGAAGTTTTGAGAAAACGGGGGTTGGTTGAAGAGAGAAAAAAGAGGAGTGAAAACAGAGAGAAAACAGAGTGAGGAGGAGGTTCAGACCCCCGAGGAAAGAAAAGTGATACCATTGGGCCTTGGCGCTTTGAACGACCCACTGTGGGAAATCCAAACCCACTATACAAGTAAATTGTGAGCCCAAGCGAGGTCCAGCCCAAACGGGCTTCGGTTTTTGGGTGCGCACAGAAAGTATTGTAGATAAAAATAAAAGTTAGCTGAAATAGTATAGTGAGACCCGTAAATAGTACTAAAAAGTACAGTGAGACATATAAATAGTAGCAAAAATAAGTTATATAATAAAATAAGTTAGCAAAAATAATTTTGCCAAACGGATACTTAATATGTGAAAACGAAAAAGTGCAACCCTTTTTTTCCTAATAGCAATCTAAGGAAAAATAAAAATTGCAAAGACGAGACTTCTAACCAACATCCCAAAAATCAAAGTCTCAATGCTTATTATTTCTAGATTGTTTGTATAGTAATTTATATATGTTATGTGGAATTGGGGATAATGCGTGGAAAAATGGTTGGGGGCATTAGTGGAGGCTGCTAGCTGGCTAGAGCCTTTTGTTCTGTAGTTGAGTGGGCTAAACGCGGTAGTTCCCTTGCTGACAACTTTCGAAAGTTTTATGTAGTTATTGTGTAGTAACTTGATGAGGAGTAGCCGAGAATAAGTTTAGGAATTTGACAAGATATAGTTAAAAAATAGAAAATGAGCACTACGAAATAAACAGTATAATAAAGAGATGATACAGTTAAAAAATACATCACAAAGTGAGATTCGTTATAAAAAATAATAATAATAAAAAAATAAAATAAAATAAAAGCACAGTGATATAGAATAGACTCAATACAGTCAATAGAGAACTAGTGAATAATGAAAAACAAGAGTGGAATAAAGCAGAAAAGCAATGATGAATAAAGTATAAAATTAAAAAGGAAATGTTTCATGTTCTAAAAGTCAGGTTGATTTCTCCACTGGGATGCTAAATCAGCGAGTGCCTTTGCAGAAGACCCATTTGGGCTTAGTGCTTTTTCAGCAGCAATCTTTAAATTTTTCATATGGCTATGAACTTTCTTCCCTTCTTCTCCAACCATGAGACCTTTTCTAACATTTGCGATCTCCTCTTGATCCACTAGGCCTTTCTCGTTAGCTTTTGGTCTCAGTGCAACTTTGAGAACCTCAGTTAGTAATATTGCATTCATTCTTTGTTCTGCAAAAAGCGGCCATGCAATTTTTGGTATGCCCTGCATGATACTCTCCAAGGTTGAATTCCAACCACAGTGACTTAAGAACCCACCTGTTGAATTGTGGCCAAGGACTTGGGCTTGTGGTGCCCAAGAGGGCACCACTAGACCTTGTTCTTTGGTCCTCTTTATAAAACCTTTTGGTAAGGCAGCAAGAGGGTTGTTGTCGAGGGTCTGGTCAGCAAGGTGTGCAGCATTAGCCATGTTAGAGATATATAATAGACATATTAGCCCAATGTAATAGGCCCAAGCCCACTCCTGCTTGTACTAGTAGTCTAGGGTTTAGTCGCCTATATATACTCATGTTAGGGTTCATTGTAACACAGGTTATTGTACTACACTATTATATAATAAAGATGTAGCCCACTACACTCTTATACAATAAAGATGTAGCCCACTACACTCTTATACAATAAAGATGTAGCCCTTAAGGGATTTCTCCGTGGATGTAGGCCGTTAAGGCTGAACCATGTAACCCTCGTGTTCACGGTGTTCCTATTCTATGCTATCCCTTCCACATTCACTCCAGTATACACAACATGATATAACACATCACGTTGTTAAATAATCTATATTTATCATGGTATCAGAGCCAAACTTCGTCCTTGGCATCAAACAAACATCTCTAGCAAGCAAAGAAGATTCTCACGTGCATAACACAGATCCACAACAGTGCCCATGCCTTCTTTCAGATCTGGGTCCACAGCATCACGCAGCTCCCACAGAAACCCCGTTGTTGCCTCGCTGTTACATCTCTGATCTCTAAAGCAAGTCGAACCACACACCTTTCAGATCTATGCAAATCAAGCATTCGCTTGATGAAACCAACTACACAACCATGCTCCACAGCCTACCGTGTGGAAAACCCAGAAATCTGGTCACCAAAAGCCCTGCCACGCGCCTCCACGCGCCGCAGTTGTCTCCGAAACTCTCCCACGCGCCGCCTCAGATTCCTGAATTCCAGATCGTCCTATTACCACACGCGCCACCCAGATGGCCTCCTCGTTCACCGATCTACAAACCCTGAAATTCCGGCCATAATCTGACAATACACGCGCCCTCACGCGCCGATAGAATTTCTGGCATCCACTGCACGCGCCGGTGGACAACTCACACACGCCAAAGAACTACGTCAGCCTTAATATGACGTCACCCATAACGTCATTTGATGACGTCAGCAAAATGAGCCACGCCAGCCTTGGACACGTCAACAGACACATCAGCTAGCCACGTCAGCAGTGTCACCTTGTCAGCACCACATCACCTTGCTGACGTTGACTCGGAACGACCCGACCCGGACCACTCGGATCTGACCCGTGAGCACTAACCGTTGACTTTGACCAGATCCATTGACTTTCGTTGACTTTGACTTTTACGTTGACTTTGACCAAAAGTTAAAATTTTCGAAATGGCCTATCTTTCTTAGTTTTTCGCGTAGATTCCAATTTTGGACTCCATTTCTTCATTTGAAACTCCTAAATTGGTCAATTGGTACATTCTTTATTGTGGTTTCTTCAAAGGCATTCTTCAAGGTATCTCCAAGTGATTTTCTCATACTTATCAAATCTCAAGCTTTCATCGAGCTTCCACCTTGAGTTTGAGGGAGGGTGTTAGAGATATATAATAGACATATTAGCCCAATGTAATAAGCTCAAGCTCACTCCTGCTTGTACTAGTAGTCTAGGGTTTAGTCGCCTATATATACTCATGTTAGGGTTCATTGTAACACAGGTTATTTTACTACTCTCTTATGCAATAAAGATGTAACCCTTAAGGGATTCCTCCGTGGATGTAGGCCGTTAAGGCTGAACCACGTAACCCTCGTGTTCACGGTGTTTCTATTTTATGCTTTCCCTTCCGCATTCACTCCAGCATACACAACATGATATAACACATCACGTTGTTAAATAATCTATATTTAACAAGCCAATTCATTATTTGGGCTTCTTACCACCCATAAGAACTTTTGCTTACTCAATTCCAATCCTAAAGCTAACTCATTCATTTGGTCAAATGAGAGGGTTCCATCACTTCCAAAACAAACAAATAGGACAGAGCCACCTGGTTGATTGTTCAACCATCTTAAAGAGTCTGACCCTTCAACCGGATTGCTTGAACCACTTTGAATGATGGGTCCAATTGTATAAAGAGAGAGATTTTTAGCTTCTTCTTCCAAAGCTGTTATAGCTAGCATTTCCATCCAACTCCATGAAGGTATTAATAACAATACCCTCAGCTAATCGCATCTGTTTTGTTCTGTGAAGAAACATTTGTACCACTCACTTGTTCGATCTTGAATCGGGTCTATAAGATCTCGACCGTGAATAGGTATGCACCCCGGAAGTTTCACCGGTTCAGGTAGGTCTCTATGCTCACATGAAACTGTCTCATCCAACTTTGCCAAATTCAAAACCAACGACAAAACCAAAGCATTTGTTGGGTAGAAAATGTAGGGCGAGACTTTGAGCTCCTTAGCAACATCAAGAGCATCAGTCCCAAAAGGACCAACCACTAAAGCAACTAACCGAGTAGTTGCAACTAGTGAAGTTAACACATCACGAAGAGATGGCAGTGAACGAGTCATGCATGGTGAGAGTAATTTGTAGTCCAGGCTCTGCTTCTATGGGGTACTCCAAGTTCACTGGAGGAAGAAAGACATGGTCTATACTAGTAGGGAGATCTTGAAGGATTTCTTTCATGGCTTTGGATGGAGACCCTATTGTGGGAATGATGCATGTGATGTGGAAGTCGTGATGATGAAGAAGCTTGGCGAACTCAACAAGAGGGATGAGATGCCCCATCCCTGGACTTGGTAGAAGAGCTATGTGGGTTTTTTGTTCCATATGGACAAATATATAATTCAATTATGTTTTGAAGAGATGGGAATTGAAAGAGAATACCAATTGCGACTTGGGACCTTGCGTGGTTTATATAGGTGTTAGGACTTAGGAATAATAATACTATTAGATTATTTCCAGCATCGGGAAACTATGTGTGGGACGGGAAAGATGTAACCCCTCACCCACTAAAAGACTAGACGCAACCGGTTAGGTTCTTTTCTTTCTCTAGTTTAAAATTTTGCACATATATTCTTTTTACTAATGTTCATTTGTTAATGGGGTTCTTTTTCTTCTTCTTTTTTTGAGAAAGGTTACTGGGGTTCTTTGAAATAGTATATGCGCATGATTATTATTATTCTTCCTTTTTCATACAACGAACAAATTAAATTTTATTAATACACAATTGTTTGACCAAAAATGTTATCTCCAAACTAGTTTGAACTGAAATTTTCTAAATGTGAATTTTGAAAACTTTCCTATATCTTTTTATTAAATGTGAATTTTGAAAATCAAATTGTTAGATTGCATATTATATTTGTTTTTAATACACATGTTAAATTTCGTTCAAATTGGGAGTTATTTACTATTCGATCAATAAAATTATTTTGTATACATAATTTTTAGCGCAAAAAATTATGATAAGAAAATATAATCCAATGATAAGATTTTCAATATTCACATCTGATTAAAAGATATAAGAGAAAAACATTTTCCTTGTTTGACTTAGGGTTTGTTTGAGATCTGTTTATTTTACTGAAACTGAAAACTTTTTGTTGAAAATACTGTAGATAAAGGTAAAAGTTAGCTGAAATAGTACAGTGGATCCATGAATAATACCAAATAGTGCAGTAAGGCTTATGAATAGTAGCAAAAATAAGCTGAATAGTAATATACGCTGGCTTTTTAATTTTTACCAAACACACACTTAGGGTCTATTTGAGATCCGTTTATTTTGCTGAAACTAAAAAAAAAAAAAAAAATTCTAAAAATACTGTAAATAAAAGTAAAAATTAGTTAAAATAGTATAGTGGAATCCATAAAAAGTACTAAAAAGTGCAGTAGGACCCATAAAAAATAAGATAAATAGTAAAATAAGTTAGAAAAATTAATCAGGCTAAATAGACAACTGTACCGGAGATGAAATAATTGTAAAAGAGGAAAGTTGAAAAGAAGATTTTTATTTTTTAATTGGCATAAACACACTAGCATTTGTTAGCGTGACGTAAGTGCAAACGTTATTCTTCTAAATTTGTTTAAATAATGGAATCAATAAATTTGTTTAAATAATGGCTTATTATATGCTACTACAAAAGTAAAAACGTTAATCTTCTAAAATTGTTTAAATATTGCAATCAATACACTTGTTTAATTAATGGCATAATTTTTTTAAAATTTTATTTTAATAAATTGATAGTCAGGTGGTAAAGATTTGAACATTAGATATCTCAATTGGAAACTATTAGGATTTAAGTTTGTAGTGTTGGCAAACTATGACAAATTGTAAGTCTTGTTGAGTTAAATTGTGTACTTCCAAAGTCCAAGGAAATGACACAAGTCTAGGATGAAGAAAGATGTGAATTGTTTTTTTTTTTTTTTTTTTTTTGGTGTTCAACTTGTCAAATCTAGTCGATTAGTGTTCGACCTGTCAAAAATCACAGAATCATAAAAAATTAGCAAACGTGAAAAGGTCCATAACTTGTCTATTCCAAGCTCAATTGATGATTTGTTTGTTACAGTATTTAAATGACAGTATCACCTATTCCTAGAGAGTTTTTAGAAGCGAAAAAAAGTGCCTTATGTGCCCCATATTCTATATCTAGGATTTTTGTACTCATAACTCTCTCAAATCTTCTATTGATGATATTCTTTGAAGAAACTCAAGATTAAGTGTTGTGAAAGTTGTTACCTCATACTAGTCATCAAGAGTGCTAGATCTAAAGCTTCAAGTGTGATCTTGAAATCGTATAGTAGAGGTCTACGTTAGAGAAAACCTGTTAGGTTCTAAAGATTTAGGATTTTATGTATTTAGAACTCTAATGTGTAATGTTGGCAAACCATGATCAAAACAATATGTTTAGTCTTGTTTAGGCTTGCTCAAAGTATGTTTATTTGTAAAACTGGAATCGAGTGATTGCAGATTTATTGGACTAAATCTGTAAGGCTCGATCGATCGAAAATTAGACTCGATTGATCGAAGCACGTACAGATTTATTTTTCTGCAGAGTTCCAGTTCAGCCCAAACTCTATTTAAACATCTTGGGGATCAAGTAAAACACTCCTATATATAAGGAAAACCCTAGAACGTTTTTGGGACTTTTAGAGAGAGAGATTAGAGTGCCTCTTGTGCCTCCTTTTATTTTTAGGGTTTTGTACCCAAACCTCTCTAAGTCTTTGTTGCTCATATTGCTGTTTTGTGTAAATCTCTTGTGAGATCTTTGAGGAGCTTTCCTTTACACAAAACTTAGGGTTTTCAAGGTGGAGATATTATCAAAACCTTGATGATCATTCAGTTGCAGATTCAAGAACTTAAAGATTATCAAGCGGGGGTGCTTGTACTTGATTGAAGAATTCAAGAAAGAAGGAGTCCGTGGATTCGGAGTTTGCACGTGGTCGTGTCAGTAAGTTCTACTGGTGGGTAGCATTAGGAAGTCAAGCGGGGAGCTTGTAGTCCTTTTGTATGAACTTCGATTCTTTCATAGTGGATTCAGGTTTGCCTTGAGGATCGGTAGGTCAAATCCTCCCCAGGTTTTTACCGTGTGGTTTCCTGGGTGATCATATCATTGTGTCTTTTACTATTCCGCTGCTTTATTATTTTGATATGATTATTTGATTGCGTTAACCTAGAATTGCATAATTTGACTAAGTAACAACTTGGCTAATTAATCTAGGCTAACCAATCTGGTTGTTTTAAGGGGTCTAAAACCGTTCAAGTGGTATCAGAGCGGGTAGCTCTTTTGTTTTAGATCTTTTGATCTAAGAGCTGATCCTTGACCCCTGTTGTCATGGATAATTTGAATTGTCTTTCTGATCATGTTTCTGCTCATGCTTCTGCTGATTTTATTGATGCCTGTGATGATTTGAATAAAAATGACAATATTGTTTCTGTTGATTTTTTTGATGCTTTTGAAACTCTTCGTAAGGAATTATCTAAATCTTTGAAAATTGCTAAGAAATTTAAAGAAGAGTTAAAATTGACTAATCTTGAAAAAGAGGAATTGATTGTTAGATTAGATGAGTCTAATAAAAAGAATGAATTTTTGAGAAATCAAATTTCCTCTCAAGATGAGAAGATGAAAAGCTTGGAACAAGAGTTAGTTGAGTCTCAAACTAAACTTGAAAATTTGACTAGTACCAAGCCTGCTGTTGATAACAGAAGTGTTTCTGTTTCTCTTAAGCCTAAGACTGAGAAAGTTTATATCCCTCCTTTCAAGAGGAATAATAAAGAGAAGGCTTATTTTGCTAGGTTAGATAAAGGTAAAAGTTCTGATGTTGACACTGAAGTTTCTAAACCTATGTCTAAACCTACTGTTAGAGAGCATAATAAATTTGTTTTTGTGCCTACCTGTCACCTTTGTGGTGTTGTTGGTCATATTAGACCAAACTGTTCTTTGTTGAGGTAAAAACCAAAATCTGAGACTAGATTTGCTGTTAGGAATTCTGATGTTCCTAAATTTGTTCCTGTTTGTCACTTTTGTGGTGTTCGTGGTCACATTCGTCCTAATTGTCATAAATTGAAATTTAAACACTCTGTTTTTCAATTTAGGATATGTGATGATATTTCTCCTGCCATAAGTCCATATAAATTGTTTCATATTCTTTTGAAAAATTTGAGCTTGTTGGCTTGTGAAAGGAATTTGCAGGATTTCAGTCTCTCTCCGAAGTTTGGTATAATCCCTCAAATACATTCTGCTTCACATGGATTTTCACCTACAAAGCCGAAGACTCGTGCTAGATGGGTGAGAAAAGATTCTCCAAGGTGAGTGTTGCTAACTTGTCCCTGATTTAATTCTTTCAATTATTTGTGGACATGTTTTGTTTTTGTTTTTGGTTGTTTTGTTTTTTAGGTTGTTTTTATTTAAAAAAAAAAATCCAAAAACATTGAAAAATTTCAAAAAGACAAAAATATTTTATTTTGTGTCCTGTTTTATTGTTCTTGAGGATTACATGGGTTATGATATCTCTCTCTTGATTTAAAACATGCTTGACATTATGGAGAAACTTGAATAGTATGCTAAGCTATTTCTGATTTTGTGTGAGTATGTACTAGTTTGTACATGTACTCATGGGTTAATTAAGAAATTGATATTTCTTGTTTGTGTACCCTCTATAGCTTAGTTAAACATTGTCATGCATTGCATTTGCATTGTTCATTTAGCATAATGTGTGCTTTTTGTTTTTGGTCATAAAATTTTTTAAACCAAAAAGATTTTTGTGTTTTGTATTTCATATCATGGATTTGAAATCAAGGTTGGCCACCTTATCTTTACATAACAAGTTTATGTACCTTGTTTAGCTCGGATGAGCTTAATTATTGCACTTTACTAGTTAAAACTTTGTAGTGCATGTTGTGTGGGAAAGATGTTTATGGTGTTTATCACTTTGTCTTAATCTTGAAGTCACATGTTATTTGACTGTCGGACTTGATCCTTTTGAGAAAGACATAAATAACCATCTCACCACTATTCACTAGCCAATCATGAACACCTTAGTGTATATCATAAGATTTTGTGCTCGAGAAAGTGTAGCACATGCACAAAAAGAACATAAGGTGTTGCCTCGGCTTAATTGCTTAATGCTTAAAATTGGTGTGTACTATTAGGCTTGATGCCATCTCACATAATTAAAATTAGTGTGTATTATTAGGCTTGATGCCATCTCACATAATAATGAGGCAAAAATACAAGAAACTTACATGATTGCAAGCTTTTGTTCTAGGAGATGTGGGAGTTATAGGATGTAACTCTTTAGGTGGTAGTCTCTTTTAAATTCTATGTGATGAATTTTGTAGACTTTGTGATTGATTACTATTCACATATCACCTCACATGTATCTCAAGCTTTTTTTAGTTGCACACACTACACAAGTTACTCTTTGTTAAACTTGGTACATTATATTGTGTGTGATTTTGTTGTGGCCATCCAAGATTAAAAGTTCCTTGATTTTAATGCAAAATGTGTATAATGTTTGCACTTTGAGGACAAATTGATTGAAAATCTTGATTTTGGAATATCTGGGTTAAATTCAAGTGTTTTTTGAAAAACTTTTCATCTCATACTCATGCATTTTTTATAAAACAATGTGCTTTGAGGAGTTTCTGCATTAAAATGCTCTGTTTTTCAAAAATCTGATTTTTCCAGATTTTCGATCGATCGAACCTGTTTTTCGATCAATCGAAATTGCGATTAAAATTTTAGGTTTAAGTCTGCCTGACTCGATTGATGTTCGATCGATACTCGATCGATCGAAATTGAAATATTTTCAGTTTCTATGTTTTTGACCAAAACTTTTTCATGTATCATTTGTGTTTAGGATTCACATGCATTGCATTGTTTTTGTATCCATCTTGCAGTTTTGCAATCATGTCTCTCATTGTTTTCACACATAACATGCATACACTTTGCTAAATTGGGTACTCAACTTGATTTAAAAATTGATTGATTACTTTTTGAGTTTTGTACATTCTAGTATATGCTTTTTCTTATGTGAACTGTAGAAAATGTTTTTCTTAAGAGATATGATAGATAATCAATGTGCAAATATTTTCTCTACTCATGCAACTGTTTATGGGTCACATAGTGCCATGTTTGCCTTTTATTGAAAAAGAGAATATTTTTTCTTCATGTGTATCCTCACCTTAGTTTTTAACTTTGGTCCTGCTGGTGAGAATGTACCTAATCCTGTTGGTGATGCTACTGCTGCTGCTGATTTTCCCCCACCTCCTTTATTTTTCCCCAAAACTGTTTTTCCTAAAACTTGTTTTGTTTTTCCTATTTTTGATAGGGGGAGAAAAGTTTTTTTTTTAACCTGTGTTGTTCATAGGGGGAGCTGTCTCTATTTTCTATAGAGTTGAATTGTTTTGTGTCCCCTTCTTTCTCTATTTTCTCTTATTCTTTGTTGCGTATGTTGACTGTTTACTCTTTGTATGAGTTGTCTTTGTCAATACGTGACAAAAAGGGGGAGAAATAGTTGATATGTGGGAATATGTGTGGAAAATACAAGAATGTTATGTTTAGGGGGAGTTAACATTGTTTTTGATGTATCTAACTTAGGGGGAGAGTTAGTTTGCATATTTGTTGATTTACTGTTTTTCTGTCACACATGTGTTTATGCGTTTGTTGAGTATTTCAGGAAATATACAGGTTGATTCAATTGAGCTGTTGTCTATACTTGCAACTGATGGATAGTAGTTAGGTTGGATTTGTTGTTATGAGCATTATTTTTGTAATGGGCTTTTACTTTGTAAACTTTGAGATTTTAGTTTGTGTTTTGTCACGGATTGCCAAAGGGGGAGATTGTTAGGTTCTAAAGATTTAGAATTTTATGTATTTAGAACTCTAATGTGTAATGTTGGCAAACCATGATCAAAACAATATGTTTAGTCTTGTTTAGGCTTGCTCAAAGTATGTTTATTTGTAAAACTGGAATCGAGTGATTGCAAATTTATTGGACTAAATCTGTAAGGCTCGATCGATCGAAAATTAGACTCGATCGATCGAAGCACGTACAGATTTATTTTTCTGTAGAGTTCCAGTTCAGCCCAAACTCTATTTAAACATCTTGGGGATCAAGTAAAACACTCCTATATATAAGGAAAACCCTAGAACGTTTTTGGGACTTTTAGAGAGAGAGATTAGAGTGCCTCTTGTGCCTCCTTTTATTTTTAGGGTTTTGTACCCAAACCTCTCTAAGTCTTTGTTGCTCATATTGCTATTTTGTGTAAATCTCTTGTGAGATCTTTGAGGAGCTTTCCTTTATACAAAACTTAGGGTTTTCAAGGTGGAGATATTATCAAAACCTTGATGATCATTCAGTTGCAGATTCAAGAACTTAAAGATTATCAAGCGGAGGTGCTTGTACTTGATTGAAGAATTCAAGAAAGAAGGAGTCCGTGGATTTGGAGCTTGCACGTGATCGTGTCAGTAAGTTCTACTGGTGGGTAGCATTAGGAAGTCGAGCGGGGAGCTTGTAGTCCTTTTGTATGAACTTTGATTCTTTCATAGTGGATTCAGGTTTGCCTTGAGGATCGGTGGGTCAAATCCTCCCCAGGTTTTTACCGTGTGGTTTCCTGGGTGATCATATCATTGTGTCTTTTACTATTCCGCTGCTTTATTATTTTGATATGATTATTTGATTACTTTAACCTAGAATTGCATAATTTGACTAAGTAACAACTTGGCTAATTAATCTAGGCTAACCAATCTGGTTGTTTTAAGGGGTATAAAACCGTTCAAAACCCACAAGGGTGGTCTTGGAGTTGTGGATTGGAGGTTCATATTGCAGAAAATTACTATCAGAGACATCTGTGAGATTAAGTGCTCAATTCAGTAACTATAGTTAGATTTACATTATTCTTACTATAAATCTCTATCTAATAGTGAATTTGTTCTCCATGGGATTAATAAAGTCAAGTCCCCCCAATTTTTTCCTGTGAACCTATTTTGTTTCATCGGTTAGAAAAGTCATCATATTGTGTCTCTTTTAAATTTCCATGCTTGCATGATATTGATGATGATGTGCTTAGTCTAACGTATCAATAACAAATCTAATAATCAACTTGGCTTTAAAATTGATTAAATATAGTGTTTTTAGAGTGGTCTAAAACCAATAGAAACATTAGAAGTACCAATTGAGCTAAAAAGTTTTTTGTAGCATAAATATTGCTAGAATGAGTTTTTAAGAGTTTGATGATGTCTAAGATTTTTGCCCAGAATGGCTCAAGAAGATTGAATTTTTTAAGTTTTCAACACATACTCAACACATGTCACTCAATCAAGAATCGCATGTCTATAATCTAATCTAATACTATATATAATAGCAGAAGCTTTAAGGAGGTGCTGCCACGTTAGGAAAAATGGCCACTTAAAATGCTGCCACATTTACAAATTTCCCTTTAAAAGACCTTTGGGAGAGTCTTATAAAAACCCAACGTGCTTATTTAAAAAAAAAAAAAAAAAAAAATCCAAAACAGACATACGCTGCAGAAAGAAAAGGAGAACCGAGAAAGAGAACGATAGAGAAAGAACTTGGGTCTATCATAGATGGTGGAGAGAGAAAAATGTGAGAAGAAAGTTAGGCTTTGCCACCATCAGACCACTATATCCTCCACCGGTATGGTCTCTATTTTTTTATACTAAAGGTTAGCATACTCCCTTCCTCTTCAAATACTATTTTTGTAGTTTGAAAGTTTGAAACTCCTCACCATTGCTTTTCCTATTCGAATTAGAATCTTAAATCTTCAATATTTCTATGTTTTTGAATTCAAAACCGGCAGTTCCCCTTACTTAATTTTCTAGGGTTCTTAAGATACAGAGAGTTTGAGGGTTTGTAAGGCGCAGAGAGGGAAGGAGAGACATCTCAAGGCGCCATTGCCGGCACCACCGTTTGTCTGCAGCCACCGAAAAACTAGCTTTCCCCAACCGTTATACTACTGGAGCCATTATGGGTAAGGTGTTTTTTTTTTTTTTTTTAAATAAAATACTGAAAATAAAATAGAATGACAGATTCTACTCAAAAAGAGATAATAACGCTTTAACGCCCCTATCAAGCGACCAAAACCACTATACAGAAACTCCACAAGGTGCGAATAGAGAGATCAGAGGGTTGCTATTGGTAAAGTTTTCTCTTTCTCCTTTAGGTTTTGGCTTTGAGTATTTAGGCCAGATTGGTTTTAATTCATGTTTGATTTTAGATTTTATTTTATATATTAAGGTATTTGGGTTAGAATTGGTTTGGTTTTGCATATTTGTGTTAGATACGTTGATTTGAGTATTTTTGTAATCGAGGTTAAAAAGGAATTAAAATAAATGCATAGTGCAAATACAACCATCACTGTTAAATTTCTTTGCATTGTTTAAACAGATCATATTTTTGAAAGTTATTCCATTTTTTTTTTCCAGTTATATAACAAATTCATTTCAATAGAAACAGGAAATTAGATGTTGATTTTTTTCCCCTTTTTTTTCCTATTCAATTACGTTTCTAGGGTTCTTCTGCCCCCACCCCTACCCCCCTCACCCCCCCCCCCCCCCCCCCCGGCGGCCCTTTTTTTTCCCTATTCACGTAAGGGAAGATAGAGAGAGGTTGGAACCACTAACGGTGAGATTTTATCTTTGCATTTAAGTTTGTTTATTAATTATGAGTAGGTTTCGATATTTTGTTTGGATTTGTTTGGGTCCTTATGTTATATTTGGTTCTCATTATGGTATTTGAGTTATAAGTGATTTCTATTTTGATTGTTTGGGTTAAAATGCACCATAGTACATCCACCCTCTGCCCTAATTAGATCATACCTCCATTGATGTAGTCTCTATTTTTTGTTTCTTTAACGTTTGCTATTCGAAGAGAGCGTTGGTAAGGGCATGTGAAAAGAGTTGGAAAGAGAGCAATCTGACATCTTGGGTCAAGCTGCCTAAAACCTTTATAGGTATTATTTAAGTAAATATTACTTTAAACATTTGATTTGATTTAGGCTTAAGTTTTGGTACTCAGTTGAATTGATTTTGATTATGATTGTCAATTTGTCATATAATAGAAACTATAATTATTTTTTCTTCATGTATTATTTTTATTTCCTTTCATGCATGTTTTGATCTCATGTTGGATTGATGCAAAGTTGTGATTGCCACTTTATCTTCTATTGCATTTATTTTTAAATGAATTTCCTTTTTGTTTGTTACTGCCTGACTACAAAACAAAAAAAAAAAAAAAAAACCAGAGAACAAAGTCAATATGAGGTGTTTATTTTTAAATGAATTTCCTCCTGCCATCATCATGCCAGAACCAATACCAATATGTGTTTCTTTTTTCCAGTTTGTTCATTAAATATGATCAGAAACTGATATCTTATTTGGAGTGGTTTTGATTTAGGTCTTTAACTTGAAGTTATGTTTTTCTATTAGCTTTTCAGTTTGTGCATTAAATAGGATCAATTTTTTTATATTTTTTTGGATTGGTTTCAATTTAGGTCTTTATGTTATATTTGGTCATGATTAAGTTACTTGGGTTAAATTTGTTCATGTTTATCTATCTATGTTGTCTGGGTTAAAACACAGGGGAGCAGATTTAAAGAACTTCGAGTCTCAGTCTCTTTTGGACAATTTGAATGTCGAAATAGAGCAGGGGATTATTCTAGACAAAGTTATAAACAATACAAATCAAGTTGGAAGGAAAAAGTAAATTGAGAGTTTCCCTTAAACCAAATCCTATAGAAGTAGTAACGTGACTCTCTGTGGAGGGAAGGCTTTTCAATTTTTTCAATTTTTTTATCATGTTGAAGAATGAAAGAATAAGGTGATGAATTCAGAGGGTATAGGTCATATTTTGTTGAGTTCATTTTTATTGCCAATTAATTATGTTTGGTACAATCTTGGTATTATAGAAATAAAATAATGTCTTACCTTAAATGTGGCCTCATGACTGAGTAAGATGTGTATTCAAGTCATGATACTTTGTGATCAATTTATATTCTAATCATGCACCACAAATGTGTAATACTAATATCCATATTCCCAAGTCCCAAGATCATTGACTTTTTACCTCTTGTGGCTACTTTGCTTCAAGTGGATGTGTTTTAAGACTAATTGTGAGAATTAACACAAATCTATCTTTTGAGAAAGGAATATATTTATCTTCAAAAGGAAGATAAGCAGAGAACTTAGTAGATAGGACTGCTTCATTAATAGAAAAATATTCCCTACAGCCACAATTAATTTGCAAACAATTAGTGAAACTCGAATGGAAACAAATGCAAATTAGATTTATGGGAGAAGCTATGTTTCATTTTTGTTTAATTTGGTAAAAGTCTTGGAGGTGGTAAATGTTTGTTTGTCAAGGCAAGTGTGTGGTATGGAGTCTAATACAGGTCAGCCCTCTTTTTAATGCTATTACTTGGTTCTCTTTTAGAATAAGTTTTTGTTATTGTCTTTTGGCTTTTCTTTCATATTTTCTATTAAAATTTTTTATTGCCTTCCACTCTATCTGCATAATTAATGAGGTTAGATACTTTAAACTTTTGTTTTAACGGTAGACAATTGCGAACAATGTGTTTTGTTATTGTAGTTTTACAGTTGCTAGTGTGTGAATTGTATTAACACAACTGAAAAATGAGTGGTTGCCATTAAGTTTGCAGGTTTGCATGTAATAAAAAAACTGCAAAGATGCTCTATTCATGTACTTCTTTTATGGAGAATAGGTACAATATTATTCTAATAAGTATTGTTTTGTTCCTTAAGCTCATTGGCATATCCAGCTGAATTCCAATGAGCCAGAAAATTGTATTTTAGTGGTGGAACTCTCCCTCTCAATATTCATTCATTCTAACTACCAACTACATTGTTTGTGCTTTGCCCTATCCCTTCCATTCTAATCGTCATCTACTCTATCCATACTTTGCCTCAATCCTTGCTGCTCTGTTTGTTTTTCCTGCCCCTACCCTTTCTCTGCAATAGTATATTTGGAAGGTAAGCACACTCTTTCCCACTTCACCCACTATTTTCAATTCCTGTAACTTCTCAATGGTACTTTTCTTATTTGAATTTCTATATTTAAAATTTTCCACACCTGCTAAATTGTCTAGGGTTTTCCTTCAATCCTTATTGAAGGATAGATGGGCTTATTCTCTTTCTTTGGATGATTTGGTCTCAAATTATCATCTCTATATTTTGGTTTGGGTAATATTAGGGATTTTCACTCTTAATTTTAATAGTTAGAGTAAAGTTCAAAACTTAGTTTTTAACAAAGATCCTTGCAACATTTTTTCTTTGAGAATGCACTTGAAATTCCAATGTCTTTTTAGTTTCACAAGTTTACATAATTTATGTTTATTTTTGATGGATCAAACCTTTCTTTTGTAGTCTCTCTTTCATCTTTCTCTTCTATAATTTGAAAAACCTTCTAACCCTATCATTTTGTTGAAATACAGATTTGCTTAGTTCTTTGCCAAGCACAACACTTGGGAAATTTATAAGAAGAGTTGAGGAACAAACTGAAAGGTAAGGACAGCCTGATTTTCTCTTTGTTTATCTCATACTTTGTATTAGATTTTGTCCATTATGGTCCATTTGGATTGAGGGGAATGAGAGGGAGTAGAGTAGAGTAAATTTGGACCAAAAATAGCTTAATTTTAACCAACTCTATTCTACTCCCCTCCACTCTCCCTCCTTCTCTCCTCAATCCAAACGGGCCTTTAAGTGTATTTGTGTTTGAATTGGCTCTGATTTGCATATTTTAACCAGCTTTCTTTTCAAAGAAACAAATATTTGCATTCAATTAATTCTTATCCTGTATTCAACTAACCTATCAAGCTATTATGTTCTCTTTTAAAAATATTTGCCACCAACCATATTGGGTTTTTTGATTTGTCCTAACTACATAAGTTGTTTGCGATTCTCTTTCATTAGTTTATAGCATTAAAAGCTCCACAACAGGAGATTTATTTGCATGGGAACAAAAGAAGGCAAATCAAATGAATATTCAAAAAATAAAATACCTATTGGGAGGCCTTTTGTAGAACACCTCACAGATATAGTAATTTGTTTTTACTTACATAATCCTTATGGAAAAAAATAAACAAGATACATGGTTCTATAGAGCCTAAGTATTAACAACCAAAACATACCCTATACTTTTGGCCAAATTAATTAACAGCAAAGTGATGCCATGTTGTCTTTGGCCAGATGCTAAATGGGATGGATGTTGTCTACAAGAGTGAAGTAGAAGGATATCTTCCTTTGAGTTTTATAGAGTGCAACTCAATGCATCATTTATGTGTTATGCTAATGCTATTTTTTATGAATATTTTATTCTTATTTTGCTAGGTCTTAATTGCTACTTAGAGACAGAGAATAGTTGAAAAAGTGCAAATATTATCAAGATCCTAATGAAGTAGGAGTTGATGGAAAAGGACAGTAGTAGGAAGCATCAAGAAATTGAAAACCAAATGTACACGGCTCAAGGAAAGAGCAAGGCAATGCAGATTTCTATTGGTACCGGCTCTTATCTTTTAACGATAGCTATTGAGAAAATTCTATAATGCAAGACTTGGTTAGGCCTACCATAGCCACTTTCTTTGCTCTTATATAGGCTTGGACATTTGATCTTGAGAGACCAATTTTTAGTTTCAATCAGTGCAAGTGCAAAATAAGGATTGGCTTTAGGGGATCTTATTTTCTCTCCCCTCCTACCTCAAGATATATATATATATATATATTTTTTTTTTTTTTTTGACTTTGAATATAAATTGGGGAGCTACAGTAAGAATCCTATAATGGTGATGAGTTGTTTTGTGTTTTCCTCATTATGTTTCATTTGAATATATTTCATGCATAAACACAGATTAAGAGGGATTTTATAATCTCCTTAAAAAAAGAAGGAAGGTTATGAAAAAAAAAGGGAATATTTTTGTAATTTGAATAATTTTTGTCTTTTTCTTTTTTGACAAAAGTATTTAGTTTTCTATTAATTCATCTATAGAGTTATCATAAGATTTTTATGATATCGTATTTATGATTAGTTGGCTTAAGGAGCTATCATGGAGTTTTTATGATATCATGTTTACATTATTAGAGAATAATATCAGTAGGATTAAACACTTAGTGAAAATAGCAATTTCCTAACAATAGAATTTAAATATTTTATTATTATTACTTTTAAATATTCTACCATGAATAATTAAAGTATTCCGTGCATTGCACGGCTTGAACGCTAGTTCAATTAATTGCTAGAGTATAAAAGGAATTATAAGGACAACCAAATATAGGTTTTGAGAGTTGCGTATTGTAGCCAAGTTCTCTCATATCGTCAACCAAAGAAGATGGTCTAATTAAAGATCAATGATCAACGTAAAGTTGTTGCGTATAAATCATTTGTAATTGTTGATGTGAGAATCTTTAATAAGATTCTTGAAGTCACGGAGGGGGTGTTCCATGTGAATAGAATGCACGGTAGAAGTGTCAAAGGATTTGGATCTATACGTAAGTACTACTTAATGTAGCTGCAAAATTTATATAATAACTAATAGTCGAAACGTTTGACTTTTTGTTGACCACGTTTTATTGCGCCACGTGACTACATAAATTTATGCCATGTTTACTTTTTAAAATAACAAAACATTGCACCTTTTCATTTGGTAGAATAAGAGTAACGTTTCAGTACCATTTTTTTGCTATGGTTGGTGTTCAGTTGCATTGCTCCAGGGGGAAGTTATAAATTTCACACATTTCCTAATAATTTTAGTTTATATTTCGTTATACTAAACTATAGAAACAGACAACGTTTTGGCCTTTTAATATTCCTTTCCCCAAAAATATAAATACTTTTTCTTTTTTTGAATAACCGGTCAGAATTTTTTCTCTCTTTACTTTTCTTTTTCTTTCTTAATTCTTCTTTATATTTGTCTTCTCTCTTCTTCTCTCTATAACTGCACAAAATTGAAACAATTTATTCGTCTTCAATTTTGCCTTTGCTTTTGTTTTTCCCTTTCAGTCCACCATTAAACATAGAACCTCTACCCTCTACCCTCTACCCCTCTCTCAAACACAGACCCAAGTTATTTCGCAGAAAGCTTGCAAGGGCATGACTATGGGTACCAATGTTTTCAATCTCCAACCCGGCCTCCAGATCAGACCGTTCTCTCTCGGTTTTTCTCAGGTTTTCCTTTATTGGTGTTTTTTTATTTCAAGCGTATGTCTTCATAGTGGGCCTGTGTAATTGTGTCTAAAATTGTAATTTGAAGATGGATTTGCTTGGTTTTGATTGCTTGAATTTATTTGTTAAAAAAGAAATTTCCACAATGATACTTTTTGGGGTTAGTTTTTATTACTTCTATTTAAACTAAGTGATGTTTGAATTCTGGTAGAATTTCATAGTGAGGAATATAGAGATTGTGGCTCGTGTTGTTGATCCTGGAAAGACATCTTTGGTTGATACTATTTTAAACAAGCAAAGGTAATAATTCCTTAATGATTTTCCTCTGCATAATTTGCCACATTGATTGGTTATACTGAAATTTTTCTAAGAAAATTGATTTCCGTCTAGACTAGAGGGTGGCAATCAATCATAGGGTTACAAAGTATAACCCAAGTATCCAACTACAAGTTGTCTCTGTTACTCTTTGTTCATTATTATCTGAATTTATTTATTTATTTAGTTTTGTTTTACCACTGATTCAAGATCAGGTATTAAGTTTAAGGATCTCTTTCTTCTATTTTTTCCCTTTTTGATTGATTTCAAATAGTCCCAAAAAACTTCCCACAAAATCCCCTAAGCAGAAGCCAAGGGCAGTCTTTTTCAAGTGGGTATGTATTTCTTATTCGAATATCAATTGTGGGAATTATTGTTGGTTGAAGATTGGTCATAAGCATTGGTTTCTAGGATCATATATGAGAAACCTAAATAGATTTTTTGTTGTGTTTTGTTTGACTCTTTGTTTTGTTTGATTTGTGTTGAGTTAAGGAATTGATTTAGTTTCCCTACTAATGCTTTGGGATGTCATATAAACTTCATTTTATTTTTTTTGGGGGCTTATGAATATTGATACAGGAAAAAACTGCCAATTAATGAGGAAAAACAAGGCAAAGGTGATGTAGTAAGAAAATGTGAGTGTCATTGTAAGAAAATGTTTGCTCTACTCTCTGCCTTCTTCTACTACACTCCAATATCTAACCCAAGTATAGGTTTTTTGTTACCTTTTTTATTGCCTGATTTGCTTTTAAAAAAATTTCTGGAAGTAGTTTGGGTAGTCTAATGTTGGTTCCTTAAATTTTACTTGATATATCATTATGTTTTTGAATTTTGAATTCCATTAATCTAAATATGTCTTAAATAATGGAATGGTTCCCTCAATTTTCAACACATGTAGATTAACCAAGTTCTATTTCTTGGTTATATCTGCTAGGAGTTCAACAAAATGCCTCTAAGAGCAGCTGGTATTACTTGGCATTTTTGCATCTATATAAGTTAAAAGCCTGTACATATGTTGGGATAATAGTATAGATGAACTGTCATAAACTATCAGATGATTACCCACTAAGTTCTATATTTATGTTTAATATCTTAGACATTGTTACATTCTGCTTTATGCAGATTGGGGATGTGCTGACTTGGGTTTGAATACTGGAAATTTAATTGTTTGGACTATATTTGATGTGCTTATTCCCACTCCTTTTGATTTATGTTAGGAGTGTGCATTTTTGGGTTTATGCTATTTTTTAATGTTGAAATTTTCTTTATAAATAGATATAAATCATGTCAGATGTCAAAACTCATGTGCACATTAGTCCTCAAATCTCAGTTGGTTGCAGCTTAACTATAATGAGGAGGTGGCAAGTCAGTTGGTTTACATGGTTTTTGCTGCAATCGATAGATCATGACACAATTTGCATACAGTCATGCAACAATGGACTTAGGATTTCACCTGAGGCAGTTCAGTTTATTAATGTAGCACTTCATTGCAACATATTCGGATTTAGAAAAACGCAAGGGTGTTTAGTGGCAAAGTATTAAAAGAGGAGGCTATGCTGTTTTTGTTCAATTGTAACGTGTTTAGTTTTTCATGGGCATAATTTTTGGGTGGATTCATGTTATAGTCTTTTTAATACTATTTTATCAAAAAGTTTTTCTCTTTCCAAGTTTCTGTTTTCTTTTCATATTAAGTCATGTTTTCTCTTTATAGTATTAGGTATAAAGAAAAAGGCAAGTTAAATTCTATCATGAGTCTCTAATATGCCAATAGACTTTCACATCGCTATGCTTGTTGTTGCTCTTTGGAATCATCATTTAACTTTGGCTTGATGTAAAAAAATTACATTACATCATACAAAAATACAATTCATCTGTAAAGTAGTTTGTGTAATATAAATTTTAGGTTATTTATGATGGATAAGATTTAAAACTGTAGCGGTCATTGATCTGGGCATAGAACAGAGCCTTGAAGTTGAGTAGTTATTATATATCTTCAATTAGGTTTTCTATCAATTTATGGATTTCAATTCCTAACCCTTTTTCCTCCTTTTTTTTTTTTTTTTTTTTTTTTGAAGTCAAGGAAACGCTCATAGAAATCCAATTCTACAAGTTTTTTAAGAAAATATTGTGGATATGGGTTTCGTAGTGGAGATAGTATCGATTTAATATATATATATATATATATATATATATTTTGGTGTTTTTGAAAGGCCGAAGAGTCGGCCTGGTGATTAATTTATTTGGCTGAAAAATTAATTTATATTGAAGTAGATTGTGGTTTCAAAATTTTCAATGATATATATGGGTTGTTTGTTGCAAATAGTTTTGTTTATGGGGTTCAAAAAAAATTTTAGGCACAGTTGATTTGATGCTAAATAGTTATTGGGTTTTGTTTTAGAAAATCTTTAGATTTTTTATTGTTATTGTGATTAACTTTTTTTATTATTATTATTTATTTATTTATTTTTATCTTTTCTTTTGGTTGATGCTGATTACTATCTTGATTTAATTGATGAAGGCTTGAAACACACATATTTTTACTCAGTGAGGTATTATACTGATAGCATATATTATTGATAAAGCATTGGAGCTTGCAGCACGATCTAGAGATAGCAATGGTCAATAGGTTAATGTTGTGATGTAATTGCCAAAACTCCCACTTGGATCTTTAAGGGAGCCTTTGAGTTGACTGCACTGAAACATGCAGATGTTGCTGTCATCGATAATATAGATTTGGTATGCAACATGACTGACCTTTTCCAGTTTCCTTTTTTTAATTTTGCTTCAATGGACATTGCTCATTTTGATCAACATGTATTTAGCTACTTGAATTCTGTCAGATGCAAACTTACTTTTAAAACATAATTGGTATGCTGTTGAAATAATTAAGGCTGAAGTTTAATCTTGGGTTTGAGATACAGTCATATCTATGCACATAATCTTTTACACTAATTTTTCCCTCTAATATTAAAGCAACATTTTTGCAGTTTTGGATGTGTAAATTTTAGATTATTTATGATGGATAAGATTTAAAAATGTAGTGGTCATTGATCTGAGCATTTGTTTGATATGAGTAGGAGGTTTAAAATTTTAGAACCTTTACCCTGGTCTTTTTATAAATTTTCTTGGAGTCAAAGTGGTGTGCAGTTACTTTTGCGAATATTATTTCCTTAGGAATTTCTAGATATTGATATGAAAGCCATTTTAGTAGTTGTGTCTCTATTTAATGATACCTTTATTTGCTTATATCCCACTTTGAACACCATTTTTTTTTTAATTATTAGTTTATTACATACCTTGTGTTGGTTTTAAAACTAACGCTTGACGGTTAGTTTTATGTCATTAGTGTGTTACCTAAGCTTTTGATGATAGATGTGTTTTTTTTACTAACAGTTTCTAATGGATAATAGAGTATACTTGGATTAGCAGCCTATGTACTTCTCTTTATATTGTTGTGATTGGTGACATTAAGTAACAACCACATCTTAACATCAATTATATACTATTTTGTTCTACCAAATAAAATTACTGATTTGAGTCGTCTTTCTTTGTTATAGGGGTTGGTTAATATATTGATTGGTTTTCATTATGTCACTATTGATACCAAACTAAAGGTCATATATTCTTCCTGGTATTTTTTTTAATTTAAAATTTTGTGCATCAAATATTGTTAAATATAGTATATATTTTCTGTAACAAATATGATCTAGGTTTGGGTATTTTCTTGGGATAGATTATGATTTAGGCATTTGGATTAGATAAAGGTATAAAGGTTAGATTTGGTTATGTTTTAGATATTTATTTGTGTTAGATTTTGTTTGGTTCACTAAGCCACGTGACTTGCTTCAAAATTGTACATTCCGTGTGTAGTGCAATTGAGAAGGATACATATTAAGTCAACTTTACATACATACTAAACAAATAGTAGGTATGGACATTTACCTTTAATGAACATACTAAACAAATAGTAGGTATGGAAATAAACATTTACCTTTATGAACTGTTAGTGCAATAGAGATATTTACCATTGCAATAAACGTTACCATTATTTGTGTTGCCTTTGATTCCATTTGGAATTCACTAATTTTTTGTAGATAAGCTTTGGCTTTGCTGAAAAAATTTTCAACTAATAAAATTGTCCAATTTGATATGCTCTTTTGTACTAATTTCTTAAATAAGAGATTGTGTCTAATGTTTCACCAAATTATTTGACCGCTGGAAGTTTGGGGCTATATCAGATCTCTATGTTGGTGTTTCAGCTCTGCATGAAGCTGCAAGCGAAGTTCATTTTATGGAGATATCATATCATATGCCAAGGCTTGGCATCTTCAAGGGATTTTTTTCCCTGTTGGATCTAAATGCAAAATATGTATTATTGCATAGTTATATTTCCTTTCCACTTGCTGTAGTGTGCATATATTGCACATTTTTATTTGAAATTGTTACTGCTTTCTAGGCAATTTTTGTATGGTTTTGATTCTAGAAGTGGTACAAATTCCAAATATTGTTATCTTCCTTCAGCAGTATGCATAAAGTTATATTTTTACTTAATTTTATTCATTTTCAAATAAATATACTTTCAAATAAAATAATTATATTTAATTTTTATTTACTAATCCCATGTATAGCACGGGTTAGCGACTAGTTATGATTAATATTGGAAAACTTCAATTATATATAGTGGATATGTTTTCTTAAGAGTTGGTGGTAAACGTTGGAAATTTTTTCCCATTATAGTTTGCATGTAATCATATTGCTTGTTTGAGTTCCAATTAACTCAATTGATAAAGTTTTTGATGATTCAATAAGAGATATAAGATTCAATCTCTACCTACACCAAAAACCAATTAGTGTCTTAATCTAATAATAAAGAAATGTAAAAATTCAAAATTTGTTTAAATAATGGCCTAGACGTACATGTATTTGCAAGTGTGACGTAACTTTAAAGGTAAGAAAATGACGTAACTTTAAAGGTAAGAAAAAAGTCCTAATGAACATCTTGGGACCATTCTTAATGGGTTTCTTCTTGTAATATTTATCTAGTGTGTTTAGAATGAGAGACTACTCATTTAACAGAACAATTAGGTGCTCCAAAAATTTTGGACATCATTCTTAGAAATAATAGTGGGGAAATCTAATATATATTACAAAGAGATATTTAGTATTTCTTATTTCAAGTCTTAAAATGTTAGCTCAATCCTCCTAGATTAAAATATTTACATAGAATTTCCACAAAATTTAATTTAGGATAAGAAAAATGAAGCAAAACCTTGAATTTTTATCAAATTATAAAATAGTACACCAATTTCAAGAATAATGTTACAAACCCTTTTTCCTATAATGCATTCTAAGAAAATGAAAAAGTACATGCGTTTTAGTCCAAATTGCAATTTAAGCAAAACTGAAAATTGCAAAGACCAGATGATGAGGACATCGCACCGTATTAAATTCGATTTCATCTGTAGTTGGATTAGTTTAGGGTTCTAGTTTATTTTGAATTCAAATAAAATAAGGATTAGACAATTAAATAAGGATTTGTTTTTTAGTTTATTATTAGTTTATCTTTTGCAGACGTTACACTGACGTACAAGTTCATCTTTCTGTTCAAGCTAGCCAAAATGCTAAGCTAGCCCCACCATGTCCGAAGGGTCAAATTAATAATCTTTATGGGGATAATATATTGGGAAATTTTTTTTTTTTTTTTTGGTCAATATATCTTGGGAAATCTTTAATTGAGTGTAACATATAGGTCCACCATGCACCTAACTTAAAAGACATAGGCTTTTGAATATAGGCTCAACTATATTATAATTACTACTTCCTCTTATTATTTTTATTCAATATAGAATTTTATTCACACTTATTTTTCTAACAATATGCCCTTTAAAATTAGTACGCAATATTATGTCAAGTCAGATAAATGGCCACGTAGAAATTAGAAAAAGAGCACTATCAAAATAAACTATATGATAAAGACATGATATAGTTAAACAATACATCACAATTCTACCCACACAAAAAAAGAAAAAAAAAAAAAAACAATACATCACAAAGTAATACTTGTTATCAAAAAAAGCAAAGTGGTATAGAATAGACAACTAATGAATAATGACAAACAACAGAGGAATAAAGCAGAAAAGCAACGATGAATAAAGTAGAAAATTAAGAAAGAAATGTTTCATGTCCTAAAGTCAGGTCCATTTGTCCAACGGGATGCTATATCAGCGAGTGCCTTTGTAGAAGATCCATATGGGCTTACTGCTTTATCAGCAGCAATCTTTAACTCTTTCATACGGCTATGAACTTTCTTCCCTTCTTCTCCAACCATGAGGCCTTTTATAACTTTTGCAATTTCCTCTCGATCCACTAGGCCTTTCTCATTAGCTTTTGGTCTTAGCGCAACTTTTAGATCCTCAGTTAGTAATACAGCATTCATTCTTTGTTCTGCGAAAAGAGGCCATGCAATTATTGGTATTCCATGCATGATACTTTCTAAGGTTGAATTCCATCCGCAATGACTTAAGAACCCACCTGTCGAACCGTGGCTAAGGACTTGGGCTTGTGGTGCCCAATAGGGCACCACTAGACCTTGCTCTTTGGTCCTCTCTATAAACCCTTTTGGTAAGAAAGCAAGAGGGTTGTTGTCGAGGGTTTGGTCAGCAAGGTATGCAGCATTAGCCAAGCCATTATTTGGGCTTCTTACCACCCATAAGAACTTTTGCTTACTCAATTCCAATCCTAAAGCTAACTCATTCATTTGGTCATATGAGAGGGTTCCGCCACTCCCAAAACAAACAAATAGGACAGAGCCACTTGGTTGATTGTTCAACCATCTTAAACAGTCTGACCCTTCAACCTGATTGCTTGAACCACTTTGAATGATGGGTCCAACTGTATAAAGTGAAAGATTTTTAGCTTCTTCTTCCAAAGCTGTTATAGCATTTCCATCCAACTCCATGAAGGTATTAACAATAATACCCTCAGCTAATCGCATCTGTTTTGCCCAGCGAAGAATCAATTTGTACCACTCACTTGTTCGATCCTGAATCGGGTCTATAAGATCTCGGCCGTGAATAGGTATGCACCCCGGAAGTTTCACTGGTTCAGGTAGGTCTCTATACTCGCATGAAACTGTCTCATCCAACTTTGGCAAATTCAAAAGCAACGACAAAACCATAGCATTTGCTGGGTAGAAAATGTAGGGCGAGACATTGAGCTCCTTAGCAACATCAAGAGCATCAATCGCAAAAGGATCAACCACTAAAGCAACCAACCGAGTAGTTGCAACTAGTGAAGTTAACACATCACGAAGAGATGGCACTGAACGAGTCATGGTGAGTGCAATTTGTAGTCCAGGCTTTGCTCCTTTGAGGTCCTCCAAGTTCACTGGAGGAAGGAAGACATGCTCTATGCTAGTAGGGAGAGCTTGAAGGACTTCTTTCATGGCTTTGGATGGAGAACCTGTTGTGGGAATGATGCATGTGATGTGGAAGCCGTGATGATGAAGAAGAAGCTTGGCAAACTCAACAAGAGGGATGAGATGCCCCATCCCTGGACTTGGTAGAAGAGCTATGTGGGGTTTTTGGTCCATATGGACAAAGATATAATTCTATTAATATTTTGAAGAAATGGGGATTGAAAGAGAATACTATGTTTCGTTTTTATGGAAGGGACTTAGGAGGTTGCATGGTTTATATAGGTGTTTTAGGACTTAGGAATAATAGTATTAGATTATTTCTGGCACCTGATATTGGGTGAGTTTTGAAACAGTTTATTCAGTTAAAATTAAAAAAAAATTTGCTAAAATTATTGCAAATAAAGATAAAAATAAGTTAAAATAGTACAATAAAACTGAAAAATAATAAAAAAAAATAAAATATATAATAGAATAAACTGATTTTAAACTCTAATTTCAATCACAACCAATGCATGGGACAGCAAAAATGCAACCGATTTGGTTCTTTTCTTTCTCTAATTTAAAATTTTGGACCTTTATTCTTTTTATTAAAGTTCATTTGTTACTGGGTTCTTGGGAATTGTACATACGTACGCTTTCTTTTTCTTTTTTCTTTTTCTTTTTTTGATGGGATATGCACAAGCTTTTCTTTTTTTCTTTTTTTCTTTTTTTCTGTTTTTGATGGGATATGCGTGCGCTTTTTTTTTTTTTTTTTGTGTTAAATGCCTACGCTTTTCGATGCTGAGGAAATGTGAGAAGATGAATAAAATAGATTTTATTTATTCACCATTTTTTGACTTAGGCGGCTGAACAAGACTATCAAATAATTGGAAACTAGGGGAAAGTTCAAAAGAAGATTTTAATTTTTGTTTGACTTAGGCGGCTGAACAAGAATATCAAATAATTGGAAACTAGAGGAAAGTTCAAAAGAAGATTTTAATTTTTGTTTGACTTAGGCGGCTGAACAAGAATATCAAATAATTGGAAACTAGAGGAAAGTTAGTGTGACGTAAGTGCTAACGTTACTATTCTAAATTTGTTTAAATAATGTAATCAATAATTTTTAATTTTTAGTTTTTAATTGGCATAAACGTACCGGCATGACTTAGTGTGACGTAAGTGCTAACGTTACTATTCTAAATTTGTTTAAATAATGTAATCACTTATTTTATTTAAATAATGTTTTATTATATGCTACTACTAGAGCTAACCAGACCAACCAGCAACCCAACGGAACGACCCGACCTATTGCCATCTGAATTGAAACTAATTGGATCCGAGTAGCTAGCAATCAACGGCGAGTCTCCAGCATTAGAAATCAAGAGTAAGGTTTTCAGACCCGGACTGGGAGGTCAGACCGTGAAAATCGAAAACTGGGATAAAAACCGATTTTTTAAACATAAAAAATCAGATTTTTTGTTAATTTTGTGAACCCCTAAAACCGGGGTTGGACCGCACGAACTGATGGCAAGAACCATTAGTCCAACCCCTTAGCATTTTTTTTTTTTAATAAAAACAACTTAACACAATTTTATTATACTTAATTAAATTATCCATCTCTTACAAGGAATAAAAAATATATTATAATTAAAATTCTTCAAAGATATTCAACTTTACTTCAAAAATTAATCATAAATTTTAATGTTTTCATGGTTATTATTTTATTTTATTAACTTTCTTATTTAATTATTAAATATATGCTTGAAAATCATTAAATTTTCCTCACATATATAGATATATTAGTCAATTTTGCTAGTTTTATAAATTTAATATCTATATTTAGGTTTTAATTAATTATTAAATTAATTATGACGTCATTACGATTCGACCTCAAAAACCTTGAACTTCTCCCTTTTACGGTTCAATGAACGGTTTGAGTCCGAAAACCTTAATCAAGAGGTGCAGGTTGAGTAGTGGTTTTGGGTTTTGAAATTTGATGAAAATCGAACCGACCGTCCTCCTAACCCTCATCCTCCCTCTCTCTCTCTCTCCCTCAAATCTGTCAAGATCTCGCCAAGATCTAGACCAAATTTAGTGAGATACATCAAAATCTTGTGCTTTGTTGATTTCGCCTATTGCTGCTTTGTTGTTTTCACCCAAAACAGACTATCGTCCGCCTGAGTGGTTAGATTGGTTGCGGGTTTATTTTTGCTTCAACCAATTAGGTCTAATTAGTTGCAAGTTGAGCCCAAACACAATTCAACTTAATTTATGAAAAGCCCTAGCTATTACATAAGAACAAACATTAATCTTCTAAATTTGTATAATATAAATAATATATTATATTATTCATATACAGTCAGAAAAACGTAAATCTAACTATATAAGTTGAGCCCAAACACAATTCAACTTTACTTATGGAAAGCCCAAGTGTTAATCTTCTAAATTTGTATAATATAAATAATATATTATATTATTTATATACAGTCAAAATAATGTAAATCTAACTATATATTATATGCCAGTAGGGAGAGCTTGTAGGACTTCTTTCATGGCTTTGGATGGAGACCCTATTGTGGGAATGATGCATGTGATGTGGAAGTCGTGATGATGAAGTAGCTTGGCAAACTCAACAAGAGGGATGAGATGCCCCGTCCCTGGACTTGGTAGAAGAGCTATGTGGGGGTTTTTGTTCCATATGGACAAATATATAATTCAATTATGTTTTGAATAGATGGGAATTGAAAGAGAATACCAATTGTGACGTTGGAGCCCAAGCACGATTCAACTTAACTTATGGAAAGGCCTTGCTGCTACATAAGAACAAACGTTAATCTCCAACCGTTTTTTTTTTTTTTTAATGAGGTTTATCTAGGTGTTAGGACTTAGGAATAACAGTATTAGATTATTTCCAGCATCTGGAAACTATGCGTGGGACGGGAAACATGTAATCCCTTACCCACTAAAAAACTAAACCCAACAGGCGGTTAGGTTCTTTCTTTCTCTAGTTTAAAATTTTGGACATATATTCTTTTTGTTAAAGTTCATTTGTTAATAAGAGTCTTTGAAATAGTATATGCGTATGATTATTATTATTATTATTTTATTCAACAAATAATTTAGATTTTATTAATACACCATTGTTTGACCAAAAATGTTTTCTCCAACTTAATTTGGAGTGAAACTTTCCAAACTTCTACTATATCTTTTTATTAAATATGAATTTTGAAAATCAAACCGTTGGATTACATGTTATATTTGTTCTTAACACACATGTCAAATTTAGTTCAAATTGACTGTTTTTTTTTTTACGTTTTGAACTATAAAATTATTTTTTATACATAATTTTTTAGCACAAAAAATTATTATAAGAAAATGTAATTCAATAGTTAGATTTTCAAAATTTATATCCAATTAAAAAATATAGGAGGAGAAACATTTTCATTATTTGATTTGGTTAACCATACCAGAAGATGAAAAAATTGGAAAGAGGAAAGTTGAAAAGAAGATTTTTATTTTTTAATTAACATAAACACACTGGCATGTGTTAGCCTGATGTAACTACAAACATTATTCTTCTAATGGAATAATTTTTCTAAAATTTTATTTTAATAAATTAATAGTCGGGGTGGTGAGATTTGAACATTAGGTATCTCAATTGGAAACTGTTAGGATTTAAGTTTATAGTGTTGACAAACTATGACAAATTGTAAGTCTTGTTGAGTAAAAATATGTACTTCCTAATTCCAAGACAAAGGCACAAGTCCGGGATGTAGAAAGATGTGAATTGTTTTTATTTTATTTTATTAGATATATATATTTTTTAATTGGTGTTCAACTTGTTGGAACTATTCGATTGGTGTTCAACTTGTCAAAAATTACATAATCATAAAATATCTGCAAATGTGAAAAGGTCCATAAGTTGTTCGTTCCAAGCTCAATTGGTGATCTGTTTGTTACAGTATTTAAAAGACAGTATAAGCTAACCCTAGAGAGCTTTTAGAAGAGAAAAAAAGTGCCTTATGTGCCTCATATTATGTATCTAGGACTTTTGTACTCAAAACTCTCTTAAATCTTTTACTAGTGATATTCTTTGAAGAAACTCAAGATTTAGTGTTGCGGAAGTTGCTACCTCATACCAGTGATCAAGAGTTCTGGATCTAAAACTTCAAGTGTGATCTTGAAATCGTATAGTCGAGGTCTATATTTTAGAAAACCCACAAGGGTGAACCTATTTTGTGAACCTGCTCTATCTAATAGTGAATTTGTTCACCTCAGGATTAATAAAGTTAAGTCCCACCACGTTTTTCTTGTGACCCTGTTTTGTTTCATTGGTTTTCTTAGTCATCATATCGTGTCTCTTTTAAATTTCCACACTTGCATGATATTGATGTTGATGTACTTAACCTAAAGTATCAATAATAGATCTAACAATCAACTTGGCTTTAAAATTGGTTAAATATAGTGTTTTTAGAGTGGTCTAATCCCAACAAAAACATTAATAGAAGTACTAGTTGAGTTAAAAAGATTTTTATAGCATAAATATTGCTGGGTCCATAGTTTATAAGTTAGCAAATATTGCTAGGTCCATAGTCTAAAATTAAATCTAGATTGAGTTTTCAAGAGTATGATGATGTCTAAGATTTTTGCCCAGAATGGCTCAAGAAGATTGAAATTTTTAAGTTTTCAACACATACTCAACACATGTCAATCAATCAAGAATCACATGTCTAGCTATAAATCAATTATGACTATTTCGTGCTTAATTGCTAGAGTGTAAAAGGAATTATAAAGACAACCAAATGGAGGTTTTGAGAGCTGCGTATTGTAGCCAAGTTCTCTATTTATTTGTTCCAAATTTTTGTAGTCTAAAATTATATATAAAAAAATATTTTTTTAGACCGAATATTAAATAGTATATGATTGACACGAAATTTGATATTTGTGTTAAGAACATAAATAACATGAAATTTAGTTGTTAAATTTTCAATATACGTAATCATGTTAAATTTTTTATTAGGAGTTATAGCTAATGGCTACAAGAAAGTTTTTAGCTAATCTTTATCCTAATACAATCTATGAAAATGAAAAAGTGCAACCCTTATTTCCTAATAGAAATCTAAGGGAAAAAGAAAATTGAAAAGACAAGACTTCTAACCAACAGCCCAAAAATCTAAGTCTCAATGCTTATTATTAATTTCTAGATTGTTTGCAGAGTGATTTATATATGTTATGAGGAATTAGGGATAATGCGTGGAAAAATGGTTCAGGGCATTATTAGTGGAGGCTGCTAGGTGGCTAGAGCCTTTCGTTCTATAGTTAAGTGGGCTAAATGCGGTAGTTCCCTTGCTGACCACTGTCGAAAGTTTATGTAGTTTTTGTGTAGTAACTTGATGAGGAGTAGCCGAGAATAAGCTTAGAATTAGGATGGTGACATGATATAGTTAAAAAATAGAAAATGAGCACTATGAAATAAACGATATAATAAAGACATGATACAGTTAAAAAATACATCGCAAAGTGAGACTTGTTATCAAAAAAGCAGAGTGCTATAGAATAGACTCAATAGGGTCAATAGACAACTAGTGAATAATGAAAAACAAGAGAGGAATAAAGCAGAAAAGCAATGATGGATAAAGTATAAAATTAAGAAAGAAATGTTTCATGTTCTAAGAGTCAGGTTGATTTGTCCATTGGGATGCTAAATCAGCGAGTGCCTTTGTAGAAGACCCATTTGGGCCTAGTGCTTTCTCAGCAGCAATCTTTAAATTTTTCATATGGTTATGAACTTTCTTCCCTTCTTCTCCAACCATGAGACCTTTTATAACTTTTGCGATTTCTTCCTGATCCACTAGGCCTTTCTCGTTAGCTTTTGGTCTCAGTGCAACTTTGAGAACCTCAGTTAGTAATATTGCATTCATTCTTTGTTGAGCGAAAAGCGGCCATGCAATTATTGGTATGCCCTGCATGATACTCTCCAAGGTTGAATTCCAACCACAGTGACTTAAGAACCCACCTGTTGAATTGTGGCTAAGGACTTGGGCTTGTGGTGCCCAAAAGGGCACCACTAGACCTTGTTCTTTGGTCCTCTCTATAAAACCTTTTGGTAAGAAAGCAAGAGGGTTGTTGTCGAGGGTTTGGTCAGCAAGGTATGCAGCATTAGCCAATTCATTATTTGGGCTTCTTACCACCCATAAGAACTTTTGTTTACTCAATTCCAATCCTAAAGCTAACTCATTCATTTGGTCATATGAGAGGGTTGCACCACTTCCAAAACAAACAAATAGGACAGAGCCACTTGGTTGATTGTTCAACCATCTTAAACAGTCTGACCCTTCAACCGGATTGCTTGAACCACTTTGAATGATGGGTCCAATTGTATAAAGTGAAATATTTTTAGTTTCTTCTTCCAAAGCTGTTATAGCATTTCCATCCAACTCCATGAAGGTATTAATAAAAATACCCTCAGCTAATCGCATCTGTTTTGCTCTGAGAAGAAACATTTTGTACCACTCACTTTTTCGATCTTGCATCGGGTCTATAAGATCTCGACTGAGAATAGGTATGCACCCCGGAAGTTTCACTGGTTCAGGTAGGTCTCTATACTCGCATGAAATTGTCTCATCCAACTTTGGCAAATGCAAAACCAACGAAAAAACCATAGCATTTGTTGAGTAGAAAATGTAGGGCGAGACATTGAGCTCCTTAGCAACATCAAGAGCATCTGTCCCAAAAGGATCAACCACTAAAGCAACTAACCGAGTAGTTGCAACTAATGAAGTTAACACATCATGAAGAGATGGCAGTGAACGAGTCATGGTGAGAGCAATTTGTAGTCCAGGCTTTGCTCCTTTGAGGTCCTCCAAGTTCACTAGAGGAAGAAAGACATGGTCTATGCTAGTAGGGAGAGCTTCAAGGACTTCTTTCATGGCTTTGTATGGTGACCCTGTTGTGGGAATGATGCATGTGATGTGGAAGTCATGATGATGAAGTAGCAGCTTGGCAAACTCAACAAGAGGGATGAGATGCCCCATCCCTGGACTTGGTAGAAGAGCTATGTGGAGTTTTTGTTCCATATGGACAAATATATAATTCAATTATGTTTTGAAGAGATGGGAATTGAAAGAGAATACCAATTGCAACTTGGGAGCTTGCGTGGTTTATATAGGCGTTAGGACTTAGGAATAATAGTATTAGATTATTTCCAGCATCTGGAAACTATGTGGGGGAGGGGAAAGATGTAACCCCTCACCCACTAAAAGACTACACCCAACCGGTTAGGTTCTTTTCTTTCTCTAATTTAAAATTTTGCACATATATTCATATATTCTTTTTATTAATGTTCATTTGTTAATGGTGTTCTTTTTCTTTTCTTTTTTTGAGAAAGGTTAATGGGGTTCTTTGAAATAGTATATGCGCATGATTATTATTATTCTTTTTTTATACAACGAATAAATTAGATTTTATTAATACACCATTGTTTGACCAAAAATGTTATCTCCAAACTAGTTTTTACTGAAACTTTCTAAATGTGAATTTTAAAAACTTTCTTATATCTTTTTATTAAATATGAATTTTGAAAATCAAATTGTTGAATTGTATGTTATATTTGTTCTTAACACACATGTTAAATTTCGTTCAAATTGAGGGTGTGGGGCCAAGAAATAGTCAGGCAACCCCGGCCCACTCCGAACCAGGCCCAAGGCCCATGCCGAGGACGCGTCCGAGGTCCGAGGACTAAAGTGTAGTGCCCAGCTACCCACGAAGCAGAGCCGAGGATGATAGCGTCCTCGGAATTCCGAGATCCGAAAACGGGCAGGCTGCACTCCATCAAAGGGAGCCTCCCCGAGCGTCCAAGGAACAAACAGCAGGTACCAAATGCCGGACGTGGAAGCATGGCGAAAGAGCAAATCCCAGATGAACTGTCACCTCCACATTAAATGCTCCCAACTAACGTCCTGGCCGCATTAATGAGGAGGGGACGCCTCAACAGTGCCATCTTGGTTGCTGCCATCCACAGAGATAATGGGAAGGTGGCTGATGGGACAAGCACTCAAGTGATATCCTAATCCCTTTACAAATGTAGGGTTATGATCGATTGGGAGAGGGATATATAATGTAAGGGACTCCTCCTAAGGGGGGAGAGAGAAAAAAACAGAGGAGTAATCTGTATGCTCTAAGAGAATTTTATAGTCAGTCTTAAAGAAAGAAATTATAAGAACTCCAAGTCCTGGAGAGCACGTCCGAGGAGCATTATTACTCATCACAATGCACGTTCAAATTATCCAACCCGCGTACAATCATGCATGGTCATTGTATTTCTCACTAACGCCTAGTTCTTGAATCCATCCTCTATAAAATTCATTGCGGGGAAACTGGGCTTGGGTCCACTCCCTCAAACCTGGTCCCTACAATTGGCGCCGTCTGTGGGGAGAACTTGTGCGTTGGTAAGGACAACATTCAAGCATGGTAGGATCGGGCCCTCATCAAGCAACTCCCAATCGACCTGAACAGGCGAAGCCACGGCATCAGAGTGGCTACGGCGACCCCGAAGGGGATCAGAATGACAATGGACGGTTTCGAGAGGGAAGCGTGCATACTTCAACGGTGAGCGAAAACCAAGCCCAGAAGCGCGACGATGGCCAGGCCACACAATCGGAAGAGGCTCAAAGCCACGCTTCCCAGGGAAAGGATGATAAGGAGGCCATGCAGCGCGAGATAGATGATCTAAAGAGGAGGCTGCGACGTGCGCAGCGAAGACGGTCCGAGCCCAGCCCTGACCTGCCCTCTAACGATGAGAGCGATGACGAGTACAGGCAAAGGTCAAGAACGCCCCCCAGCGAGACTTTCTCCCACGAGGACGAGCGCTACCGGAGGTGTAGGCGCGCCAGCCCAACCCCCAGGGGCGTAGGAGGTGACGCCATGAGCAAGGCGCTTGACCAGCTCTCCAGATCGCCCTTCACGCGTCGTATAGAGGAGGCAGAGCTTCCTCGGCAGTTCCAGCAGCCAACCTTCATTGCTTACAACGGCAAAACGGATCCCGTGGAGCATGTGAGCCAGTTCAACCAGAGGATGGCTGTCCACTCCAAGAACGAGGCGCTGATGTGCAAAGTCTTCCCATCCAGCTTGGGACCTGTGGCGATGAGGTGGTTCAACGGTCTGAGGACGAATTCCATAGACTCGTACAGACAGCTGACCCAGGCTTTCGGCTCCCGCTTTGTCACGAACAGCAGGCCTCCCCGGCCCATGAGTGCGCTGCTGTCCCTGTCCATGCGTGACGGGGAGACCCTCAAGGCCTACTCGGACAAGTACTGGGAGATCTACAATGAGCTGGACGGCAAGTATGACGCCGTCGCCATCAGTACATTCCAGAATGGGCTACCAATGGGGCACAGCCTGAAGAAATCCTTAACCGGAAAGCCCGCCACCAGTGTGCGGCAACTGATGGACCGGATTGATAAGTACAAGCGGGTGGAGGAAGATATGCTGCAAGGCAAGGGGAAGGATAAGGTCATCCCTCAAGAGAGAAGAGATTTCAGGTCAGACCGGTATAACAACGCCCGCCCGATGAGGGATTTTGGAGGAGAATCTGGACCGACCAATGCTCAAACCGTCAACGCCGTGTTCCGAGAACCCGTGCATAGGGTGCTAGAAAAGATAAAGGACGAACCGTATTTCAGATGGCCGAATAAGATGGCTGGGGAACCTGAGAGGCGCAATCGGAATCGTTACTGCCAATACCACCAGGACCACGGGCATACCATAGAGGACTGCAGGAACCTCCGCAACTACCTGGATCAGCTAGTCCGGGAAGGAAAGCTGAAGCACCTGCTGGTCAACCCCGACAATCGTCAGGGCCAAATGTATCAGGAGCCCCGGAGGGAAACCGCCATGGGGCAACCCGCTGGCACAATCAACGTAATCCTGGCGGCACTAGGGAGAACGGGCGCGGGCCCTTCGCGAGTGTTATCTGTGGCCCAACCGCCAGCCGAGGAGTCCAGGGCAGGGCCGAAAAGAGCTAGGAGGAGTTCTTGCCCTTACTTGAGCTTCTTAGAGGAGGACAAAGTCGGGACCACCCAGCCCCATGACGATGCTCTGGTGGTCACCTTTAGAATTGGGGGCTACGATGTGAAGAGAGTGATGGTAGATGGTAGCAGCGCAGTAGAGGTCATGTACCCAGACCTCTACAGGGGGCTAGGGTTAAGACCGGAGGACCTGACTCCATATGACTCTCCCTTAATGAGTTTCGACGGGAAGCTCGTCATCCCGAAGGGCATGATCAGGCTGCCCATACAAACCGGCCCGGAAGTGGTCGAGGTGAACTTCATAGTGGTGGACACATACTCCCCCTACACGGCCATTGTGGGAAGACCCTGGCTCCACGCTTTAGGGGGCGTAGCCTCCTCCTTGCCCTAGAAGGTGAAATTCCCATCGGGGGACCGGATTCTAGAAATCCGTGATTGCCAGTCCACTGCGAGGCAATGCACGGTGGCTACCATATCATGTCGGCTTGACGCACAGCCCTGGACCATTACCGAAGAGGGTTTATAGCAATCAAATACCACGGTAGCGCTCCCCAATGTGGCTGCCGAAGAAGCCAAGTGCGAGGACTTGGAGAAAGTGGTAATCGGTGACGATCCGGAGAAATTCTTCCGGGTCGGGGCTCGGCTGCCCCCTAACGAACAAGAGGAGTTGGTCGAGTTCCTTCGGAGCAATATCGACGTATTCGCATGGGACCCCTGCGACGCACCAGGGATTGATCCGTCCTTCATTTGTCACCACCTCAACGTTAGTCCATCCATAATACCCAAGAAGCAGCCGCCCCGACGCCCATCAAGGGAGCACGCTGACGCCATAAGGGAGGAGGTGAATAAACTCAAGCACGCTAGGGCTATCAAGGAGATTTTCTATCCCGAATGGCTAGCCAATACTGTGGTGGTCAAGAAGAAGAGCGGAAAGTGGAGAGTCTGTGTGGACTTCACCGACCTAAATAGGGCATGCCCAAAGGATCCGTTCCCCATGCCTCGGATCGACCAGCTGGTAGATGCAACCACGGGCCACCCTCGGATGAGCTTCCTAGACGCCTTTCAGGGCTATCATCAGATACCACTGGCTCTGGAAGATCAGGAGAAGACCGCCTTTCTGACACCCGTCGGGAATTACCACTACAAGGTGATGCCTTTCGGTTTGAAGAACGCAGGATCTACCTACCAGAGGATGATGACGAGGATGTTCGAGCCGATGCTGGGCAAGAGCATTGAGGTCTATGTTGACGATATGGTAGTGAAGAGTAAGGTGGTATCCGAGCATCTGGGGGACCTCGGCCGCACGTTTGACGTCCTGAGGAAGCACCAGCTGCGCCTAAATGCCTCAAAGTGCTCGTTTGGGGTCGGCTCGGGCAAGTTCCTTGGGTACATGATCACCCATAGAGGAATCGAAATTGACCCTGACCAAATCAAGGTTATTCATGATCTGAAGCCTCCGCAGAACCCCAAGGAGGTGCAGAAGCTTACTGGGATGATCGCGGCTCTGAACAGGTTCATTTCCCGATCGGCTGACAGGTACAGGCCCTTCTATCTCCTGATCAACAAGTGGAAAGGATTTGAGTGGTCTGAAGACTGTGTTGCAGCTTTCCAACAACTCAAGGAGTACCTATCCCGGCCGTCTATCATGTCCAATCCTAACGCCGATGAGGTCTTATACGCATACCTGGCTGTGGCGCCCCACGCAGTGAGCCTAGTACTGATACGGGATGACAATGGCATTCAAAAGCCAGTTTATTACGTCAGTAAGTCGCTACATGAAGCGGAGGTCAAGTACCTGCCCTTGGAGAAGGCCATACTGGCTGTGGTCCACGCGACGAGAAAGCTCCCTCACTACTTCCAAGCTCACACAGTGGTCGTCCTGACCAAACTGCCCCTGAAGTCCGTACTTCGGACTGTCGATTACACCGGGAGAGTCGCAAAGTGGAACACAATCCTTGGGGCCTTCGATATCAAGTATATGCCTCGGACTTCCATAAAAGGACAGGTCCTGGCGGATTTGACGGCCGAATTCGCCGAACCCACTGTGGAAGCAGCCCCTGGGGAGGAGAGCTCGGCTGAGAAATTAGTTGGGGCAGTCTCCATTCCAGGGTTGCCATACTGGAATGTATATGTTGATGGCGCGGCAAATCAAAGGGGGTCCGGAGTGGGGCTAGTGCTAGTATCCCCTGAGGATCATGTCATCGAGAAGTCCCTGAGGCTCGGATTCTCGGCCACAAACAACGAGGCCGAGTATGAGGCATTGCTGCAAGGGATGATGATGGTACGGAAGATGAGAGGAAGATCGATAGAGGCGTTCTCAGACTCGAAATTGGTGGTAGGGCAGGTAAACGGAGAAATGGAAGCCAGAGATCCGAGAATGCAAGAAGACCTGAGCCAGGTCCAACGCTCGCAGTCTGGGTTCGACCATTTTATCCTATCCCATATTCCCCGGAGTGGGAACAGCCATGCCGACTCCTTAGCCACGCTCGCAACGTCCTCGGCAGAGGGCCTGCCCCGGATCATACTTGTGGAGCACCTAGAGAGGGCAAACGAAATGGCAAGGGGATCAATCACCGTCAATCAGATTGAAGTGGGTCCCAGCTGGATGGACCCCATAGTGAAATTCCTCAAGGATGATATCCTGCCCGAAGATAAGACAGAAGCCGAGAAAGTACGGAGAAAAGTCCCCCGGTTCTGGCTCTCTGAGGATCTCCGACTATACAGGCGCTCCTACTCTGGGCCATACCTACTGTGCGTCCACCCCGAGGCAGCGGAGTTGCTGCTCGAAGAGCTGCACGAAGGAATTTGTGGGAGTCATACCTGAGGGAGATCCCTGTCACACCGAACCGTCACGCATGGGTATTGGTGGCCGGGAATACAACAGGAGGCCCTAGAATATGTCAAGAAGTGTGACCAGTGCCAGAGATTCGCCCCGAACATTCACCAGCCAAGAGGGGTCCTCAATCCCTTGTCCAGTCCCTGGCCGTTCGCCCAATGGGGCTTGGACATTGTAGGTCCCTTCCCGAAAGCGCCAGGGAATAAGAGGTATCTGCTGGTGGCCACGGACTACTTCACGAAATGGGTCGACGCCGAGCCCCTGGCCAACATTAGGGACGCGGACGCCAAGAAATTCCTTTGGAGAAACATAGTTACGCGATTTAGGGTCCCTCACACCCTCATCTCGGATAATGGACTCCAATTCGACAGCAAGGCCTTCAGAAGATACTGCTATGAACTTGGGATCACTAATAGATATTCCACGCCCGCCTACCCTCAGGGAAACGGACAAGCAGAAGCCATCAACAAGGTTATCGTAAACGGGCTCAAAAAAAGGCTGGACGACGCCAAGGGAAGATGGGTTAAGGAGCTGCCCCACGTCCTATGGACATACCAGACTACCTCACGGTGGTCAACAGGGGAAATACCTTTTGCCATGACTTATGGCGCCGAGGCGGTGATCCCCCTGGAGACGAATTTTCGGACGCTACGAACGAGCTCTTTCACTCCCAGCAGCAATGATAAACTGCTAGGAAGGAGCCTGGACTTGGTGGACGAACGAAGGGAACGAGCAATGATCCAGCTGGCCTATTACCAGCAAAAGCTCAAGCAAGGATATGACACCAATGTGAAACTCAGGCCGCTGGCACCGGGGGACCTGGTGCTGAGAATAGTCGTCGGGGCTGCCAAGAACCCATCCTGGGGGAAGTTGGGACCCAATTGGGAAGGCCCCTACCGAATTACTTCAGTCGCAGGAATAGGTGCATACTATTTAGAAGATCTAGACGAAAAACCTGTACCTCGCCCCTGGAATGTAAATAACCTGAAAATGTATTATTATTAATGAAGCAGTCTTTTTCGAATTCCGACTCTTAACCTGTTTCAACTTGGGATCACATGTCCGGACGGCCAAATACTAAGTGTTAGACAGAACCAAGGCACTGCATGGTCCTCGGACTCAGGCCTATGGGGAAACTAACTACTTCCAAATACTAAGTGTTAGACAGAACCAAGGCACTGCATGGTCCTCGGGATCAAGCCTATGGGGAAGCCAACTACTCCAAGGGGACCCACGTTATAATAATTAATGCCGCGGTTGGCCGAAGTGCAATTGAAGTTAAAATCGTACAAGTAAAAAAAAAAAACGGATAACGTGCAAGTAAGCAAACGACCACAACGAGTAGAAAAGGAACAAAGCTTGCATTTCATTAAGTCCAGAAAATTACACGGTACGAATTACATTACAAAAGAAAGATAAAAAAAAGGGGGTGTGCCAAAAGTAAAGTAAAGCAGGCAGAGGTGCCATGGAGCATACTCCTTCTACTCAATCGCTTGCTCCTGTGGGTGGCTGGACCAAGGCAGCACCAGGGTCCTCTGAGCTCTGGCTGAGTGGGATGGCCTGCAGAGGTGCGGCAGAAATAGCAACCCCCTCAACAGAAGAAACCTGAGCATCAGGGGATGGCCCTGCAACCTGCTGAGGTGCGTCCTCGTTAGAGCCATCACTCACTTCAACCACCAGGGGAGGATTATTCCCTTGGTCTGGCTCGCCAGTGGCCCCAGCATCCGAAGCCCCCCCGCCTGGAGTAGCAGCAGTTTCCACAACAGCCTCCTCGGCCGCAGAGCTGCTTGGACCGTCTAGGGCAGCCTCGCGAATGGCAGAGGGGTAGTACACGCTCTCATCTTTCCACAGGACAGAAGAGGCCTCCACACCAGCTTGCCTAAGGGCTTCCATCCAAGTTTGAGAACAGTAGCGCCTGCATACCCCAGGGACTTGGGATTTGTAGGCAGCGGCTGTCTCAGATGCCCCAGTAGCATAGGCAACCTCCTCAGCCTTTTCCTTGATGGTCCAGGCTTCCTCCCTACCCTTCTCCGCCTCGAGCTTGGCCCTTACAGCTTCGTCCCTAGCCAATTCAGCCACTTTCCTGGCCTCTTCGGCAGCAGCCTCCTTCTTCGTCAGATCTGCAATCAGCTCCTTTGCGATCTTCAGCTGCTCCTCCGCCTCACCCAGACGTATCGTCTGAGTCTTGGCCTGCCTCTGCGCACCCTCAAGGCCTGCTACTGCGCTGTCCCGAGCTTGGGTTACGGCCTTCAACTCCTGCCTGACCTTGGCAAGGTCCTCCTTGGATTTCTTGAGAGCCTGGGTGGCCTCCAAGCGCTTCTCGCGCTCCTCTTCCATTGCCTTTCTGTGGTCATGGGCCGCCTCCTCCAGCCTGAAGGTGGCCTAGACAGCCTGCCAAACAAAACGGATATATGATACTAAGCCGAGCTAAAAAAAAAAAAAGGGGAAAAAGGAAAGCAGGAAAAACTAAAACGAGAAAAGTCCCAAGTATTGAGGCCTTACCATCCCCAAGTAACGCTTGATGCTGAGGAAGACCTCCCTGCTCTTCATGGTCCCCAACTGCTCCATGTCCGCAGGAAGTAGCAGGCATCTCTCCACGGCGTCGGCCACGCGCGCGCCTTCGCCCTCTCTAAAATCCCTGAGAGAGGAGTCATCCCTCAGAGGAGCCCCACGAAGCATTGGGGCAAGCAGCCATGCCTGGGCCTCGGTCGGGGCATCTACCTGCCCGTCCTCAGACCTGGAGCCTATTCTCAGCTGCTTTACGGGCCGCCGAGAGTCATCTCCCTCCCGAGTGGACCCAGATTTGCCTTCAATGGGCCTCTTGCCCTTGTCCTTCTTCTACTTAGGATCGGAAGGCTCGTGCCGGGAAGACGGACTCGTCCGAGGCGGAGGGGGAGGAAGCCTAGATTAGGTCGAGGCCGACCTAGTCTGGGGAGGACGATTCTTTGGAGAAGGGGGTGGGAGCTTCGGCTTGGACTTCCCCGGTTGCTCTTCGATCAGCTCGAGTAGACTGGGCTGGTCCTTCTTCTTGTAGCCCATCGCAAGCCGAGAAGGAATCTTTGACGCCGAAAGGCCTGCTTCGGTCAGACGAGGATCCCCCAAGTCTCCAGAAAGGCCCTCGGACTGGTGAATCTGCTCAAAAACGTCTAAATCGTCCCCTCCAGGACCAAGATCTGCAGCTTCCCCTTCCCTCTCTATGTTCTCTTCCGCGGCCTCTGAGAATGTATGGGAGGAAGAAGGGACTGCTACCGTGACGCCTTCTGAAGTAGAGAGACCCTTAGGAAACTCAAACCCGTCCTCGATCACTGCTATTTTCTGCAGGCGAGGATCCCTTGCTTTGATCACGTGCTTTGGGGCCGCAAATGACTTTTGGAGCGGCGTGTACCCCAAGATTTTGTGAGCGGCTCTGACTTGGTGGTCCGCTTCGTTCTCAAAATTCGCCGACCTGAGCACTTTCTGCAAGTCTTCTCTGTTGATCAAGTTGTAGCGGGGCGCGAAGGAATGCGGATCTGCAAGGAGAAAACGCATCCGCAATTAGCAACTAAAACAGTATAAAAAGAGATGACGCATAAAACAAGTCAGAATCTTTGGACCCCCTCCTACTCCTACTACCCCACTTGGCATCCCCTCTGTCGTTGGGCAATGGATACCATCGTGCCACGCTCCGGACACGATGAGAAAGTCCTCATTCATCCCCTTGTTAGACTCAGGGAGGCACTGGATGAGCCGGACCCTGTCGTCCCTCGTCCTCATATAGTAGGACTTGTCCCTCAGGCGTTGAAGATTGTAGCAGTAGTTCACGTCATGATGGGTCAATCTTAGCCCCATCTTCTCGTTCAGAGCATCCATGCTACCCAGAATTCTGAACATGTTGGAGGCGCACTAGGTGGGGGTTAACCGGAAATATGACAAGTAACCCCTCGTCACTGGCCCCATAGGGATCGTCATCCCTCCTTCAAGGAAGGCGATGATGGGAATCACCACCTCGCCCTCCTGCCTCCGGAATTCCCACTCTCCCTCCTCACAATACCTCAAGCCCACATTGGCCGGTATCTTGTAATTGGCGATGAATTTCTCCATCGCCTCCTCAGTAAAGACATACTTCTTAAGTCTACCCATCCCAAAGGATGCCTAAGAGAGCTAAAGAAAGAGCAGATAAAAGAGGAGGAAGAGCAAAGGGAAGAAAAGCTCGGAGAGGGATAGAGCGACTTACAGAAACGAGGAGAAGCTCCTCGGACAAGCTTTTTATGCTGGAGATGGTCGTGGAAATTTGGCTGGACTCTGAATGAAGGCACAAGAGCTCTTGATTATGAACGAAAAAAGGTAAAAACGGTTCGAATGGGTATTTATACCCTGGATGGAAGAGCCGCGCGAGTTATCCCGCCCGTAAATGTTAAGCGCATCACGACCGTTGATTGCCATCTACCCGTTGAGCGTGGGGAGCACAAAGCCGCCCAAATTTAATGCAGGACACGTTGCGCACACCGAAGCGCCAGTAACGCACCTTGGACAGACGAAAAGCTCTAGCGCTGACAAGGGACAAGACTCGATTGGACGCGGAGCAGGTCCGAGGATATCAAAATCCTCCTTTCCGCCCGAGGACGCGGACAGCAAGATTTTGAGGGGCTATTGTGGGGCCAAGAAATAGTCAGGCAACCCCGGCCCACTCCGAACCAGGCTCAAGGCCCATGCCGAGGACGCGTCCGAGGTCCGAGGACTGAAGTGTAGTGCCCAGTTACCCACGAAGCAGAGCCGAGGATGATAGCGTCCTCGGAATTCCGAGATCCGAAAACGGGCAAGCTGCACTCCATCAAAGGGAGCCTCCCCGAGTGTCCAAGGAACCAACAGCAGGTACCAAATGCCGGATGTGGAAGCATGGCGGAAGAGCAAATCCCAGATGAACTGTCACCTCCACATTAAATGCTCCCAACTAACGTCCTGGCCGCATTAATGAGGAGGGGACGCCTCAACAGTGCCATCTTGGTTGCTGCCATCCACAGAGATAATGGGAAGGTGGCTGATGGGACAAGCACTCAAGTGATATCCTAATCCCTTTACAAATGTAGGGTTAAGATCGATTGGGAGAGGGATATATAATGTAAGGGACTCCTCCTAAGGGGGGAGAGAGAAAAAAACAGAGGAGTAATCTGTATGCTCTAAGAGAATTTTGTAGTCAGTCTTAAAGAAAGAAATTATAAGAACTCCAAGTCCTGGAGAGCACGTCCAAGGAGCATTATTACTCATCACAATGCACGTTCAAATTATCCAACCCGCGTACAATCATGCATGGTCGTTGTATTTCTCACTAACGCCTAGTTCTTGAGTCCATCCTCTACAAAATTCATTGCGGAGAAACTGGGCTTGGGTCCACTCCCTCAAACCTGGTCCCTATAGAGGATTATTTACTATTCAATCAATAAAATTATTTTTTATACATAATTTTTTAGCACAAAAAATTGTGATAAGAAAATATAATCCAATGATAAGATTTTCAAAATTCATATCCGATTAAAAGATATAAGAGAAAAATAATTTCCTTGTTTGACTTAGCGTCTATTTGGGATCTACTTATTTTACTAAAATTGAAAACTTTTTGTTAAAAGTACAGTAGATAAAAATAAATGTTAGCTGAAATAGTACAGTGTAACCCATGAATAATACCAAATAGTGCAATAGGGCTTATGAATAGTAGCAAAAATAAGCTGAATAGTAATATAAGCTGGCTTTTTAATTTTTGTCAAACACACACTTAGGGTCTGTTTGGGATCCGTTTTTTTTGCTGAAACTGAAAATTTTTTTTCAAAAAGTACTGTAGATAAAGATAAAAATTAGTTGAAATAGTACAATGGGGCCATGAATAATACCAAAAAGTGCAATAGAACCTATGAATAGTAGCAAAAATAAACTAAATAGTAAAATAAGTTGGCAAAATTAATCATGCTAAACCAACATTTAGTTACCTGTACCAAAAGATGAAATAATTGGAAAAGAGGAAAGTTGAAAAGAAGTTTTTTATTTTTTAATTAGCATAAACACACTAGCATGTGTTAGCGCGACGTAAGTGCAAACGTTATTCTTCTAAATTTGTTTAAATAACAGAATCGATAAATTAGTTTAAATAATGGCTTATTATATGCTACTACTAAAGTAAAAACGTTAATCTTCTAAAATTGTTTAAATATTGCAATCAATACATTTGTTTAATTAATGGCATAATTTTTTTAAAATTTTATTTTAATAAATTGATAGTTGGGTGGTAAAGATTTGAACTGTTAGGACATATGTGATTCATGATTAGGAACATATGTCAACATTTTATATAATTGGCTAATTCTTTGACAAAACACACTTTACTTATAATTGGGTAGATCTATGATGAGTTTAATACTTTAAGAAACCTTGTTTCAAGTTCAAGTGTTAAAGCCATGCAAGTCTATCCAAGAATCAAGTCAGAAAGTGTTGTTCATTAAAACTTGACAGCTAGCATCTATCAAGATTTAAAGAGAGTTGTTTCAGCCCAAGGCTCGACAACTAGCTCGATAGATGGCTATCTATCAAGGTTTATGAAGTTCAGTTTTTCATGACTGTTTTTCATCCAATCCGTGAATGTATGTTTGAGTTTTCTTTTCTCACAACCCTACACATATATTAGGATTATTTTAAGGGCCGTAAAATGTGACATAAGTTGCACGAGAGAAAATTCCACAAGTGTGAAGAAGAGTGTGACCGGAAACGTAGTTTGCCCTAATTCTTGAAAAAGCTGTTGTGTTTGTACACCGTAGGGTTTTGTAACCAAGAAACTTCATGATCTTCATCGTCTGGATGAACTGAAGAACTTTGCAGCCAACATCCTTCTCAAGTTGGTGATCAAGTCGAGTACTGGGATCCACGCAATTGGTTAGCCACATACTGGGAGCCATGCATTGAAAAGGAGAAATTGTCACTGTAGAACAAGTCTAACTGGGTATTGGGGTAAGAGTTCAACTGTAAGTTGGTATAAGGTACCAAGATTCCTTTACTTGTAACCGCTTGTTGTAATAATAGTGGATTCTCAGGAGTGGTGACCTTAAAATCACCCAGTGGAGTTTTTGCCGTGTAGGTTTTCTCTATTCGTAAACAAATCACCGTGTCAATTTATTTTCCACTGCATGCTTAGTTTAATTGGTGATTTGTTTGTGCTACCACGCACTTTGCATGTTAATTTGATTAATTAATAAACTTAGCTAATTAATCAATTAATTCATCACAAAGGGTTAATACGTTTTCGGCCTATCAAGTGATATCAGAGCAGGCACACTCTAATTAAGGTTAATCTTTGCTGTGTGATCCATTGACCCCTATTTGTCATGGATAGATGACAGTCTCTTATTATACCTCCTTTATTTGATGACACTAACTATGCATACTGGAAAGTACGCATGAGAACTTTCTTGCAGTATTTAGATGAGAAAGTGTGGCAAGCTGTGGAGATAGGATGGACCAAGCCTACAGAAGCACCAGCCAACTGGGATGATGCTAAGATCAAGGTGGTAAATTTCAACAGCAGGGCATTGAATGCTCTATTCAGTGCAGTCACTAATGAGCAGTTCAAGAAGATATCCTCCACTAAAACTGCAAATGAAGCATGGACCATCTTCCAGACAATCTATGAAGGAACCAAGGCTGTCAAGGACTCAAAACTTCAGAGGCTCATTACCAACTTTGAAGAGATCAAGATTGAGGAGGATGAGCCGTGCAATGAGTTCTATGCCAAGCTCAAGGACATAGTGAACTCAACTTTTAATCTTGAGGAAACCATTCCTGAACCCAAGATTGTGAGAAAGGCGCTCAGATCTCTGCTCGAAAGATTCCATGCTAAGATCACCGCGATTGAGGAATCAAAGGATATTGACAAAATTCCTTTGACAAAGTTAGTTGGCAATCTGCAAACCTATGTGTTGGGTTTGACAAGGATCAGGAAATCGAGCAAGAGCAAGAGCATGGCATTGAAGACCAAGAGTAGTGATACTGATAAATCTTCTGATGATGAAGATTCTAACATGAAGTCCTACATCACCAAGAAATTCAAGAAGTTCATGAAGAATGCTAATGCAAAGAGCTTCGACAAGGACCGCAGGCAATCTAGTTCCTCTCAGTTCAAGAGTCAAGACAAAGGGAAGAAGGATGCTAAGGATGGTGGTCAATACACTGTTCCCTCAGGACCAAAGTGCTTTGAGTGTCAAGGCTTCGGTCACATGAAACAAGAGTGCTCCACATATCTCAAGACCATTAGGAAGAGCATGGCACTTGGTGCTACATTGAGCGACACCGAGCTTGTGGATGATTCTGACAATGAGGATGACGAAATCCTTAATGCCTTCACTACCACTATCAATCCTACTGAAGGGATTGTTGAAGATGTGGATGAAGAAGAGGACTTGGTAGAGTCTAAATTTAAGAAGATTGATGAACAAGATGACATCCATACAGCCTATGCAAAGTTATACAAGATCTCAGAAAAGCATGAGAAGTTGTATAGGTTGACCACCAAAAAGCTTAGTGATGTAGAGCTTGAGCGAGAAGAAATCTCTACAAAGTTTGATGAAGCCAATCAGACTATTGGAGCACTGAGGTTTGAGAATAATTTCTTAGCTGAGAAAACCAAGAAACTTAAGGCAAAACTATTCCAAGTCAGAGCTCAGCTGGAAAGGACTTTAAGCGCTAAGCTCGATAAGATGCTCAGTCTTCAAAAATCTGCTTCTGATTGAACTAGTTTAGGGCATGATTTCTCTTCTCCTAGTATTGCTTCTACTAGTACCACTATTTTTGTTCATCCTGCTAATAATGTTGAAACTAAAAACAATGAAGTTAAAAATGAATTAGCTAGTAAGAAACATAGATAAGGGTAAGTCTATCTTAGGAGCACCCCTTAAATTTGATAAGAAAGAGATTAAAAACCCTAGGGCTAAGAAGGGAAACTCTCAAAAGCCAAAACAGAAAAAAGCAGCATTTCTGTCATCACTGTGGCGCAACTGGACATACTCAAAATAATTGCTACAAGTGGCTAGCCACTCAAAAGAGCAACAACATGATCGTGTTAGGAGATCAAAATCAGCTTCCATCCTCTTTTGCTCCTCTTGGAGATCTTCTCACAGCCCTCATGTTCCTTTCGAACTTGAATGGTTTTAACTCTTACCCCTTACCGTTGGATCAAGGGTTCTGTAAACGAAAAGGTTCTTCCAAGGTGTGGAAAGAAAATGGCTCCAAGTGATTCTGTTACTTTTTATCTCTCTCTCCCTTTCTTGTTTTTGTTTTTGCATTACTTGTGTGTTTTGCTTTATTGTTTTGATTCGGTCTAGTTTTATGCATTGCTTTGTTTAATTTGTTTTTGTTTGTTTTCTTTTCAGTTTTGGTTTTTTCTTTTTTTCATATAAAAATTCAAAAAAATTGAAAAATACAAAAACAGTATGTGTTTGTGTACATTGGTACTTGTGTACCTTGGATGGCCATTGAAACAAAGTTTTCTAAACTTTGTATCTTTTGTAGCTTAGATGAGCATCTCTATGCACAACTAAGCAAATGAGCTTTGTGGCTCGTGTTTGTGATGAGTAAGATTAAGTAATCTCTTGTACTTAACACTCGTATCACTCTTTTTGACAGAAAGGACTAGAAAATCCTAAGAGAAAGGCATAAATAACCATCTCACCACTGTTGCATGCCAATCATGAAATGACATTCGTATGCTTCGGCATAGCAAAAGTGCAATGTCAAATGCTTAACATCATTGGGTATTTCTTTTCTATCTCTTATATGTCCATGCATGATATGCTTATTAAAAGAAAAATATGCAAAGAAAAATAAAAAGTAAAAAGATCAAAATGCTTTATATGATTGCAAGCATATATTCAAAGAGATGTGGGACTTATAGAATGTACCTGGAAGGTGATAGTCCCCATTAAACAGTTATAATTGTGTGTAAGTTAAAGTGATTTTCTCATATCTCAAATCGTCATAACATGTATACACTTATGCAATCTTGCGATATTTTTCACACACAACATGCAATATTCTTTGCTACTCTTGATACATGCGCAGGTAGAATGTGATTTGGCCATCACAAGGTTTACATGTGTTAATGTATGCTCACTAAAATGTATTGACTTGTTTTTGAAATATAAAATTGGTTAGACTTGGTGTGTGTGTGTGTGTGTGTGTATGTGTTTTGGGATCCATGTGCTTAACATTTTTTTGTTGAGAGATGATTTTGAGAGCTTAAAATGTTGTTTGGATCTTTGGTTGAGTAACATGTTTGATTGCATTTATATCTGTGTTTTTCTCTTCATTGAAAAACTGTTTTTAAAGCAACCTCGACAGCTCCTCGACACCTCTCGATACCTAGCTTATCTATCGAGCTCTTCAATTGTTTTTTATCGCAATCTCGACACCTCTCGATAGCTAGGTCGATCAATCGAGAAACTTTCTATCCCCTCGATAGCTCCTTGATCCATCGAGCTTCTTTTTACTGTGGACACCGCTGGACACCTTCTCGATAGCTGCATTTGTCGACCCTTTTTAAATCTCGACACCTCTAGCTGTCGAGAATTACTCAGCTTCTATATATTCATTCAACGCAACTCAGACTTCATTTTGCTCGATCTCTCTCGATCTCTCTAGACTCTTCACCTCCCATATTCTCTCTCTCTCACTTCAAACCTCTTCCTCAAGGAGTTTTCGGCCTAGATCAAGTTTCTCTTCACTTGGTAAGGGTCCTAATCCTTCTTTTTCATGCATTTCATCTTTTATGACCTAACTTTTGGGGTTTGATGAAAAATTTGGGGTTTTTCAAAATCAAAGAGGTTTTTGCAAGATTTTTGGGATGGGTTTTGTGTTTTTGATCTCAAAACTTCATGCATTGCATCTCATTTGCATTATAACAATGTTCATGCATTCTTAGATGTGTGTTTACTTTGTTACATACTTGTGTGCTGGTAGGATTAGATTGGGCTGAGCCCATGATACTTTAACCATTGCATATCACATGCTCATGCATTTTTATGCATACGTTCTTTACATTCTCTATATTCTTATATATTGAATTGTTTTGGGACTTTTCTGATTGTCTCTTTCTCCCCCCTACCCCTTACTCTCTAGTTTACGTTAGTGTGTCATGGCACCAAAACATAAGTCTGTTCCGTCTCGGAACCTTCTTCGTTCTGGGGCATCCACTTCATCTAATCCTACTCCCTCTTCTGTTCGATTCTTTGATGAGTAAGCCCGAAAGGACTTCTCGGAGAACTTTTCTCAACAAAGCGTTCATTCAGAATGCCAAGTCATTTTGTCGGACCTTTTCAACACTAACCTACCTACTGTCATTCACAGTAGGGGTTGGGAGTCATTGTGTGACGTCCCGGTCACTTGTCCATCCGTGCTGATCCAGGAGTTTTACTCTAACATGCATGGATTTGATTATTTAGTACCTCTTTTTGGTACTCGTATTCAAGATACACACATTGTTGTCACACTGGATATTGTATCCAATGTGCTCCATGTCTCGAGGGTAGAGCATCCTGACTACCCCGGTTATGAGCATCTGAGGATTGTGTCCAAAGACGTGCTTATGTCCGCTTTCTATGAGCGTCCCTCTAATTGGGGCGAGGGTCAGTTTACTCCATGTTCGACCTTTGCTAAAGGTCCTAGATTCATGAACATGGTGATGACTTTTGTGTTGCACCCTCTTTCTCACTCTAACTCTATTATCGAGCCACGTGCTCGATTTTTGCTTTCTCTTTTAGAGCATCTTTCTTTAGATTTTCCCTCTCATTTTATTCTTTCAATCGTAGATGTTTATAGGGATACAGCGACTCATGATAAGCTCATTTTCCCTTCAGCTATCACGAGGATTTTACACCATTTTTTTGTTCCCTTTCCTGTTTCCGACCACTTCTCTGTTATGTGTGCCATTGACGCCGCTACCGTTAAACGGAGCGAGGCGTAGCTACGTTCGAGGTGGTCCGGTACGGCAACTCCTCCCACTCCTTCAGCTCCATCCACCTCCGCTCCCTCTTCTTCAGCGGATAGTGTGACTCTGGATGTGATCATGGCGCAACTTCAGCACATGGATGCCCACCTTAACACTCTCACTGATGAGTTGTGTCAGGTGAACACCCGTGTCAGCCGTATTGCCAGATGGCAAGCTCACCTTGGTGGCTTTGTAGAGTCTCCCTCTCCTCCTCCCGAGGCATTCGAGGACAATGATGACTCTGACAATGATGAGGATGATGAGGATGGAAATGCTAGCTCACCCAACGATGACGAGATGTCTACTTGATACTCTTACCCTTTGTCACTCGTGACAAAAATGGGGAGTGGTTTTAGATATGAGAGTAGTCATTCGCATAGGGGGAGGGTTAGTACAGGAGATTTTTGTTAGGGGGAATGTTGATATTGAGGGATGTAGAGAACTTTTTATGTATCTTTTTCTTTTCTCTCCTTTTTAGATACATTATATCTTGTACATAGGTCTTGTGTCCATTTTGACATACATTGTACTTATATTCTTTATATATTGATGTATGTTTTTCACCTACCTTTACATGTGTTGTTTCTTTTCTCTCTTTATGCACATGTCTCTTATTAATTGTATGCAATCTATTATTTTTGTTTCATACTAAGATGCCTTGATGAGTTTTGTTTAAAGTGTTTAAGAAATACAGGTTGTCAAAGTCTACTTGCCATAAACTCTCTTCTTGCAAAGTTTTTCAAGAGTTTGTGTTAGGATAGATTTTATTGTATTCAACAAGTAAATATGAGTTGAGTGATTTATGACTTCTCTCATATCTCATTTGTGTGTTGTGGTTTTGTTATGGATTGCCAAAGGGGCAGATTGTTAGGACATATGTGATTCACGAATAGGAACATATGCCAACATTTTATGTAATTGGCTAATCCTTTGACAAAACACACTTTACTTGTAATTTGGTAATCTATGATGTGTTTAATGCTTCAAGAAACCTTATTTCAAGTTCAAGTGTTAAAGCCATGCAAGTCTGTCCAAGAATCAAGTCAGAAAGTGTTGTTCATTAAAGCTTGATCGCTAGCATCTAGCGAGATCTAAAGAAAACTGTTTCAACCCGAGGCTCGACAGCTAGCTCAATAGATGACTATCTATCAAGGTTTATGAAGTTCGGTTTTTTAGGACTGTTTTTCATCCAATCCGTGAATGTATGTTTTAGGCTTTCTTTTCTCACAACCCTAAACATATATAAGAATTATTTTAAGGACTGTAAAATGTGACACAAGTTGCACAAGAGAAAATTCCACAAATGTGAAGAAGAGTGTGACCGGAAACCTAGTTTGCCCTAGTTCTTGAAGAAGCTACTGTGTTTGTACACCATAGGGTTTTGTGACCAAGCAACTTCATGATTTTCATCATCTGAATGAACTGAAGAACTTTGCAGCCAACATTCTTCTCAAGTTCGTGATCAAGTCGTGTACTAGGATCCGTGCAATTGGTTAGTCAAGTACTGGGAGCCGTGCATTGAAAAAAAGAGATTTTCACTACAGAACAAGTCCAATTGGGTACTGGGGTAAGGGTTCAACTCTAGGTTAGTATAAGATACTGGGATTCCTTTACTTGAAATCGCTTGTTGTGATAATAGTGGATTCTCAGGAATGGTGACCTTAAAATCACCCAGTGGGGTTTTTATCGTGTAGGTTTTCCCCATTCGTAAACAAATCACCATGTCAATTTATTTTTCGCTGCATACTTAGTTTAATTGGTGATTTATTTGTGCTACCACGCACTTTGCATGTTAATTTGATTAATTAATAAACTTGGCTAATTAATCAATTAATTCATCACAAGGGGTCAATACGTTTTTGGCCTATCATGAACATTAGATATCTCAATTGGAAACTGTTAGGATTTTAGTTTATAGTGTTGGCAAACCATGACAAATTGTAAGTCTTATTGAGTTAAATTGTGTACTTCCAAAGTCCAAGACAGAAACACAAGTCTATCAAAACGTTTCAATTAGTGTTTGACCTGTCGAAAATCACAAAATCATAAAAAATTAGCAAACGTGAAAAGGTCCATAACTTGTCTATTCCAAGCTCAATTGATGATTTGTTTGTTATGGTATTTAGAGGACAGTATAACCTATTCCTAGAGAGTTTTTAGAAGAGAAAAAAACTGTCGTAGAGCATTCGCATTGGCACTGCCATATGCTATATGTTGGCAAATTTTACCATCAAAACACAAAAACCAAGCTTCATTCGGGCTACTAATTGTAAATTTTTTTACAATACTACTACAATACCATCTTATATGTAAGATGGTACTGTAGCAGCTTTTATATATTTTTTACAAATTTATTCTCTCTCCTCTAGCTGTCTCCCACTTTGTCTCTCCATCTCCCACATCTCTCTCTCATTTCTCTGCCTCTTCCACATCTAATTCTCTCTCATTTTCTCTGGTTCTCTCTCTATAGCAGTGGAGCCTCAATCCGGATGTGGAGATCAGTGTTTGGTTTCTTTTGGTCTAGCCCCTCTCTCTGTTCCAATAGTTACATTCTAATCTCTCTCTCTTTCTTTCTTTGTCATATATACAAAAATACAATCAGTTTCTTTGAGATCGACATGGTGGCGAGGCTGGTGGCATGGTTGAGATCGGCGTGGTGGCATGGAGGTCAACGCGGTGGAGGTCAACGTGGAGACAAATGTGGAGAGCGGCGTGAGACCGACGTGGAGATCAGCATTTGGTGGGTCTGGTGGTGGTGGCATGGTAGCCGATTTCTGGGTTTCGTTCTTGCTATGGGTTTCTTGGTGGTTCTTGCTGTGGGTGTCCATCTGGATATGGGGCGGTGGGTTTTGATTTGGGTTTGATTATGTCCTTTGATTCTCACCGTTGTTGTGACTAGTGTTTGGATTGGGGCTGTGACTAGTGGTGATTATTTATGGTAGCAAGGCTAGTGATAGTTGTGACTGGTGTTTGGATTAGGGTTGTGACTAGTGGTGATTGTTTGTAGTGGCGAGGCTGGTGTTTGTTGTGACTGGTTTTTGGATTGGGGTTGTGACTGATTCTCACTGTGGTGGTGATTGTTTGTTTGGTTGTTGAGAAAGTAAGGGAGAGGCAGGGACAAAAATTAGAGAGAGAATGATAATTTATTTATTATTTTATTGTATAATTTATATTATTTTAATTTATTAAATTGTAAAATAAAAGTTGGGATGTTGGATGTATTGTAAAATGGTATGGTGTAGTAGATAAAGTAGTTTTTGAGATGGTAAAATAGAATAGTCTAAAAATACTGAATGCGAATGCTCTAAAGCATTCACATTGGGGAATGCCATATGCCATATGTTGGTTCAATTTAGCATAAAAGCCCAAAACAACCTTTGCATCCAGACTTGTAAAAAGCTACTATTGCAAAAAAATTTGCAATTGTGCTATAGTGCGATTCTAAATGTAGAATCGCATTGTAGCTCAATTGTAAAACAAAATAACAATATTTTATTCCTTTTTTACTATTTGCTTTAGCTGATCTGATATTTTGTCTGCTCTCTCTCTCTTACCGATCACTCTCATCTCCTCTCTCTCTCTCTCTCTCTCTCTTTTCTTTTTCTTCTTTTTCAGTTCTGATTCTCTCATTCAATCCCTCCCCCTCTTTCGTCCCTCACTGTGTGGATCGGTGCCTGTGCATTGGTGGTTGCAACGGTGTGGGCAGATGGTAGCGGCGGTTTGGATCAATGCCCTTTCTATCTCTCTCGCACCCTCACTCTCTCAACCTCCCACAATGGCATAACCCCATGGCCGAAGCTCTAAGCCGTAGCACTCTCTCTCTCTCTCTCTCTCTAAACCAAAAATTATGGCCACTGCGAACCACCACTGGTGGCTCTCTTGGATTCCCTCTCTATTTTCTATTTTCTATTTTCTATTTCCTCTTTTCTTTTCTCTTATTTTCTTTTTATTTTTCCATTGCTCTTTGATTTATGAAAGTTCCCTGTTTTATTGCTTGCCTATTTGTGGGTTTAGGGATCTAATTTTCTTTTTGGGGTTTTAGGATTTGGAAAAAAAAAAAAATTTGGGTTTGGGTTTGGGAGTTTGGAAAGGGGATTTGGATTTTACTGTGGTTGTTGGTGCGTCTGAGTTGTGGGTGCAGTTTGATTTAGGGTGATGGGGTTATGGGTTTTGCTGTGGTTGTTTGTATGTGTGTTTGAAAATGTGTTTGTGCAAGCATGCTCAACACGTATGGAATTGGTGTTCACTGTGTGTGAGAACAGGAATAGGTGTTGCCGTGTTTTTGCGTTCATGGCATGGTTAAGATCGGCATGGTGGCATGGAGGTCAGCGCAGTGGAGATCAACGTGGAGACCGATGTGGAGACTGACGTGAGGTGGGTTTGGTGGTGGTGGCATGGTGGCTAGTTTTTGGGTTTGGTTCTTGCTGTGGGTTTCTTGGTGGTGATTGTTTGTGGGGGCGAGGCTGGTGTTTGTTGTGACTGGTGTTTAGATTGGGGCTGTGACTGATTCTCATCATGGTGGTGATTGTTTGTTTGGTTGTTGAGAAAGTGAAGGGAGAAGCAGGGACAGAAATTAGAGAGAGATTGATAATTTATTAATTATTTTATTGTATAATTTATATTATTTTAATTTTTTGAATTGTAAAATAAAAGTTAGGATGTTGGATGTATTGTAAAATGATATGGTATAGTAGATAAAGTAGCTTTTGAGATGGTAAAATAGAATAGTTTAAAAATACCTTACTGGGTTCTTTAGAATTGTATATGCGTCCGCTTTCTCTCTCTCTCTCTCTCTCTCTCTCTCTCTCTCTCTTTTTATTTTATTTTTTATTATTATTATGGGATATGCGCATGCTTTTCTTCTTTTCTTTTCTCTCTTTTTTTTTTTTTCTATTTTTGATGGGATATGTGCATTTTTTTTTTCCTGTTTTTTATGGGATATGCATACGCTTTTCGATACTGAGGAAATGCGAGAAAATGAATCAAATAGATTTTATTTATTCACCATTGTTTGACTTAGGTGGTTGTACAAGAATATCAAATGACTGGAAACTAGAAGAAAGTTCAAAAGAAGATTTTAATTTTTAGTTTTTAATTGGCATAAACGCACCGGCATGCGTTAGTGTGACGTAAGTACTAACGTTACTTTTCTAAATTTGTTTAAATAATTTAATCAATAATTTTGTTTAAATAATGGTTTATTATATGTAAGCCTATCCACGGGTCAATCCGGGTCGAATTTGTGTACAACTCAGAACCGACCCCAATCACTTCGGGTTGCCTATACTTGGACCCACCACTGACCTGTCGAAGGAAGCAGTTCAAGTGGTTGGATGTCTTCGATTTTTGGTCGGGTCTCAATCAATTTCGAACTGTGCAAAACTTTGCCGAATTTCACAGAAATCAACTGTATTTTGCTGAAATTTGCTAGTTTTTGTTGGATCTGACCAAATCTTGAAGAGATCTTGGTAGATCTCAACTAGATCAGGTCGGATCTCGAAGAGATCAGGCGAGATCTCGACAGATCGGAAAAAACCAAACTAGCCAACCACTCTAATCAGCGGGGAACAACAAGTTCCGGTGTGTTTTCTGTTCGGGTCAGTTGAAAATCGGTTTTCCATGCTCAAACCCATCAACTGACCCGTTGGTCTTAAGTTTTGGGGGCAGAGACCCACCGCCGACTATCACCGACGCCGAGTCAACCGGTTCTCAAGCCGGATTGGCCGGGTTGGTCGGGTACCAGGTCTGGTTGGACACCCTTAATTATATGCTACTACTAGAGCTAACCAGACCAACCAGCGACCCAACGGAACCACTCGGCCTGTTGCCATCCGAACTGAAACTAACTAGATATGAGCAGTTAGCAGTCAACGGCTCTCCAGCATTAGAAATCAAGAGTTGCAGGTCAAGTATTGGTTTTGGGTTTTGAAATTTGATGGAAATCAAACCGACCTTCCTCCTAACTCTCTTTCTCTCTCTCTCTCTCTCTCTCGCCAAGATCTAGACCAAATTCATTAAGATACATCAAAATCTTGTACTTTGTTGATTTCACCTATTGCTACTTTGTTGTTTTCACCTGAAACTGACTATCGTTCGCCCGAGCCAAAACTAGTTGACTCATGGTCAGTGGCAACTGGTGGCGAGTTTATTTTTGCTTCAACTGATTAGGTCAGATTGGTTGCAAGTTGAGCCCAAACACGATTCAACTTAACTTATGAAAAGCCCTAGCTGCTACATAAGAACAAATGTTAATCTTCTAAATTTGTATAATATAAATAATATATTATATTATTCATATTGTTAGGACATATGTGTTTTACTTGTTAGGAACATATGTCAATATTTTATGTAATTAGCTAATCCTTTGACAAAACACACTTTACTTGTATTTGGGTAGATCTAGGATATGTTTAATACTTCAAGAAAAATGTTGTTCAAGTCTAGTATTAAAGCCATGGAGTTTGGACCAAGAAACAAGTGAAGAAAAGCTGTTCACTAAAGTTGTACAGATAGCTCGACACCTATGGACAGATAGCTCGATAGCTGCTCGACGACTCTCGACAACTAGGCTATCTATCGAGATTTTCAACTTCTTCTTATCGCAATCTCGATAGCTTTTCGATAGCTGGTGGATCGATCGAGAAAACTTCTGTCTCCTCAACAGCTCCTTGATAGCTTCTCAATAGCTGTATCTGTCGAAGTTTAAAGCTCGACACCTCGCAATAAATCGAGGTTACGGGAATTCAAATTTGCAGATCTGATTTTCGGCCCATGCTGACATGTATGTGTAGGGTTTCTTCTCTCACAACCCTAAACCTATAAAAGGCTTATTTTAGAGGCTGCCACATAAGAGAATACAAGGAGAACATATGCAAAAGGTGACTGATGCCTTATTCTCTCTAAAAGAAGCTACTGCGTCTTTGAGCCTTAGGGTTTTGTAACCAAGTGCTTCTTGATCTTCATTGTTAATGAAGTGAAGAACTTTGCAGCCAACATTCTTCTTCTTCTAGTTGGTAATTGAAGTCACGTACTAGGATCTGCGCAATTGGTTAGTCACACACTAGGATCTGTGCATTAAAAAGGATGATGTTCATATATTGAAGAGTTCAGAGGTTCTGAAGCGGTAGAAAGTTTCTGCTGTAAGTTCATCTACGGGGATTGTAGAGTCTAGGGACAATTGTTTTGTACTAGATGTGAAACTTGTCTTTACTATAGTGAATTGCTTTTCGGGAGGGTTTTCAATTCCCCTAGGTTTTTTATTGTGAAACTAGTTTGTTTCATTGGTTTTCCTGGGTCATCATATCTTGTCTTATTTATTTTTCTGCTGCATTCATTATTGACATGATATTGATGTTTGTTTGTTTTAACAAGTTTCATTCATAATAAATCTAATTAACAACTTGAATTTAAAACTTGTTAATTATATCAACCGGGGTCTAAATTTCCCAACACATATACAGTTAGAATAACGTAAATCTACCTATATAAGTTGAGCCCAAACATCATTCAACTTAACTTATGAAAAACCCTAGCTGCTACATAAGAAAAAGCGTTAATCTTCTAAATTTGTATAATATAAATAATATATTATATTATTTTTATACAGTCAAAATAACGTAAATCTAACTATACATTATATGCTAGTAGGGAGAGCTTGAAGGACTTCTTTCATGGCTTTGGATGGAGACCCTGTTGTGGGAATGATGCATTTGATGTGGAAGTCGTGATGATGAAGAAGTAGCTTGGCAAACTCAACAAGAGGGATGAGATGCCCCATCCCTGAACTTGGTAGAAGAGCTATGTGGGGTTTTTGTTCCATATGGACAAATATATAATTCAATTATGTTTTGAAGAGATGGGAATTGAAAGAGAATACTCTTTTTTTATGGTTGGGACTTGTAGGTTGCATGGTTTATATAGGTGTTAGAATTTAGGAAAAATAGTATTAGATTATTTCCAGCATTTGGAAACTATGTGTGGGACGGCATAGATGCAAGCCCACACCCACTAAACACAACTGGTTTGGTTCTTTTCTTTCTCAAATTTAAAATTTTGGACATTTATTCTTTTTGTTAAAGTTCTTTAAAATAGTATATGCGTACGATTTTTGATGATGAGGAAATATGAGAAAACGAATAAATTACATTTTACTAATGAAAGTCTCATGCGTACAAGGCTTTAGCAGTTTAGCCATGAATTTTCTTTATATATATTTTTTGAGAAATAATCACAAAATTAGTTATTATTACATAATTTTAGAACTAGTTTCTAACTAGATGAATGATTATTATTATTATATAGAATTCATAATTTTGTATATTTGTCCATATATATAATATTTCTAATTGAAATGATCAATAAAAAAATTTATCTATTTTTTTTATAAAAATAAGAAAATCCTAAAATAATTAACTCCAAACTTATTTGTACATCTATTTTAGTGTTGATTTTATTCAAATGGTTAACACCCTAACTTATACAACTTGAATAATGTCTCTAATTATACTATGTTTTAACCTTTAAGAACACATATATTAATATTACACATGAAAAAATAATAAATTTAACAACAAAAACATTTGAAAACAAAACCAAGCCAAAATCTCAATTCATTAATGAAAAATAATCCAAATTTCTGAACTTTTAAAACAAAAATGAAAAAGAAATTAAGTAAATATATAATTACATAGGAATTTGGACCGATGAAAATCTAATTTAGCTCAATATTATCTATAATCTAAAAGGATATAGGAGGAATTCTAAATTGAATTCAGTTAGACTTTCAAAGAAATTTAGTCATTAAAAATTTCACAAGAACTTTAAATTATATTATCTAAAAAGATATGGAAGGAATTCCGTATACTAAGAAATTAACACAAAGCACAAACATAATTTTAAAATATAAAAAGAAATAAACATTGATAAAGTCTTAACAATCAATAAGTAAAAGTAACTCGAAATCATATTGCACTACAGCACATGAAAGTCATGTTTTGAACCAAATTTTTTGTAGCGATAGTCAATTAAAAAAATCAAAACACTTACAAAATAAATACATAAAACAACCAAAACCTAAAACACACAAAATAGTTCAAAAGTTGAGAATTTAAAATTTTAAAGAAAACCCCAAAAAAAAAAAATGTGGAGCATAAGAAGGATTCTATGGAAAGACCATTGTGGAATATATATAAGTTTTGAAATCTTGATAATAGATTTTTAGTTGGAGTAGGATTTAAATTTTTGAAACTAAAATGATAAAGTTTTAGTTAAATTAAACTATAATTAAATCTTATCCCTTAATTCCACTAAATATATCCTAACAATTAATAAAATAATTTTTTAAATAATTAATAAAATGTAAACTACAACTTGAGGATCAAAAAGCGTGGGGAGTTGTGTGGGAATCTAGATTTCAGTTTATAATTTTTTTTTTTTTTTTTTTCTAGGGAAGGAAGTTAAAAAATTTATAATAGACTTTTAATTTGAAAAGAATTTAAATTGGTTAAAATCTAAATGACAAAATTTTAGGTAAATTAAACTATTGTTAATTTTATCCCTTAATTTGAGGAAATATATCTGTAGGGTCAATTTTTGTAGCCCAAGCCCACTATGATATGGATTTTAAACCCACTGAACCCAAAACAATAAATTTGTAGAGAGTGGGTGAAAGAGCTAGGCTAGAGCTAAATAAACAGAAATGAACGGCAATATTTAAGGATGTAGTTATGTTAAAACGTGCTTGGACACATGTATACTTCACGTCCGAAGAGGTGTATCTATATAATAAACTTGGTTTACAATTCTTGAGAGCTACAGTAATGAGATTCCCTCCTTTTCTCTCTCTTTTTTCTCCCCCTCCCGCATCTGGGGCATCCCTCCCTTATATAGTACCCCCTTCCTCCATCTTCACCATCCACTTGTTCAAAATCCAGATGCCCACTTGAGCGCATGTCCCATCGCACTCCCCCTTTAGCCTTGTGTGAGTGGCGGTAGCTGAGAATGTACTGTTCAGGGGTCTTCTCCACATAAATGCGGCCAGGGAGGTAGGTGCAGTACATTTAATGCGGTGGTTGAGGCATGTCTTTTAGATATTTCTTTGTTCCTGTTACCCTCATGCGTGTCCGAGGTTCACTTCCCTCCTTACACTTGCCAGAAGGCTCACTTGAGCTTCCCATATATCTGTCAGGCAAAGATCCTTCGGGTCCGAAGACATTGGACTCCTCGGACAAATAAACATCTCCTCGGACACTGCTCGCGTTCTTCTCCAGGCATGCTCCCTTTACATGGGCCTCTGATTAAATGTTGTCATCTCCTCGGACGAACAGTGTTCTTGGGTTTTCCGCCCCCCACAATATCCTAACAATTAACAAAAAAAAATTAATAATTAATGAGAGTTGTTGTTTATTAGGAAAAAAAATATTGTTCCAAATAGAAAGAGAGAGGGTATCATATAAATTTATCAACTCCTCTGAATCTATTCAACTTGTACATCCTTCCAATACAAATACATATGCACGTAAGTTGCAACTTGAAAAAATAATAAACAAAAACGTGGGGTGCAAGAGAGAATATTCTATGGAAAGATCATTGGTGAATATATATATATATATATAAAGTTTTGAAATTTTGATAATAAATTTTTAGTTGGAGTAGAATTTAAATTTCTAAAAGTTAGATACATGTTACATGTTTGTTAAAGCACAAATTAGAACAAATAAGTTGTATCTCTATCAACTGAAAGTTAAATGCATGTTACATGTTGCATTTTTTGTCAAAACACTTATTGTTACTTTATTTAAAGAACAAGTTGTTGTCTCTATCAACTAAAAGTTAGATGCATGTTGAATATTTTGTTAAAACACTTATTGTTACTTTATTTAAAGAAATAGATAAGAACAAATAAGTTGTTGTCTCTATCAACAAAAACTTAGATGCATGTTGCATGTTTTGTTAAAACACTTATTGTTATTTTATCTAAAGAAATTGATAAGAATAAATAAGTTATTGTCTATATTTTAAGCATTGTTTTTATCCAAAATATTGTTGTAATTTGGTAAACCACAACTTTAAAAAAAATTGTTTCAATTTAGTGAAGCCATTTGACGCAACCACAACTTCTTAACTCAACTTTTATTATATTATAATAATAATAAATGATTTATACACCATTTTTTGACTTAGGTAGCTGTACAAGAATATGAAATAATTGAATACTAAAGGGAAGTTCAAAAGAAGATTTTTATTTTTTTAGTTTTTAATTGGCATAAACGCACTGGCATGCGTTAGTGCAACGTAAGTGCTAACGTTACTATTCTAAATTTGTTTAAATAATGTAATCAATAACTTTGTTTAAATAATGGTTTATATATGCTACTACAAGGGCTGTCCAGACCAACTGGCAACCCAACAAAACCGCTCAACCTGCCGCGACCCGAATTGAAACCAACTCAATCTGAGCAGCTAGCAATCAACAACGGGAATCCATCATCAAAATCTGAGAGATGCAGGTCGAGTGGTGGTTTTGGGTACTGAAATCCGATGGAAGTTGAACCGACCTTCATCCTAACCCTCATTCTCCCTCTCTCTCTCGTTTAGATCCATCAAGATCTCATCGAGAACTAGAGCAGATTAGTCTAGATCCGTTGAAATCTTGTGCTTTGTTAATTTCGCATGTTGTTGCTTTGTTGATTTCGCTTGAAATTGACCATCGTCCACCTGAGCCAAAACCAACTTGACTTGCGGTTAGTGGTAGTCGACAGCGAGTTTATTCTTCACTCGATTAGGTTGGGTTGGTTGCTAGTTGAGCCCAAACTTGATTCAACCCAACTTGTGGATAGCCCTAACTACTACATAAGAACAAACGTTAATCTTCTACATTTGTATAATATAAATTGTAAATTTGTGATTTTCAATTATGTTTTGTTGGCATTATAATTTCGTGTCAAATTTTATTGTAATTCTTTAATCATTTCCCTGTATGTTTGTGGGATTCAATGTAATGGGTTTAGTGTGAGAAATTGGTGAAAACTATGAAGAACAGTGCAACTCATGACTGGCTTGTGAGTGGTGCAACTCGTGAAATATCACATGAGGAGCACATGCTAAAAATTCAAAGGTTCAAGTGCGGACGGCATATTGCAAGTGACTCGTGACTTGGGCAACTCGCGACCTAACTTGTGAGATGCATTGCTAGCCTATTTTTTGTGCCTTCTTCATTTCTTTGCCTACACTATAAAAGCCCACATTACCCATGAAATTGTAAGGAGAGTTTTAGAGAGAAAACCCTAGAAATCCATTCGAGAGTTAGAGATTTCTTACCTACAATCCTCTACGCATTTTTCTTAGTTTTCCTCATACTAGTCTTCCCTCTCTAATTCCATATCCATTGAGAGTTTCTTAGCTCAAACACATTCCACACCCATTCTGAGTGTTGTGAGTTGTTTTTGAGCTCTTGGGAAGCATTGAGTAAAGCCATTCTATTGTGGATGCAATTTATGCTAATTGCGGAATCCAAAAAATTAGTGAAGATAAGGCTCGTTGAAACCCATTGGTAGCTAGAACTTAGAGGGTCTAAGTACATAGGGTAGTGTAGACACTCAATTTTGCACCCATGCTTTAATCAAGGAAGATGACTAGAGTGACCATTCATGTACCCAAAATTCATGATTGCATTACATACATTAATTTTTCCATTTCATATCATAAAAATGATCTTGAGATTCTAATGGTCTCAACGGTATGCCCGGTTTCCAAATCGGACCGTCGGATTGAAAGATATTATGAGATCAATTTTTCACGGTCTGCATGCATTGTATGGGGTGAAACCAATCACGTGTGATTAATTGAAATTAATTTTGATTGGTTGATGATTAAAATTAATAAAATGAATTTATGTGATTGGTGGAGTTTTTTTCTTAAAGTGAGATTTGTTGCATGGGATTAAAACAAATAAGCTGGTAATATTTAAAGGCTGTAAGCTGATAATATTTAAAGACCGTAGATAATTAGGCTTTAGGATAATTATATTCAAAATAATTATTTTAAAAGTCCTAATTATCACTTTGGAATGAGGTTTATCATGAAAATAACTCTAAAATTCGTCCAAATATAAATTTAGAGTTGGAAAACACTTCAAAAACGTACCAATCGAGTAACAAATTTCAGATTCACGTTCCAAGGGACTTTTGGCATAGTAGAACTCAAAATTCGGACTGGGCTATTTCTGGTAAAGTTGTACAGATTCAAATTTCCCTTCTGTTAGCTAAATTTCAGCTTAATCCAAATTTTAACTAAAAAGATATGATCAAAATACTGAAGCTTGTTCTGATCTGAAAAATCAGCTTACTCTTATCCGAATCTCTTTTTTTTTTAGGACTTTCCCGTACGTTTTTTGCTTATTTTTTTCAGCATTTCAACCTCTATAAACAGAGGCTGCATCTCAAAATTCAGCACACTTTTTTACTCTCTTTGATTTCCCCTTTTTCTGACTCTCTTTTCTATTATTTTCTCTCTTACGTTAAAGACGTTCTGAAGGCTCTAGCCTTAAAAATTTATTTTTTGTAAGCAAGGCATTTTAGGTTTCAAAGATAATTGAATAAATTTTTTTGACCCTAAAATATTCCCTCAGTAAGAAGAGTACGTTCATGCAAGAGGTGGTTTTTCTTTACCCTTTTTTCTGTTTTTATATTTTTGTGATGCATGAGTAAATATTCTTTTAGATGCATATCTGAATTTTTTTTCAAAACCAAAAACTTATTTGTATCTTCCTTAGATGTAGATCTGAATTTTTCAAAATCAAAAACTGGTTTGCATCTTCCTTAGATGCAGATCTGAATTTTTTTCAAAATCAAAAAACTAATTTGCATCTTCCTTAGATGCAGATCAGAATTTTTTTCAAAATTTAAAAATGGATTTGTATCTTCCTTAGATGCAAATCTGAAATTTTTTCTAACACAAAAACTGATTTGCATCTTCCTTAGAGCATTTACAGCAGTGGAGCTAAATAACTATAATGCTATTTTAGCTCCACCAAAATACCAAAAACAGCCATGCAGCAATGGAGGCACTCTTATAATTTTTAGCTGAACTATATGTGCACTGTAGCAAACATCTAAAATAAAAAATTAATTTTTTATTCACCCCGGATTAAAATAACACTACTTGGTTTATTTTTTTCATTTCTTTTATTCTCATCTCACCGTGCTCTCTCTCAGTGTCACTCTCAAGCTCCAATCTAAAATTTCTCTCAAGCTCTCACCTTTCTGTTACTGCCGCCGGCCCTCCCCACCATCTCACCTGATACTCAAGCTCTCACTCTGTGCCCCTCTCTCTCTTAGTCACTCAGCTCTCATCCTCTCCCAAGACTCTCTCAATCTCTCACTGATCGCTTCACCGTCTCTCTCCTCTCTCACTGTCACTCTCTCAAGCTCCCTCATTCACTGCCGCAGACCCAAGCCCCTGCCCAGTGCCAATCGCCTCAGACCCACGCCGCCAATCGCCTCCGACCTCGTGGATCGAAGTGGCTTCCCTCACCTCCACTCCGCCGTTGGGTCGTGGTTGTGCTCCGGTGTGCGTTGGTATCGAAGTTGAGATTAAGGTTGTGATTTGTGGTTGTGGGTTTGTTTTGTGGTGTGCTGTGGGTTTGTTTTGTGGTGCTGTGTTGGCAGTGGTTATGCCGTGTTTTGTGGTGCTATGGGTTTGTTTTTTGTTTTTTTTTTCCCTGCTGTGGACTAGTGGTGGTGGTGGTGGTGGTGGTTGTGGTTGTGGGTGTGGTTATGGCTGTGGCTGATGGTAGAGTGACTGTGGTTGGTGCTGTGGATGTTTTTTTGGGTAGTGGGATATATTATTTTATTGTAGTAGTTATATTATTTTATTGTGATGTTTATATTATTTTATTGTGCTGAAAGCTAAAATAGATCCACTGCTACAACATATGTGTAGGTAAAATAGGTAAATTAACTTTTGGTGGAGCTAAAAAGCTAAACTTTTAGCTCCACTGCTGTGAATGCTCTTAGAAGCAAATCTAAATTTTTCCAAATCAAAAATTGATTTGTATCTTCCTTAGATGCAGATCTGAATTTTTTTTTATTTAAAAAATTGATCTATATCTTCTTTAAATGTAGATCTGAATTTTTTTAAATATAGCAAATTTTGAAATAAAAAAGAAAGTCACGAGTAGTAATGTCATGTTTGTTTTGTTTGATACAAGTGGTGAAGGTTTATTTCATGAATATAGTTCCCTTCTTAAAAAAGAAAAAAAGATTTTTATTTTTACATAACAAAACAGATTTGATTTTTCCTATATACAAATCTAAATTTTTTGTTATAAAATAGATCTGATTTTTTTTAATAGAAATCAAAAACCAATTTTTCTAGTTCTCAAAAACAGATCTAATATTTTTTTTTTAAAACCAAAAAACTTTGTTTTATTTAATAAACACAGATCTGACTTTTCTATGCCGAAAACTATTTTTTTTTACATGTACAAAGACAAAACTGATTTTTCTAAACCAAATCAAATTTTTTTTTTATCACAACACAGATCTGAATTTTTTAACAAAGGAGAGGATGCATTCATAAATAGACTTATGTGACTTAGTTTTATTAAGTGTTTCATGTATGCAACATATCATTTATATCATGCATAAAGGAATACATTGGTCATGAGAGTTTAGAAGACCAGACTCTATCTGGGCGGAATGGGTGCCTAACACCTTCCCATTCTATAACCTAGCCTCTGAATTTAGTTTCTTTGGATAGGTAGACTTATGTTTTATCTTTACTTTTATTTTGGGTAGGTTGTAACTAGGACAAAAAGTCATGTATCTTTGGTAGTTTGTAACTAGGACCCAAAGCCATGTAATACTCAATTTATCAAATATGTACTCTTTTTTATTCAATCAATGAGAAAGGAACAATTCAGTCATGTAAATTTATATTTTATTTTTTTGTATAAAAAATAAGTGGCGACTCCACACCATTTACCCAAAAAGAGAGGTGCCCTAAAAAAGTACTAAAATCTCTTTTTTGAGAGGCACCAAGTTTGCGGTCTCTCACAGGTAGACTAGGCTTGAAGAGTCTATTTTGTAATCATTGTAATCCAACTTATTCACTAGTAGATTGATTCAGCTTGGAGGGCCGCGAATAGGTTTTTACACTGAGTATTTCAGTTTTCTTCTTTGATAATATATCGTTGTGTTATCCTATGTTTGCATCTCTCTTCCCTTCCTCCTTGTGTTTTTATACTTAATTTTTAATTATGTATGTCCATGCACTAGGAAGTAGTCCGGGTTAATTCCACATTAATTACTCTAATTTTGTATATAGTACAGTAGATTAAAAGCAATTTAGCCATAATTTAAATTTAGGGGTCCTAATTAGCTCAAGTAGTTTTATTATTGAGCTTTCATAAATAATACAATTAATATATTTGTTTAAATAATGGAATCAATAATTTTTTATATTTTATAAATTGATAGTTGAAGTGGAGAGATTAGAACATTGGATATCTGCATTGGAAACATTAAAATGTACCAGTTGTGCTAAAAGGTTTTTTGGCTACATAAATTTTGTTAGGTTCATAGTTTATAAGTTGGAAAACCGTGAATAAAAATTAAATCTAGAAGGAGTTTTCAAGAGTATTTGATGTCTAAGATTTATGCCTAGAATGGCTCAAGAAGATTGAAAGTTTTTTAGTTCCCAACACTTGCTCGAAATTAAATTCTGCAGATTCGTGTCTCGATTAGTCAAACCACAGTCTCGATCGGTTAAACCTGACATGTTTCGAATTTCTTAAACCTACAGCTTCCTTGTTCTTGTATTCTGACTTATAACACCTTGAGCATTATCTAACCATACCTATAGACTTTGGAATCTATATCTAGACAAATTTATGTTCACAATTCGCCAATTATTCTAAACTTTTAGAACCTAATAGTACATCATTTCCAAGAATAATATTACAATACTTTGGTCCAATGATACAATTTAAGAAAATGAAAAAGTACATGCCCTTTTGTCCTTATTGCAATCTAAGGAAAAATGATTATTTCAAAGACAAGACTTCTAACCAACATTCCAATGAGTTGTTTACAATTTGGAGTGGTGAAACCTAGAATCAATTAGTCTGAGCGATTATATTTTGAGGCAGCTAGATATATATGATTAGATACTGCAAAAAGATCATGAAAGTAACTATAATTTATGCATACACCTTGCATGTGATTCAGTGAATTTTTTTTCTAACTTCATGCTTTAGGAAAATTAAGATCATTCACAAAGGTGTCTACAATAGAGTGTTGGAGCTTCTAGGTAAATTTAAACACTGTTTATGGTTTTTGGAAGGAGGTTCTCTTTATGATTTTTCTTAATGTATAAAAGCATTTCTTGAGTTCCCATTTGATGCTAGTATGTGTGTGTGTTTGTTTTTTAAATAACCTATGTACTGATTACATTTAGTCTTTGTTTATGTTTGAGGAAGTAGGGCTTCCAAAATAATCTTTTAAAGTTCAATTCTTCTATTTCTTGTTTTGAACAAAAATGAAGATGTCTATTTAGTGAACGAAACTATACCAACTACCACATTTGGGATGCTATTTACTCGTTATATTATTTTCATGCATAATGACCATTCACTTCTTTTTCCTGGTATAGGCACTGTTTGATATGTATTCACTTTTTGTTACTAAATGAAGTTCTGCTTGCATTGGTCCTTATTTCCTAACGCATTACTTATAAAATCATGAAAGCACCATGTCACTCATTTAGATACAAGGACAAGACTAGGATCTAAACTTAGGGAAGTCAAAACCTCAATAAATAAAACATCTTTAAAATCCAAATTAGAATATATGTTAAGAAAATATCAACAAAAGAGAGAATAAACAAAATAACCGTTTCTTAATACATTTTAAACTAATCATCTAAAAATAGAATTCAACATTCTTTTAAAAAAACAAAATCATCTATGGTTGATTTTGTACTAAGCTTTGCAACAATCTCCTTTTCAATTTATAAAATTAAAGTTAAAAAATATTTAAACAAATAATTTTCAATGATCAATCTTAATTTTTTATAATTAATGATACATCAATTTATAAAATGTATATAATAAAATTTGTAAATCCTAATAGCTACACACTCCACATTAGCACAAATTTATTAACAATTATTCGATTCCATAATGCCCCACATGAAATTAAGAGAAATGCTATGTACAAAACATTTTCACAATACTTTCACACACACACACACACAAAAAAAAAAAAAATCCTAAATGGCAAGTTACTATTAGTTGTTATTGGTGTACAAAAGAGTAATTTCAATTGTTGATTCAAATTAGAACCAATAAAACTTAATACCTTTGATTTTTTGGGAAAATATTGTGAAAATGTTATAAACATAACACTTCTCTAAAATTAACAATATTTTACTAACAACCAACAAAAACTTTTAAGTTTAAGGAAAAAAAGAAGAAGAAGAGATTTAAATAATTTAAGTTAAAAATTAATAGCCACACACACTAATTCATGGCCACACACGCACCCCGCTCTCACTCACTACAAGTACGTACATAACTTTGGTCTGTAATTTGTATTCATCTCTCTTTCTATTCAGCAAAAATAGTCATATCTCATTTACAAATTCAAATGGCCAATCTAAGCACTCATTAAAAAAGAGCTTGGGTATGTGAAAAATGAGTGAGAGACAACCAACATAGTAACACAGAAACGCTGCATATATTGTAGTATGGGTGCTTGCCTATTGGGTTTTATCATTTTCATGGGCCAGTTTGTAACTTCTTAGGAGGAGGGGGCCAAAAATAATTATTTTGGGTTCAATTGTTAAAATATTCATTATATATATATATATATATATACACACACACACTATTACTATTTTATATAAAAAAAAATTATGTGCGGGTGAGGGGGGCCATGGCCCCCCTCAACCCCTTAATAGTTCTGTCTCTGGTTAGATAGATTTCCTGATCTAGCATCTGAGTTTGAAAATTGTGAAGCTTAGGGGTTGTTTGGATTTGTGGGTTTCCATCACTCATCACCTTATTTCCATCACTCATCACCGAAAATAAGTGGGTCCCACGAAGAAGAAGCTTGTTTGGATGAGCTTTAGGTTTTGTTTCCATCACCTAGTTCTCACAAAACTAGGTGATAAATTACTGAAAACAAAAACAAGTTTTAGGTGTTTTTGAGTTACAAAAACAAAGTAACGGTGGCATTTTCATAAATACACTCACATCATCGAGGCCCTCGGTTAGAGAAGAGTCAAACCAGGTTCTCCTTTTCGTACTCCCCACCAACAGCTCTAATGACAAATATTGCAGTTCACACCTACAACTACATCACTTCCTCTGCACAACCACATCCATTCTTCAACACAGCCCCATCTTCACATAAATCCCCTCAGCCTAACCACGTCTAGCAAGCCATCTAACTTGCTCCAACTCACGACGGCCAAAGCTTAAACCAGCGAGAAGGACGACGGCGAGATTCACAAGTTAACCCTCGAGCATTTTTTTCAAAGTTTTAGAAACCCCAAGGTAGATCCACCACTCTCTCTTCCTTGAACAAACATGAATGGGTGCCTAGGACGGAGGAAGGAGGTACAGACGTAGGTTGTGTGTTCGGTTTTAAGGACGAGGAGGGAGGAAGAAAGCTCGTCCATCATTGGTGGCATCAGCGCAATTGGGTGAGGATTGATCAGTAAAGGACATTAGAGGTGTTGAGGCACAGAAGGGAAGTGAAGAGGAAGGTTTGGTAAAGTCGGGTTTTGGGGTAAGTGGGGTGAGGAGGGGGTAGGTAGGGGTTCTGGAGAAATGGTAGCATAGGTCAGAGTGTGGGTCCCACATTTTTGAATTTTTGGATTTGAAAACATAACCAGGTTTAGGTGCCAAACTGGGCTTAGGTGATATTTGGGGATTTTTGAGTGATAAGAAATGAGCTATAGGGTGATGAGTGATGAGTGCTAAGTAATGATATTTGAGTGATGAGTAATGAGCAGTGATATTTTTACACCCAAAAAAGGCCTTAGATCCTAGATCCCCAAAACATCTCCTTTGTATTGCAGAATCATATTCTCAATGCTTTTAAAGCAACTCTCTTCTTTTATGATCAAGACTCTGAGGATTCTCTCACTTGGGCATGCTCTATAGATGGCTTTTTCTCCCTAAAGTCAGCTTATCTTCTAGCGAGGGGTTTAAACCCCTTGAGCCTGGATACCATGTCAATGACATGGGTATAGAAGATTGAAGGGCCTCCTCATGTCCAATTCTTTCTCTGGCTGTGCATGCACAACGATATACCTACTAGGGTTCAAGAGGTTTAAATCTCAATCCAATATGTACTATGTGTCTCAAAAATAATGAGTCCATTCATCACCTCCTCAGGGGCTACAAGATAGCTGAAAGGTTCTGCCAAAATCTAAGATTTCCTTACTGCCTAAGGGATCCTTTTAACCAAATGGTTGGGGACTGGCATTTATGGCTACACCAAAACAACTTTGTTATTAGAACAGGAGTTGTCAATCAAAAGTTTTTCAAGAGTTGCATTAAAGCAATGTAGAGTACTTCTCCATTGGTGTGAAGGCAAAGATCCATAGCTCCAAAACTATTGTCCCAGTATCTTGGAAAAAACCACTAGAGGGATGGGTGAAGTTAAACATAGATGGTTCGGCCTTAGGGAACCTTTGAAAGGCAGGGGGAGGACGATACTAGAGCGCTCAACAACACCAACAGCTCTATGGCAAAGCTGTGGGCCTTAAGGGATGGTTTAATTCTTTTTAAAGAGCTTGGATTGAATAATTTAATTGCTAAACTGGATGCCTTGAGTACTGTGATGCTCATGAAAAATAACTCTATCAACTTGTTAAGTGGAACATTTGTTATTTGACTGCAAGAACCTATTGAAAACTATCCCCAACAAGCAAATAATGCACATACCGTGAAGCCAACCAATGCGCTAATGGCGCTAATGGCATCAGACATAAGAAAACTAGCTATGATATCACATTAGAATCTATACCACTATAGCTACATTTTTCCAACAACTAATAATTTATAACAACTAAAAGTAATTTTCTCTATCACAAGTTGCATATGCTTAACAACCAAGTCCACAAATATCTTGTTGATGGATGGCATCCACCTTGCCCTTAAACGTTCCAGCTTTGGCTAATGACTGGCTTGACTATCCATCTAAAAGTGTAGAAAATGTATTAGAAATCAATCATATGCCAATTAACATAACAGTTCAAAAACTTCTTGCTAAAAGGCCAAGATTTTCAGGTCTACAACATATGGTGCTGAGCATATAGAGAAAATCTGGTGCCAAGCAAAATTTAAGTCTACAACATAGAGATGCTACTTTTACACTATAAAATTATAATCTAATTAACATGAAGTTTTCTCCTTTAAGTTTGTTTATTGATCATATAGTTTTGACTAATGAAATTCATTTATCTTGCATCAAGTATTCATAAAAGAGAACTACTCTGTGGGTTCTACTTAATAAAAAAATTGGATAAACAAGAGAAAAAGGGCACAGTATAAAGCTGACACCACAACCTATAAAGCTAGTAAAAATACTAACATAAAACTGGATGTAAACGGGCACAGTAAATGTGCCCGTTATTACAACCCTATCCACAAAACCCACAAAACCCAGAATTATAATGAAAAAGAAAATTATAAATTTGTTTCTTTAAAACAAAAAAGCTAGAATGAGGATCTTACATCAAATAAGTGGTACTCCATGCATGACTGGCTTGTCTGCAGTACTCTAAAAGTGGCAAATCTTTCGTTTTATAGCTCCTCGCTGGTTAGCTGAAAATGAGGATGCCTCAACATTTACTTTGAGCCTACTGGTAGGACACTGACAGATTTCATACATAAATAACTGAGGCAATCAAGGCTAATTAAGTGGCTATTGCTGACATCATTACATGGACAAACAAAGGCAAAATTTTAATTCATGAAAGGTGCTAGCAGAGTTGTGTCAAAGTGATGATTGGGGAAAAACCTTGGATGTCCTGGGTCCCAAATGTAATGTATATATGATGAAAAAATTCTGAAACCGTGACTCACACGGATCTTATATGCAGAGTCAACAAATTAAATTCAAATTATATTCAAGTTTTCCAAAGTCTAGGGACTCGAAAGAATCTCAGCCAATGGTTACCACTTTACATACAATGATCAGCTTTGTAATGGTTTCAAAAATTAATTAGCCACTATATATCAATATCAGCAATAAACCTTCAAATATATCTACCATCATTGAGATAGCATAAAAAATTAATTTAAAAAAAAAAAAAACCCTACTGGTACCTGCTTTTAATACTGCAAAGTAGCAACAGGATCCTGTTACAGCTCTGTTCCTAAGTCAAATATGAGATGCATACTACAACAGCTCGGACCCTAAGGAAAATTATTTGCGATGGCCAGTTTACCCAACTGAGGCAATCACTGTAGACCTAGTGCACACCATAATCTTTTCAGTAAGGACTATCTTTCCCAAAGCATTGAGAACTCATCCAGTAAATTCAAGGTCCATAATGAGTAAAATGTTTTCAAAATTTAATCACTTCTGCAGCAAACAACATTCAGAAATCTATATATATAGGAAAAACTGCCCATCAGTTTCATTAGGCTTACTAACCAAAATCCATTTTAGATATAAAAAAGCATCAACAACAACAAAGAGAATAACGGAAAATAATAAATAAGTAGTTGGAAACAGAGGCAATTAAGAACCTCCTATCCACTCAATCCTCAACTTTTGATCCCCATATTCCAGGTAATGGCAAAGTTCTTTCCTACAGCAAATGACAAACCCTTGATCTCTACCATCAATGTCTTCACCTTATTTCCACCATCTTCCTGTTCCTCCAACACGTTTTGCTTGGTTGTGCTTAACTCTATGTTCGAAGCACCCGTCACCGGTTTTCCGTCAACCTCAAGTGCAGATGCCTGACCACTTCCATCCAATCCCAACACCGTAACCGTCTCAATGTACAAACCCTGAGCTAAAGCAAACTTGCCCTCCTGGACTTCTGACCACACCTTCACAGTTCCCTTATTAATTGTTGCATAAAAATCAATATATGTGGAATACCCATTTCCAAGTTTCATTTCTGGCAACTCATCATCATCAATGAAAAGGTTCCCTTTTGCTTCCCCATCAGGCACCCCTGCTGGGAAGGTCACTATGAGGCTGAAAGGTGTCTTTCTAGCTTCCTTTGAAATCATTCCACCCTGCTGCATTGGTAAAATGGTATTTTGATACAAATGCACATTAACCACATGCAAAGGCGCATCAAGGGTAACATTGATCCCGCCTTTTGATGTGATAGTCTGCGTCATATCAAACAAACTGTACCAAGAACCTGGGGGAAACAGAGCTGTAACCTCTGATTTCCCTTGCTCAAGAACTGGAGATACCATGAGACTGCTCCCTAGCAAGAATTGGGTGCTCAGCCCATAAACCTCAGTGTAAGTTGGGAATGAGAAGAAAAGTGGCCTGGCAATTGGGGCTCCGCTAATATGAGCCTCGTAGTTCAAGGTGTACAGATAAGGCAGGAGCTTATACCTCATACCCAAAGCATTTCTGGCAGACTCAGCTACTGATTCCCATTGATAAAGCTCCTGTCTTGGGGAGTAGTAGTTTGCATGATCCCTTGAGAACGGGTAGAAAGCACCAACTTCAATCCAACGATTGCAAAGCTCTTCTGTTGGTTGTGGATAAAACCCACATATATCTGATCCAACCATTGGCACCCCAAATATACCAAAATTGAGCATTGTGGAAATTGAGTACCTCAAATTCTCCCAATTGCCTTGGTTATCTCCAGTCCAATGGGCAGCATAGTGGCCTGAACCAACATAAGTCGAGCGAGATAATATAAATGGACGCTTACCCTCGAGTCCTTGAAGGCCTTTGTGAGTTGCAATGGATTGAGAGAAGCCATAGAGACTGTGAGCATCATACTCCAAAACGCCATTGTAGTGAACTGCACTAGTCGCTATTGTTTTGAACCCTACTGGTGCCTGCAAACCTGAAGCATTTATCTTGTAAGGAGGATCATCCCATCTTGTCTTGGTAATGTTCTTGCAGTCCAAGCAGCATACCCAGCCAGGTCCTGTCCCAGTGGGACACTGCTTGCCCTTTGGGATTTTGCACTTCCCAGAACAGAAATTTGAAGCTTCGTTCATGTCAATCCATAAACCATCAACAGGGACAAGCTCGTGAAAGCGGCGAATTTCATCACCCCACCATGACACGGTTTTTGGGTTTAGGAAGTCAGGGAAGTTTACAGCCCCTGGCCAAACTTGAGCTAAGTAGGGTTCACCCTCGTACTTGATGAAAACATCATCGGCAATGCCCCTTTGATATACTCCGTAACTGGAGTTAACAGCAATTCCAGGATCAATAATGACAACATATTTCATACCAATGCTATGTATTTTGTCTAAGAATGCCAAAAGCTTTGGACGAGGGTAATTTTTGGGGTTGAGGGTGAAGTCCTTTTTCCCATCCGTGTGATCATCATCATTCCAAATCACATCAAGTGGGATTTTAGCCTTTTGGTAGTTCTCAACAACATCTTCAACCACAGATAGGTTATGGTAACCCCATCTGCACTGGTGGAATCCTGTAGCATCAAATATGAGCAAGAAATTAATAAAATGAATCATACTTTCTTAATTTGTTAGTGTAGCTGCTTTGGCTGAATTACATATGCATCATTAGACCCTTTGATTAATTAAAACAGTTGGAAGAGGAACATGTAATGCATAGTTCATGATGCAGTGGTCTGGCTGTTTAGAACAACTTGAGGTGTGATGGTACTTTTATAACTAGAATTGCTCTTGCTTGGAAATTCAGAATTTTAGCCAGCTAGATTATAAGAGAGAATAGGTTAAGAAGCCTAAGAATTAATTCCTATTCCACCTTATTAGCAGGTCATATATCAAGATGATCAAGTAAACTACTTTTTATCAATTGCGTTGTTGCTTTTATTCTTTAAATAAATCTATTTGTATAAGTAAAGAGGCCATTATATTGTTGATATTTCAAAAGGCTAAAGAAAAATAAGCCTAATAATTTGGAAATGAACAAAGAGTAACACAAAATTAGGTTAGTCATAACTTTACATTTAGTTTTATTCATTTTTCTAATTGTAAGTATATGGGGTGTAATTAGCTAAAGACATGATATACCCTAAGAAAAATTGTAGATAGTACCAAAATTCAATCAAACTTTATTAGCATGAAAAGGCAAATAGATATTAGATGTACTAAATATTTTTACTGAACAATTTAATTTTTATAATTATGAATTTATTTAATCTTTTCCCTTGATTTAGTTTTAATTGAAATATGTTGCACATATGGCCCCCTGGAGTGTCATTCTTGCTCTGCCACTGATCTACATTTTCCAACTGATTCTTACATGTCAAGATATTAACTTAGAGAAATGAACTTATAACATTGTCTACTAAATATAGAAACATTAACATGTTCATGTGTAAAGTATGCAAGATGAGATGAAAGTTATCTATAAGAAACATTAACATGCGCAGATATGCCTTCTCAAAGATAATTTAGAATGGAAGATGTAACCAATTTATGCAATAGATGAATTGGCCCATTTATTGGCATGCCGGTAACCTCTTACAAGCTGACAACACATTGGCACCCATGTGCCGATTCCAACTTCCAACTGTTCTGAACCCCAAGAAAAGCCCAAGTAATCACAGAGATTTACAAGAATCACTTTAAGGCATCATACAATGGAAGAATTATCATTAGTACTTTCTAAATTTCTAGCCTAAAAAGGAAATATGCTTTCTAAGTTTCTAACCTAAAAAGGTAATAAGCTTAAGTTGCCAAGGGCTTTGTAGCCCAATGGCATGTCAATTTAAAACTAGGGTTCATTTCACTTAAGGTTTTATTTTATAAATAATATAACACTAGATACACTTTTAGATTTGTCATATTTAATGGACCCGTCAAGATAATGAATATATGTGACCAAAAGTGTACAAATGTTATAATCATGACAAGTCCAGTACACAAGAACACGGACCCAGTCTTTGCCCATATCTTATCTAACCTAAAAATGAATTCATTTCAAGTTGCTTGAGAGAATCCTAAGCCACACAAGAAAGAAAATATTAATTCATAAATCATTTTGTCTTAAGTCCACCAATTATTTCTCACACCGACATGAGAGTAGCTGTAATGCAAGGGGACAACAATTACAGGGGTACACATTCCCCACAACCGAAGGCAGTCTCCCTTCACAAGACATGGAAGTGGTAGATGGAGAGTATTGGCCCAGATAGAGAAATGCTGTTGGAAATGGCTGCCTAGAATTAGAATCAAATGGGCCCTTAACACACACAAGCATCACAACATTTTCTGATAGAAGTTGGACAATGATGATGATGATGATTCAATTTCCACCTCATGTAGGTGTAGCGACGATAATTTTAGAAGGAAAAACATTGTATGAAAAGATTAATAAACATGTGCTTTCTGGGGTCCACCAGCTCCTTTGTACAAAAGCGTGAAAAAAAGGTCAAAATTTTTGGCTTTGAAAAGTCGGTGCAAAATGCAAAAAAAATATTAAAATACGTGAGAAAACTGGAGATTCCAACTTTATGTGTGGCCTTATCGGTAACATGGACCTTAAAATATGAAAGATAAAAAGATAAACCCGTTTTTTTTTTTTCCTTGGATAAAATCAAGAAGACCTTTTTGCCTTTTTGGTCTACAAGATCTTGGTTTTAGAAAAAGAAAAACTTGTTAATTTTTGTGATTCTTCTAAAAAAAAAGTGTTGTTTTCAATGTCAAATATTCGAGCGAAGCGTTGTAAGATCTTGTAGACCTAAAAGGTTGTTTCTGAGCATGACCAAGTAAATAATTAGAAGAGAACAAGATAACAATATGGTAAATTAAACAAGACGCCGGGGGGGCCCACGAACCTCAATTAGAAAATAACAAAGCATCCCGATCCTATGGCTTTAATCATCCACTAATCAGCATTTACCAACAAACCAAATCAATAGGTGGTTCTAATTCCTTACATATCTTACAAATGGGTTTGCCAAAATGATATTAGATTTGTCTGTAGCAAGATTATAAATGACCCAGAGTTTACTAGAACATATTAATGATTAGAGAATAAATCAATCCTCCAAAAAGTACTACTTTTGAGATGGTGAAAACTTTTCCTCCCAATTTATATACTATTTTCTAAACCTGTCAGTTCCATCATTTTTTTTTTTCAGTCTTCGGACCAAACTATTCCATTCCTCATTACACACATGATACATGCCAAAAACAAAATCCCATTAACCGGCTTCTCCGGTTGTCTATATATGTGTTACTTAAACCTGTAAATTTCCAACACATTCATTGCCTAAACTTCCTTACACACAAATTAATTATTGAATTAAAACAAGGTACAAGCCTGTGACATTATTCACCAATAATTCACCAATAAAATTTATGAATGCAGTAAATTAAAAGGAAGAGGAAAGTAATGGGTGAGAGAGAGTGAATCATACCGAAAGACCAGTAAGGCATTGGAGCTGGTCTGCCTATGAAAGAAGTGTACTGATCAACCACACCTAGAGGTGTAGGTCCAGCAAAGAAGTAAAAATCAAAGACACCACCAATAACCTTGTATGTCAATGAAGTCCCTCTGTAAAACACATCCATCCCATTGCTGTTTAGCAACAAAACCGAGTGTGCATAAGGCCTCCCACCGACATTCCTAAGATCCATGTACATCGGGTGGGACCCATACAGATCAGCATTAAGATTGATAGCCGATATATCAGTGGTATACAGAGTGTATGGATCATTTGGATACAGTTTGATCCCATGTGGCTGTGTGTTCTCTCCCAACCCGTACAGTGAAGCGTCTCCTGATAACTTAGTGGAAATCTCGAGGTACTGGTCCTTAAACACCAAATTGCCAAATGGGTCTGATTTATCTGAGCTTGAATTGAAGAGGGTTTGCCCATTTGATTTCCTCTTCACAGCGAACCCAAACGGGTCTGAAGTGTAGCTGAAAATGAGCTCAGAGCCTGAGTACTCAGATACTGTTATTGGGCTCTTCCTTGACCTCCCAATCGTCTGCTTTAATGGCGGTGGTTGCTCCCTAGGCAATAGACTGTACGGTACCTCCCACCTCTGCTTCTGTGCATCAGTAATGTGGACCCTCAATCGATCCTGCGTCTCATGCCTGTACAAAAATCAAGAAACATCAAACGGCTGAGAGGTGCATTTTCAAAAAATAAAAGAGAACCAGAGGAAGAGTAGTAGGGGGATAACATATACTTGACAAAGAGCTGCAAGTGAGGAATATCAGGGCCGTAGACTTTGTTGTTCTTGATGACAACGAGGTGGCCCACAAGGCCTCCATCAGGGGTCTCCTCAAGGGAGATGAGACGGTAGCCTTGGCCAATCTTGGTTGGCGGGTTGGACTTGGACTTGGAGGATGAGTTTACCACAGAACTACTACATAGTAGCAAGACTAGTAGAAGAAGAGAAGAGAGAGTTAATAATGGAGGAGGACTGGGAGAAACCATGGTTTATATTAGTACTGTGAGAGTGAGAGCGAGAGTGAGAGAGTGTGACACTGAATAACTGTGGAAGGTTGGGTTTTGATATATAAAGCCGAGGGATAGTTGTGATTTGTGTGAACTAAAGACTAACTAAAGAGTCATTGGATACACGTGTGTGGTAGATGATAACGCGGTGTGCGGTAGATGATTATGATGATGGTCGGTGGGGTCTCCCTTGTCTCACTCAATTTCTGACTGACAAGACAAAAACCTTAGATCTGAGGAACTAAAGATCTCCTGATTTGGGAAAAACTCAAATCGAGTTTGAAAACCAAATGAAGAACTCTGCATTGCATTGAAAGATAGGGAGGTCTTCGTTTGAAACTTTGAATGTGACCGTAGAACTGGGAATTTAGCCGAAATGGATTATAGAAAATTGATGAATTACACAAGATTGTTGCACAATTAAACTTCTAGACATACGAATCTAAAGTGAGAGCATTCAGATTGTCTTCCTATAATTTCATTTCTTCTCCAAATTTTTTTTACTACCTAAGTGTTTGGGAAATCAACAATGTTCTCTATAGGTCTATATATAAGAAAGCAGTCAAAGCGCGGTAACAAAATGATATTTTAAGGAATGATTAAGGAAACTAATTATAGCATTTTTTAGGTTTATCCCCTAAATTGGTTTTTTTATCCTATTTTAGAGAGATGAATTAGGAATGTTGGACAATGTTAGTATTATTGTTTAAACAACAGTTTTTGTTGTTTAAACACCACAACACGTATTTTTACATTTCTACAACACTTAAACAAGAAATTTCTTACTAAACAAACCCTAAAAGGTTACAAAGGGGAGCCACAAATCTCATCCTTAATAACAGAAACAAAATAAGGAGGGCCAAAACCTACATCAAAAGACCCAAACATGTTGCTCCTAGAGGACCAATTGGCTAAGGCATGGACAACCCCATTTGCACCTCTAACCACCCAGAAGATACAACAATTTTGGATTTGAGAATTCAAAGCCAAAATATCCTAGCAAATACAAGTAATTCTCCATGGAATTTCCATACTAGGGGAGGATAAGGCATCAACACAAATTTTAGAATTAATTTCAATACAAATTGCTTCAGCATCTAAATCTAAGGCCAACCAAAGAGTCCATTTGATTGCTTCTACCTTTACTTGGAAATGGAAGGTGGTGTTCACTCTTTTACAGCAAGCAAATACCACCTCTCCTCTCCAGTCCTTAGCAATCAAGCTGGATGTATATATATATATATATATATATATATATATATATTTTAAAGCCTATCCAAACTTGGAGATAGACCCTCAAATTGAATTTGATTTCTAGTCCTCCGAACAACATCACAAACCACCAACCCAAATAAAAGGAAATCTTCTTTGTTATCTTGACTCAATTTAACATCAGGAGGGAATAACAAAAATTGAATAAATGGGAAGAGGAGGAAAATCTTAGCCCATCAAACCTTAAGCCCCACTTACTTTTAAACCATATGGCTCTTACCAGAGGACATTTGATATGATCTAATTAGGTAACAAAAAACATGACCAATTTCACCAAACAAGTTATGATTGATGCACAATACAAGTGATATCATAGTGTTTCATATGAAAGTGAAATTCTAATAAGTATAATATGTCACTTCATATCTTATAAAATTTATTTTTTTGCTATTCATATCTTATGAAATTCGTTTCCATATATTGTCCCCAAAAAAAAAAAAAAATTACTATGTCTTTAGCATGAATGGGTGTTTATTCTTATCTATGATAGGTTGTTCAACTGAACATGGACATTAATTTTTACATGAAATAATTTAAAAAATTCTAAATATATTTCTAACATATTCTTTTTGCCTTTTTTTCCGGAATAAATTAAACACTCAATAATAAATAATACATAAACCACTTAAGTTTATTGATATTCACTTTTAATATTTCACTAGTCCAATAATTTCACAAGAAAATATGTACAACTATCATACATGAAATTTGAACTGAAGTTAAATCACCCACAAACATAATTAATTATAAAGAGTTTAAGAATAAAATATAACATGATATTTAAATAAAAATTGTGTGGGGGCAAAAAATCGAGGCCCAATAGGGGATTGGGCTTAGATCGAGGTCCACTACAATTAATTTGCAAAGATAAGAATGCAAACTAACACTTGGGCTTCTTATCTAATGGGTCAAAGTCAGAAAACGTGTATAGATAAAAAAAAAAAAAAAAAAAAAACATAGTCTTAACAGGTTAAAGTAAGCGTAAATAGTTATATTAATGTTTCCTCTAGCAGTTGAAGAGCCCTACTACACTTGAGGTATTACAAGTTAATGAATGATTCTCCCTCTCTACTCTCTAGGTTTCAATCCCTGTTCATTGGGATTCTTCCTCCTTTTATTATGGTCTTCTTTTCATCCTGATACTGGATACTTGTCCCATCCTGAAAGTTCAATATGGGTATGAAACACCCTTGAACGTTTAGACCCCAAATTACAAAATTACCAATTCAAGCTTAATATCAAACGATTAACGTGCGGAACATGAATATAAGCTAAACACAGAATTGATAAACAATCTAAGCTAAATATAAACACATCCACAGCAGTAAATATAAGGCAAAGATAAAGGGAAGGAAGATGCAAACACACGGACAACACACGATGTGTTATCGAAGAGGAAACCGAAGTTCTCGCCGAAAAACCTCTCCGCCGCCCTCCAAGCGGTCAAATAATCCACTAAAGAATGTAGTTGGGATACATGAACAGCAGAAGACCCTCCAAGCCTAATCTACCAAAGTACCTAAGCCCTCCAAGCTTCTTACTCCAACAAGGTTACGCCAAACCTATTTCTTCTTTAACTTCCCGGATTCCGCTATAGCCCATAGCATCAACCAATTAGATTAGTTCCTTCCTAACTGCTTCCCAAAGCACCAAATAAACCTTCTCACGGATATGGGTATGGTGAGAAAAGGATTTAGCTAAGAACCTCTCAAGGGTATAACAATGGAGAGAGAGAGAGTAGAGGAATTTGTAGAGACTCTAAGGTAAAGATTGGGGATGAGGCAATCTTGTTTTTTTCTAGGGTTTTCTCTCACAAAATTCTCTCTGGAAGCTCTCACAATTTAGTGGGTATAAGGGTGTATATATAGTAGGGTGAGAAGGAAATGCAAAACGTCAGTTTTTGCCAAACAGGGTTAACTCGCGGCTTGACCTCGCGGCTTGTTCAAGTCGCGAGTTCCAGTCGCGACGTAACGACCTGGCCAGCCTGGAACTTTTGTCCTGTAGCGTGACAGCTGGCGCGACCCTTCAGCTTCCCAGTGTGCCTTTCACGTGCCAGAGTTTGGCGGCTTTCCAGTCGCGACCCACCCGCGAGTCCTAGCCGCGAATCTCTGTTTTTCTTGCACACTCTTGAGCTTTTCTTCACATCTTCTCACACACTACCCTTACAATTTTCCCACCTAAATACAGGGTTACTAAGTGCTAAATTACAAGTAAATTGGTCACGGAATAAAGCCAATTAGATGGTTGATTAAATTCAACCTTACAATCTCCCCCTTTGGCTATTCCGTGACAAAACCCTAAAACAAACTCTAGACTTAATGCGTGAGTTGGGAACAGTTGAAAAACTCACTCACACCTAACTCTAAAATCTGTAAAGCTCTTGAACATATGAATAAGTAACTCCTGAAACACAATAACATAACAATATCATTGCATGCAGAAAACTTAATAAGCATATGGAGCAAAATAAGCATGATCAAGCAAAAATGAACATAAGCACAAAAGCAATAATTCATGGCAAGATCAACAACAGTAGCCACTTAAGCAAAAGTGATTACTATGTTCATTCACACAGGAAATGAACATCCGGACATGTAAATCTGATAAACTCAATTGAAGAGAATCATTTGCAAGTCCAACACTCAACCAATGCATACAAACATATATGCATCTAGGAACAATCCTACAAGGGCACAAGAGTGTTGTACTTAAGATAATGCAAGGCATTAACAAGTACCAAAACACAAAGCATAAAGGCTGCATAAGCAAAGATTTGCAAATACATGGCACAAACCATAAAAGCCTACAAACTATGCATAAGTGCTAGAAACAACCCTCAAAGCTTACAAAAGTAACAATGGGTACAGAACGAACCATACAAAATATAAAATACTTCCCTTATCATATCACTCCCCCTATCATGAATCATAGGAGCTGTGATGAACTTGGAACATATATACTTGTAACCTGAAACACTTGCACAAAGCATATTAGACCCTCAGGGTAAAGCAAGTAATAAACGGACAAGTATAATGTAACAAATAAATTGCAATCAAGTAAACATGATGTGAAACATGTGAGCAACTTGACCAAACACCAAACACCAAGACAAAGATTTCTTATTAGCTCAATGTCTTCTCCCCCTTGGTATATGCATCTCCCCTATGGAATATCTCTCCCCCTACGAATGTGCACGAGAAATGGAATTTCTTCCCCTAAGAATGTGCACAAGAGTCATATAGAAATGACAAAACTTTCCGGTATACTACTCTAGAGTATACTCTCCCCCTTTTTGACACGAATAGACAAATGGGTCAAGGAGAAAAGAGGACAAGAAATGAAGGTATGAATAATGATAATTATGCATGACGGGTGCAATGATGCATGAGGGGTGTGAGATGAAAGAGATAATGAAGCTCAATCCTAAGACATGACATGCTAGGATGAAGAAACAATGTATGAACCAATGCATGACAATGGTATCAAGGTGTGTGCAAGAGGTGGCTATATGCAATGCATGACCAATGCATGAAAAATGCACATGTGGGGTAAGGTGTGTTAAGTACACAACCAATGAACCAAACATGTTCCTAATGAGGAAACACGAGAGACCCCAAAGTTTGAAACTCATTGGAGTCCAAACAAGCGAGAAAATGCCTAAGAGGCCTTTTATCAAACACCTAGTGTGCACACTATGAATAACAATGTAAAACAATGCATGAACATTATGAAATTCACCCTAAATACATGCTCTTTTTGCCACAAGAGGCCAACATCCAAAGCAAATCATTAAAAGAAACCAATCCCATACAAAAATTTGACCAAAAAGTAAGTTTTCCTAACCCCTATGATGAAAAACTCAACCAAGAGCACAAAACTCTCTAAAACATGGTCTAAGGATCAAAAACAATGAAAAGAGTTCATAATTACCTTAGAGATGTTAATGGAATGAAAAACCATTCAAATTGATTAAGTTTTGATGTAAAAATAGTGAAAGATGGGTTTAACATAGTATGGGAGAGGTTTAAAACAAGTTTCCCAAGAAAAGCCCTTAAAAAAACTGTTTCTGGGCATTTGGCGACTGGGCGAGTCGCTAGAGAGCCGCGAAACCATTCTGTGTGAACTCGCGACTGGGCAAGTCGCCAAAACGAGTCGCCAAAACTCGCGACTGTAACTCGCGACTGGGCAAGTCGCCAAAAATTCTGACACTTGTTTTTCAACCCAGAACATGTTTAAACACTGAAAAACAATGTATGCACTAAACATGAACACAAAGAGTAATAAAAATCACTTCCAAAAGCATATAAAATGATCAAAAACCTTTTTGGATTGATCCAAATAAAGTTGAGCACACACACATTACATTTAAACAAGTACAATCGAACAAATGAATAAGGCATTCATTGAACATTAGGCATGTGTGTTGTGTGTGCGTATCAAGTGTGGAATAGTCTATAGTCTAGAGTGAAACTTCAATGATCAATTCAATCAAGTCATACACAACTAGTACTAAGTCAAGTAGTCTATCTCAATTATAGAAATGAACATATATGACCTCCCACAAGAAAATGATTACATATCTTTGAAGCTTTTCATTTGGGTTCTTTACAATTCATATCATTTGATCTTTTTGAATCAATACATCTCATTATAGAGATCGATACCTGAAATTTTTGGTATTTCAATTTGATGAACAAGCCTTTGGCTTTTTGGGGCATCATACATTTTATTTTGGTCGCTTTCCCTTTTTCCTAGTCAAATACTAGTATGTGCGACAGGCTTTTGCAGCTCAATATCTCTTTTCATTTGGAGATTTACATTTGATGATCTCTTTAAGCAAAAACAACAAAATAAAGAGTGGGAAGATATATAGGAACAAGTCTATACATGTCTCAAAACCAACAAGACTATTGACTAATCATTCATGACAAGCTTGAAGATCGATTTACAACAATCATACAAAGATGTCAAGATTTTTCTCACAAAGATATAAGTGCATTAAGAACAAGCTAAGCTTGTAAATGCATAAAGCCATTTGTACGAAGGTACAAGGCAAAACTCACATGTGATATGTGCTCAAACATATACGATCAAACTTTTTGAATTTTTCACTTTTTATGTGGTTTTAGAATTTTATTCATACAAAACAAAGACATAAAAGTAAGATAAAAAACAAAACAAACCAATGCAGAAAAAATGCATGATGCACAAATGCATGACAATGAAGCATCTAATGCATGAAGGGTCCTACAAAGATCGAAAGAATTAGATCAAAGACCAAAGGAGCACAAGCTCAACCATAGGAACCCTTCCTCATCCAAACGGAATGATTGTTTGGAATGAGTGTCTCATGAGAAGTAAGACGAGGGTTGGAAGAATGAGAACCGGAGATGCACATAGTTAAGGAGTTAAGAGCATTAAACATTTTCTTAATCAATATGCTATTTTCACTCAAAACCGGTTTACCCTTTTTAGCATAACTTCCAAGAAACTCAAGTTTCTCTTTTCTTTTGAGAGCATGAAACTTAGAGCAATAAGGTCTTAGATGACCAAAGGCACCACAATGGTGACAAACACTGTGTTTAGGTCCACTAGACTTTTTGGGAAGGGATCTAGCAACATGGTTTTGTTCTCTCTTCAACTTATAACATTGAGGTCTTATATGACCAATCATACCACAATGGTGGCAAGTTGGAACAAACTTAGATCCATCCAAAGCCTTAGGTTGAGACCTAAATGGAGGCTTTGACTTAACAGCCTTTCTCTCCACCTTTTGATTTCTTTTATGTGGAGGAATGTACACCGATTTGTCCTTTGGGATAGAACACACAATAGGCACAAAATCGGGTACCACAACATGATTGCAACAAATAATTTCACCCCTTTTAACAATAGGTTCATCAATCAAACACTTGGCATGCATCTTAAGAGATTCATTTTCACATTTTAGCTCATCAACAAGTTTGTTAGACAAAACAAGTTTAGCATCCAAGTCCATATTCAAACATTCAAACTCTTTCAGCTTTTCAGCAGAATTTTCAGCAAGTTTCTTATATTTTTCAACCAATTTGTTGGATTCATTGAGCTTAGCAATCAAATCATCATTTTCACAAAATAACTTGTTCAAATCCTTATTAAACTTCTTAACTTTTTTCTTCAAGAGTTTGATGTTAGGAATATCAACAACATCCAAAGATTCATGTAACATAGCATCACAATTATGAGGATTATCACTCATAGAGGCATTATCACAAACACCTGGCATGTTACATTCATCACCAACCAGATCATACAAAGAGGCATACATAGCACAATCCATGGCAAATAAACACAAGGGGTCAAGGATCACACTTAGGTATTTAAATCACAACAAGTGTACCTGCTCTGATACCAATTAAAAGTTCAATATGGGTATGAAACACCCTTGAACGTTTAGACCCCAAATTACAAAATTACCAATTCAAGCTTAATATCAAACGATTAACGTGCGGAACATGAATATAAGCTAAACACAGAATTGATAAACAATCTAAGCCAAATATAAACACATCCACAGCAGTAAATATAAGGCAAAGATAAAGGGAAGGAAGATGCAAACACACGGACAACACACGATGTGTTATCGAAGAGGAAACCGAAGTCCTCGGCGAAAAACCTCTCTGCTGCCCTCCAAGCGGTCAAATAATCCACTAAAGAATGTAGTTGGGATACATGAACAGCAGAATACCCTCCAAGCCTAATCTACCCAAGTACCTAAGCCCTCCAAGCTTCTTACTCCAACGAGGTTATGCCGAACCTATTTCTTCTTTAGCTTCCTGTATTCCGCTATAGCCCATAGCATCAACCAATTAGATTGGTTCCTTCCTAACTGCTTCCCAAAGCACCAAATAAACATTCTCACGGATATGGGTATGGTGAGAAAAGGATTTGGCTAAGAACCTCTCAAGGGTATAACAATGGAGAGGGAGAGAGTAGAGGAATTTGTAGAGACTCTAAGGTAAAGATTGGGGATGAGGCAATCTTGTTTTTCTCTAGGATTTTCTCTCACAAAATTCTCTCTGGAAGCTCTCACAATTTAGTGGGTATAAGGGTGTATATATAGTAGGGTGAGAAGGGAATGCAAAACATCAGTTTTTGCCAAACAGGGTTAACTCGCGGCTTGACCTCGCGGCTTGTTCAAGTCGCGAGTTCCAGTCGCGACGTAACGGCCTGGCCAGCCTGGAACTTTTGTCCTGTAGCGTGACAGCTGGCGCGACCCTTCAGCTTCCCAGTGTGCCTCTCACGTGCCAGAGTTTGGCGGCTTTCCAGTCGCGACCCACCCGCGAGTCCTAGCCGCGAATCTTTGTTTTTCTTGCACACTCTTGAGCTTTTCTTCACATCTTCTCACACACTACCCTTACAATTTTCCCACATAAATACAGGGTTACTAAGTGCTAAATTACAAGTAAATTGGTCACGGAATAAAGCCAATTAGATGGTTGATTAAATTCAACCTTACACATCGTATCTTTGGAAGATGTGTTGAGTGAACTACAGGTTGTCTTGGCACTGTTCAGGTGTCATTCAATCAAAAATGTGGTTGAAATAGTTGTTACAATGTATTCAATGCGGAGATGATGGATGCTTCCCCCCCCCCCCCCCAAATCCACACTTGTTACTGTTGCTTCCCTCGGTTTCTTGCTTTCTAGCTTGGTGTGGACTTCATCTCAACCTCTTCTGGTGGTTCATGTCCGATGGCCTTCCTCGAGCTATCTAGATTTGTCCACCAAGCTCCTCTTCTAAGTTATCTTGGATTACATAGGTCAAGGAAACTATCAATCAGGCTTGCATACTCCTTGGGCATGGCCCAATAAAGGTGATACTCTTGGATTCCCAACCCCCCCCCCCCCCCCCCCCAAAAAAAAAAAATAAACGGGAAAGAAAAATTATAATGAAGAGTTAAAAAAAAAAAAAAAATCACTCAATCATAATAGTAGAACCAATGTAGTAAATATTTGCACATGAGAATTATCCATCACGTTTATGAGTAATATCATTAATATTTTTATCTACTATATAGAAAATTCTGCATACTGTATACATTGAAAATAGATCAATAAAAAAATTAAAATATTTTAACAAAGACTTGGAAAACGGGTCATTCCAATCCAAGTCTGAATCTAGCCCAGTTGAGTTGGATCAAAATCAAGTATGAGTCTAGCCCGATTGAGTCAGATCAAAATTGAGTACTTGCCAAAAACTAGTCAAACTAAAATAATGTGCTACTCTTATTATCCATATCATTTTTTGGGGTGAATCAATAGGTTCAATTTTGCTAGATCTATTTTTCCATTGCCATTTAAACATAATTTGATAATAAGTGACAATATAAATTGCATGTAAGTAAAAATTATGATATATTTTTTTATTACTTTAAAAAAAAAAAATCAATATAAATAATATCGAGGATGACACAAATAATGAAGATGTGAAACTAGTAAATAATTTATATGAGCTATTTTTTTATCCCAAATTTTAAGGGAGGGATTGTAAGGCACAAAGGGGATATTTCTTCTTAAGAACATCTATTTTTAATTTTTTAATTACTTAATAGTTATGGGTTTTATAATTTTCTTTTTTTTTTTTATATTAACAACAGCTATGATTATTTTCCCCTCTTTAAATAATAAATATTATAATTAATAGTTAGGCTTTTATAAATTTCTTCTCTTTTGAAAGAACATATATTATAGTTTTTTTTATATCGATAGTTTGGAGGAGGGGGAATTTTAAAGTGTAGATATCTTTGTTGGACACATCATGACGTGTCAAACTAGTTAAGTTACAAGGGTCTTGGCAACATCTATTAATTATTAGGGTTTTTATAAAGTTCACCCTTGCACTTTGATGTAGGGTTTAATTCCACCAATAAAATTTTAAATTTAAATAGAGGAAAAAACACTTCCCCCTCTATGTTTGAGGGAGTTCACAATTCTTGCCCTTATTTTTTAAACCAACCAATCTCCTCCTATATATTTGGGAAATAAGCAAATACATTCAATTTGTTACTTTCTTAGTAAAATCCAATGAAATAAGCAAATGTTTTTTGAGGATTGCATTGTTATTTTGTTGGAATATTGCATTTGTAATCATTGTGATTCCATTGGATTTAACTAAAAAATAACATATTGGGGGTATTTGCTCATTTTTCAAACATAGAGGGAGAAATTGGTCAGTTTCAAAGACAAAAAGGGGGAATTGTGAACTATCCCCGACATAGAGGAAAGAAAATATATTTTCCCCTTTAAAAAATTAATTCCCTCAACATGAGGTTTGTGACAAATCAAGTTTCTAGTAATATATTATAGTGAGCTTTAAAAATATCATACTCGAATTTTGGCTTGACATTTTGCACCTAAAGAGGAGCAGTTCGAGCGATAGGCCCAACAAAGTCAATGTGGTACACGTGGTATTACCCATTGCCGTCACGTGGCATGAGGCCAATGAGCCCACACCGGAGACCCCATTTTTTATTCAGCAAAAAAAAAAAAAAAATGTCAATTTAGTACTTGATTTTAGATTTGAACAATCAACTCCATGAATTTTAGTATTGTGATCAATCAAATCTTTATTTAAAATTTTTCATTAAAATATAAGGAATTTAATCTCGTGATGTCCACAAGTAATAATATCATTTTAAAAATTAGATGATGTGGTAGAACCATGTACACATCACATGATTAAATTTATAAATCTAAACTGAAATCACTATCAAAATTCTTGTATTTATTTATTTATTTAAAGACTAACAGAGTTCTAATAAAAGGAAAGATCTAAATTTACACTCAAGTTAAAGTCCAAGGGTGTTATTTGTAAAAGAAAATAATTCATTAATTTCATTGAAATTGAATAATAAAATAGGCAACAAAAAAAAAAAAATAAAAACCAGTTAAAGTTTTTGACAAAAGCATACAGTATAACACCTAGTTTCTATTTTAAAAAATATTATTTTAAATGAGTAAATAATTTAACATAAATCATGGTTGTAGGGGTGATAGGCACAGGAGTACGTATCTATAAAGTATATTGGGCCGGGGGCCCAATCCGATGACATTAAGTAATCCAAGGACGGGTAAACACCTTTATAAGAGTCCATATTGGTAAGTGAATAGTTGAAGTCTGATCACGATCAACTAAGAAGACGGTCTGAGGATGAATACTTCCTCGGCTGAGCGAGGATGAATACAGATTAGTATCTAGAAGGAAAAGGACAAAAGGAGGCTATGAAATATCTCAAGAGAAAGCTGCTACCACTGCATTAAATGCTCTGCAGCTAATTCTTTTACCGTATTAATGTGGAAGTGATACTTGAACAGTAGTTTTCAGCCTTACAACTACTATACAAAGACTTTAGGAAGGTGCTGATGGGACAAGTATCAACACCAATCATCTGGTCTGCATGTGGAGGGTAGAGATGAAAGGAGAAGATAGTATAAAGGAAGAAGAGGGCAATAAGAGAAAGGGATTGAGAAGTTAAGAGAAAAAGACTGTAGCAATCAAGAATTGCATTTGTAACCAAACTTGAAAGAAATATATAAGAACTGATCTCCTCGGACTGTGCCAAGGACGATTTTCTTTAGTGTAAACTTCTCTATCTTCATTCTCTCGTCATCTAAATCCACTTTAGTGGTTGTCTGATTCAGTAAGGCCCAGTTTTCCAACCCGCTCTCTACAAATTCATTATTTTGCTCTTTTTGGACCTAAGTTCATCCACTTTTTGGGTTAGGGACACAAATCTGGTCTTTACAATAGTAATTCTTTAAAAAATATGTGAATTGTTTTAGGATATATTCATTTAGACTAAATCACTGGTAATTAACAGGTCATATGGTAAAAGCACAATGTACCACGGTCTTTTAAGTGTGTTAAATAAAAGGCCAAAGTCCCCTAAAAAAAAAATTAAAATAAAAGGCCAAAAGGATTGTACACAAAAGAAGAAAGCAAATACATTTTTTTTTTTTAGAAACAAACAAAGATACATACAAGAGATACGAGAGAGAGGAAAATAAATTATAACACAAAGACACACCATAAATTTCACTCAAAAGTTATAGATGCAATTTTTATCGTATAATATATGATATATTTTTTTAAGACAACATATCTAAATGTTTTTTTTTTTTTTTTAGATAGGATAAAACTTCAACTTATGGCGTGATTGGTGTCCACTCCATATGGTTGTTCTCATCATCTAAATAAGATACTAATTGGTTTAAAAAAAAAAAAAACATATAGGCGATGTTTGAATTACAGATCTCATTCGATAACAAAAAACTTTATTAATTGAGTTAACTGAAACTTATTAATAAATCCAAACTTTAGTTTGTAGAGTTATATGCAATTCATCTTTCGTTATTTAAATCATATTTGAGTATTTTCCACAAGTAGAAAATGATTTTGATTCCATATCTCTAATGATGCCGCAACATAAGATACCATTCAATCCGTCTTGAGTAACCGCTTACAGAAAAAGCAGCAAGGATACTCGGAAACAAGAGTCAGTGTTCAAAAAATCCAGATATCAAGAAACATGGAACATGGTCCCATAAATGCATTGACATTGGGCAATGAAAGCTATGTTTAAGTACAGACATAAACAAGAAACTACAAATATAAGAAGATTCAAAGTGTGATTTTGTCTGATAACGAATGGTCTCATGACCTTGCGATCTTCATAAAATATATACCTCTTCTTTCTTCCGAGTTTCTGAAGGTATATATCATATAAGACATCTGACATTGGGCAATGAAAGCTATGTTTAAGTACAGACAGAAACAAGAAACTACAAATATAAGAAGATTCAAAGTGTGATTTTGTCTGATATCGAATGGTCTCATGACCTTGCGATCTTCATAAAATATATACCTCTTCTTTCTTCCGATCTTCATAAAATAAATTAGATAGACATGTGTCATGTTTTTATTTGTGGAGTATATAGTGGAGCAGGAAGAGTGGGATAGAAGATTTGGACTCTCATATAAGACATCTGATTTATTTATTTATTTATTTTGTTATTATTATTATTATTATTTTTTTTTTTTGAGAAGGAGGTTAAAGAAGCCAAATCGGCTAAGAATACAATATTGAAGTGTGAAGAAATATCATTTATTCACACAAAAAAACCTATGACATGTATAACATGTCTAGCAAAATTAGGAAGTACAGAATTGCCTTCCCGACGCGTGAGAAAAGCTAATATAGTGAAAAGATTCTGCGATTGACTTTGCTTCAAAAATCAAACTTCGTAAATGGCTAAAGAATCATCTGCATCCTTCAAGGAGTTAATTGTGGTCTCCAAGTCACCTTCGAGAAGAGCTGTGGGAATACCAATTTCAGATGCAAAGTCAAGAGCCCACATTGCTGCTAAAGCTTCCACTTTAGCAATAGAATTAGGGAGTATCAAATTTTGTTATCTAATAGAGACTACTTAGTCAAATTGGATTATGGTCCACAACCCCACAAGTAGCTCTCTCATCTCAAATCCCAACCAAGGATAGACTCAGGACTTGAAGTTATGGGGCGGCTATGCTGTTAGTTGTGTGTGGCAGTTCCGGCTTTTGACTCTACTACTTTATCACTAAGAATTTTTTTTTTTTTTTTTTTTTAACTTTTTAAATGACCAAATTGCTTGTTTTGGGTAAAATAGATTGATTGGACTTAATTTTTTTTCAACTTTATTATTGGTAATTTTTGTTGTTGGGCTAATTTTTTGGGATTTGTATATTTTGTTTTAGATTTAATCTATTAATTTTTATGACTTTTAAAAGGGGGAAAATGCTAAAATTACAAATTTTTTTACAAATTGCTAATGTGGTGAGTAATTATTGATAAGTAAAAAGTGATACATGTGTGCAAACTAATAAGAATTTGCTACCTTAATAGTTTGTAAAAATGTTGTAAAAAAGTGTGACTAAAACATTACTCTTAAAAGAATTAATAACATTGTTAAGGGGGCAAAATGTAATTTTATTGAACAAAATTACTAAAATTAGTACCTATTAATATACTAATATTTAAAAAAAAAATTTAGGGAGGCCATTGGCCCCTAGTCAATATATAAATCCGTCCCTGATCCCACCTAACTAAAATTTAGAGGATAAAAAGAAAAGAAAAGAAAAAAAAGAGAGGAGAGGATGTACTAATTAGTTGAAGTTAGGCAGGCTAAGATACATACAAAAATGAAAGTAGTCCCGCTTTCAAGTTTCAACAGCAGATTTTCACCAAAAAAAAAAAAAAGTTTCAACAGCAGAGGCATGTGCATGGTGATGTAATGAATAGAACAATGGAATAGGGGAAGAGTGGTGGGAAATCGTATTCTAATTTCTTTTTCCCTAATTTCAACAAGTTATATAATGGTCGTTTTTTATTTAATATTTTATCTCAGGTGAGTCGTTGAGTTTGCCAAAATATCAATATTAAACTAATGCTATTGCTATTCCTATGACGATACTTAATTAGGTCAGGTGAGTCATTATTCTATCTGAACGGATATGTGTATTAACTAGTTAAAAAATTTAATATTTTATATCCGTTCAGATAGATTTAGAAAATTTTAATTTGCAATGGGTTTTTCTTGGATTCGATGGTATAATATTATAATGACAAGCTTGATTCGCGGCTATGTTTTTTTTTTTTTTTTTTTTTTTTTTTTGCTATTTTTTTTAGCCAAAAAAAGAAGAAGAAACGTAGCCGCGAATCAAGCTTGTCATTATAGTAGCACGTGTGGAGGCAAAATTTCTTTAGATTTTGCGAGGGTCATTATATTGACTGCCAAGTCTGCAATACATAAGAGTCTGTTTGGTTGGGAAGATGAAAAAGTGGGAGGATAGAAAAGTGGAAGGATAGAAAAGATTTAGTTTTCCCTCATTTGTGTTTGGTTGTAAGGGTGGAAAAGTGGAGGGATGAAATTTTTTTTTGTTTGGTTAAGTTAAAAAATGAGAGAATAAAAAATAAAGTTGATATAAATTTACCATTATGTCCTTACTAAATATATAAACAAAAAGTAACACATTTATTATTAAAAAAAAATTGCATGGACACTTAAAATTTTTTTTTTATTTATAAAATAATCAAATGCTAAAAGGATATTAAAAAAAAAAAACAGATAAAAAAAAAAAAGAACCAACGTCTACTGTGCAAAATTTTATCCACAAAAAAAAAAAAAAAAAAAAAAAATCAAAAACCAACGTGAATGTACTACTGTGCAAACCTGAAGAGATTTCATCTAGGCAAAAAAAAAAAAAAAAAAAAAAAAAAAAAAAAAAAAAAAACAACGGAAAGACAAAAGTAGAAAAAGACAAAAAGTTGGCCATGGATGGAGAAGGGCATTTTTGTCCAATATACTCTTCCTCCTTTTCTCCCTCATTTTCTCTCCATTTTGGAGAGTCTGAGTTGTGGTGGGCCCAGAGAGAAAACAGCTGAGCCCCACCACTTTTCTCTCCCCCTCCTCCTTCCATCCAAACACTCTTCTCACTCATTTTCTCTCTTATTTTCTACTCTTTTTTTTCCACCCTCCCTAAAATCCACCCATCCAAACATAGTGTTAATCTAAAAGGAAAATGACAAAATTTAAAGTTAACAATTTAAGTCTAAGCTGTAATTGGCATCGTTCTTTGGTGACATGTTCTGAAATCGCAAATTTTCAAAATACAACTTCAAAACACTAACAAATAAATGTTACCAAACTGAGGCACTAAGTCACCGTTTGTGTCCGGCTTGTCTGGATACCTTTTTTTTTTTTTTTTTTTTTTTTTGAAACCTGGTTACCATTTTTTTTTTTTAAATCCTTTAAATCTAATATTTTCTCACTTTCTCAAAGTACAAATATATTTTAACATACTTTTAACAAAAATCAAACGGCAAAAAAAAAAAAAAAAAAAAATGCTGAATAAGCTGATGCTAGTCATACACAAAGTTACAAAAGTTTATGAAACCTAGTTCAGCTCATCACTTTTATACCACTGAATCACTGATAATGCAAGGCTCTGACTTGGTAGTATTTTAAGGATGGACCAGCCTAAAAAAATAATGGGGATGAACCACTTTTCTATAAAGACATCTTAGCCCAATATACTGCTAGAGAGATCCAAACCGATTGAATAGGCCCTCCAATGTGGACTCTAATCAAATGTATCACGGCAGAAAATATGAGCAAACTGACAAAAATTTAGTAGCCCAATCTTTCAAAGAGTTCACGTGAGTCGAGCTTATCCCCATCCACATCATTGGATTTCCCAAGATGCTATGATGGGTATACAACAGTAACAAGATCCAATTATTCCAATGGTCGAAAAGTTCTTTGTTTTTTTTTTTGTTTTTTGGTAGAAAAAAGTCCTTTGTTTATACATGCTATTAGGCCACTCTGCATTTTATATTGGTTCATACATAGAGATGTTTTGGACTTGCACAGAGATATGGACTTATAAAGACAAAAGTTAATAAGAAAAAAGATAAAGATAAAGATAAAGATAAATTATTAATTTGATTCTCAAGTAACTAGAAAAAGATTAATTTGATTCCCAATTTAGTCTCCCTAATAAATTGTATTTAGTTCTGTGAATAATTATTGAAGCCTTGTTGGTTGCTTGTAAGAGGCTAAAAGATAGCAAGTTGTGATCTCGCATGAAATTTTAAGGCCAATAACTTATATTGATGTGCTAAAAAAAAAAACAAACAAACAAACAAACAAACACAAGGAGAGTGAATGAGATTCTAACACAAATAAAATATATTTAATTTGCATTATTTGAAGTAGTGTTGAAAAATATTTCTTAAATATTAGAAGAACCAATATAATATATATGAGTACAAATTATAACTTCTATAACGTTTATAAATATATGTGTTTAATTTGCTAATGATGTTTATAGAAAGAGAATATATATCACGGATATATGTGTTTTCTCTTTTAAAGTGTGTGCTTCACATGTTATGTGGCTCACACACTATGAGAAGGATGAATAATATATCCCATGTATAAGATAATAATTATGAGAGAAGGTTGATTTCATATAATCATATTTGTTGTTTGGATCAATCAACAATCCTCATACATAATTTTTCAATGAACACACGTACCAATCCATCACTCCCAAAAAAAAAATATGTACCATCAGTTGGGAATCACAGACCTAGGCTTGACCATGGACTAAATTATGACAGAAATGGGCCTCAGATGGTTGGTTCTAAGAGGAAAATCAACCAACAGCTTGATTTCTGGTACAATTTATTCAAGCGAATTAAACCGTTTTTACTTCCCCAAAATGAAACATCAAATGGAAATACCATTCAAGAACAAACCAATGTGTTTAGTTTCTCCTTTTTTCCTTTTTGTTTTTTGTTTTCAAAATGTTATTTTTATTTTTACTTTTTGCGTGTGAGAGAGAAGAAGTGACCACCATTTAAGAATATTAAGAAAGACATAATTTGAAAGTTTAATTTTGGGTTGCTAGTAGCTACATTTTAAGATAATGAAAAAGCATCAAAAACAAGATAAAGAAAATAACAAAAAAAATCCTTTAACCAAAAAAAAAAAAAAAGGAATAACAAAAAATCCTACATAATCCTCTTATCCTCAACCTTTGGTCCCCATGTTCCAGGTAATGGCAAAGTTCTTTCCTACATCTAATGACAAATCCTTAATCTCTACCATCACTATCTTCACCTTATCTCCTCCATCTTCCAACACATTTTGCTTGGTTGTGCTTAACTCTATGTTCGAAGCATTCGTCACCGGTTTTCCATTAACCTCAAGTGCAGATGCTTGTCCACTTCCATCCAATCCCAACACTGAAATCTTCTCAATGTACAAACCCTGAGCTAAAGCAAACTTGCCCTCCTGGACTTCTGACCACACCTTCACAGTTCCCTTAGCAACTGTTGCATAAAAATCAATATATGTGGAATAACCATTTCCAAGTTTCATTTCTGGCAACTCATCATCATCAATGAAAAGGTTCCCTTTGGCTTCCCCATCAGACGCCCCTGCTGGGAAGGTCACTATTAGGTTGAAAGGTGTCTTTCTAGCTTCCTTTGATATCATTCCACCCTGCTGCATTGGTAAAATGGTATTTTGATGCAAATGCACATTAACAACATGCAAAGGCGCATCAAGGGTAACTTTGAGCCCGCCTTTTGATGTGATAGTCTGCGTAATATCAAACAAACTGTACCAAGAACCCGGGGGAAACAGAGCTGTAACCTCTGATTTCCCTTGCTCAAGAACTGGAGATACCATGAGACTGCTCCCTAGCAAGAATTGGGTGCTCAGCCCATAAACCTCAGTGTAAGTTGGGAATGAGAAGAAAAGTGGCCTGGCAATTGGGGCTCCGCTAATATGAGCCTCGTAGTTCAAGGTGTACAGGTAAGGCAGGAGCTTATACCTCATACCCAAAGCATTTCTGGCAGACTCAGCTACTGATTCCCATTGATAAAGCTCCTGTCTTGGGGAGTAGTAGTTTGCATGATCCCTTGAGAAGGGGTAGAAAGCACCAACTTCAATCCAACGATTGCAAAGCTCTTCTGTTGGTTGTGGATAAAACCCACATATATCTGAACCAACCATTGGCACCCCAAATATACCAAAATTGAGCATTGTGGAAATTGAGTACCTCAAATTCTCCCAAGTGCCTTGGTTATCTCCAGTCCAATGGGCAGCATATTGGCCTGAACCAACATAAGTGGAGCGAGATAATATAAATGGACGCTTGCCTTCAAGTCCTTGAAGGGCTTTGTGAGTTGCAATGGATTGAGAGAAACCATAGAGACTGTGAGCATCATACTCCAAAACGCCATTGTAGTGAACTGCACTAGTTGCTATGGTTTTAAACCCTACTGGTTTCTGCAAAC